>CM035123.1:105612023-106212023 GCA_020205555.1 Panax stipuleanatus
AATTGGTTTTAATTACTTGAGTTATGATCATATACGTGTTAATTGATGTTCATAACATACTTTCTATAACATATGTATGTTTAAAACAATCAAATCCATGAAGGTATGCTTTAATTTGGAATTCAATAGTCATAGAGTATAAAAGTTATATATATGGCCTTACGTGCAAATTAAATATTTTATGTCAATGATTGTTAATCATATGACCTTATAGGTGTTACTAATTGTTAATATCATATTATATACCATATATGTATAGCTTTCAGTAATCACACCATAGAATTTTGTTTGAATTGGGTTTTCGAAAGTTACAGAGTATAGAAGTTTTATATATGGCCCATACGGCCTTTATGTATAATTTTTATGCCATGAATGATTTGTTTAACTTAAATTTGACAGTAGATTATGATAATACATGTTAAAACAAAGAAAACAAACTTTGAACGGACGGATTCGGAGTTATAACGAATCCGTGACATCAAATTTCACGTTTTTCTTCAAAACCGTCAAGAACACCAAGAACGGTGAAATTTAATGATTTGATTCAAGTAATTGCATGATTTAAGATGTTAAAAACATGTTAGTAACATTGTATGATATTTCTATGTAGTTCGTACTTCATAGAAATGGTTGTGTGAGTTTAATTTGCATTTAATTGGAGTAATTGGGCCAACGAACTGTCAAAATCGTGAACTAGGGAGTGCACCAGCAGGGGGCCCCGCCCCAGCGGGTGTTCATGGGCATAAAGACCCACCCCAGCGGGTATAGGGGCTGTCCGGGAGTTTTTTTTTTGGTTTCCTGATACTATTTTGATCTCCTGTAGTAAAATAAGCATAACTTTTTCATACGAACTCCGATTAAGGCGATTCAAGATGATTCCGAAAGATAACGAGTAGACCTACAACTTTCATTCTTTAAGTTTTTCAATTTGAAATCGTTAAAATGGATAAAAATGATCATCTTTATGACTGATGCGTATTCAGGGCAATCAGAGGGCTTCGGACATGCACGCACACAAGTGTAGTGCTCTCGATAATAAAAGATGTTGTTCTAACTTACATACATAAATATTATATGATTTGAAGTTCATGATTAATAAACTAAGTTATTGACATGTATAAGATAATGTGAAGGTTCAAGTTAACGAACTAAGTGCGAACTTGAATATCGTAATTGTAAAACTTGATTATGATTGTTTAAAGGGCTATACATGTGTGATATGCATGTTGTGAGTTTACATTCATGTTATGTGGTTAGCCATTGAGTAATATTATAAACCAAGTTGTAAGTCGAACTTAAGTGAATAGTTCAACAGTTAAACATGGTTCGATGTCGTATACATAATGTAATGTATAGGACGTTGAGGAAGTGAATTGTAATTATATTTGTAACTTGTGCAAGAGGCAAGTATCATATCCTAAACTTATTGATTTAGCAAGTTCCCTAATTTCTAATTTATTTATTTATTAAGTCTTAGACTTGTGTTTCTATATCGAGTAAGCTCGTTTTCTTAATTGTTCCAGTTCGAAATTCATATTAGATATTGTAACTCTTTTAAAAGCATGATTCAGTTATACAATACTTATTCGATTGTATACTCTTGAGATTTACTATTCAAGTTGAATATCGATGTTATTGTTGAACCTTATAGGACTAGTGAACCCTTATTGATTCGACTAATCCATAGTTGATGAACGTTCTAAATTCTAGAATATTTATTGAACTTATCCAAACTAAACTTCCTTTGGTGCGGACTCTGATGTCAAAACTGACATGAACAACCCTATAAAAGGGGATGATTTACGCTTTAACGTTGAGATATTGTGCACAGTATGGTACTAAGAGCTGATCCCCCTAAGTACGAGAAGTAGAATCCATAATCTTATGACTGTTAAAGGTTTAAAGCATAAAAATTTACAACCTAGGACATAGTTCAAGGTCTTATGACCCTCAGACGTTCTTTAGATTACTGTTTTTCATTTTTGAGTCAAAAGTTGAGTTTCTTTATTCAGATGTCTTCGATTCACTCGCATGTTATTATATTGTTGTTGTATTATTATACTTGTGGGCAATCGTGCTCACTCTTGCGTAATAATAACATTGCAGTTAAGAACGAAAGGTCCGACGAGCCTTCTACTAGCAAAGGCAAGAGCAAGGTCAATAAGTGATGAAGACTTGTTGTTTATTTTTATATGTTTATGTTTATGTTTCAGACTTATGTTAAAGTTGTGTAAGACTTATTTATTTGTTTATGTTCCGCACAGATGTTTAAGGTTAGTATGACCTAGGATTGCATTTATTATTCAGATGTTGTAAACCCATAAGGGGATGATTTATTTCTATCTATTGCATGATTTGCATTTATTATGGGCAGATAGATAGATGATATTTGTACAGTGAACACCAAATCCCATGAAATTGAAGTACCCGGATTTGGGGGTGTCACATGCACAAATATTAAGAAAATAATTGTATAGCATTAAATATAATATTAATTGTCTATATTATTTTTGCATTGAAAAAAGAGAATGTTATTTATTGAGCAAAAAATAGTGAAAGAACCAGAGTTATATTTATTACTTGAGGTAATATTGGAAACTAAGCAATTAATGCTTACTTGAAATTCTCAAACGACTTATATTAAGGGACAAAAATACTTCTCTAAAACGACTTATATTAAGGGAGGGAGGGAGTATGAATGCTCATTTAATTTGGGCGACAACTTCCAAAGGACCACACATGTCATGTGGTTCCATATATGTTCTTTTGTCAAAGTTAGGGGCTGTTTGTTTAGAACTGAATACATCTGAATGGTTGAATGGCTGAATCGATCAGCCATTATATACATGCGTTTGTTTTGAGAAAAAATAGTCTAAATGGCTGAATTGGTCAGATGATTGAGTTGAATGGCTAAGTCATATTTTTTTGGCTGAATGAGCAGCTAAATAAAGTAAAAAAATTAAAAAATTAAAAAATTAAAAAAATATTAACTATTATATTAAGTAATATTAAATAAATTTACAACAACTTTGAATTTTTTCAGAGGGGTAAAATAATAAAATTATGTCATTCAGATGTTTCAGACATGTTAATTATTAAACAATTTTTTTCATTCAGATTCTAATTCAGCTCATTCAGATTCAGATTCATTCAATTTTTATCAAACACCCCCTTAGCCTCATGAATTAATTAATTTCAAGTGTGTACTCCTCTCCTCCCGTTCCACATATTGGCTTGGCTTATAGGCAGCTTATACATACATACATACTCCTTAATTAATTCAGAATTAAGAAAGACATTAATTAATTAATTAATATTGGAAAATATTAATTGTTCTTAGTATTATGGTATAGAGATCAGATAGATGATGTTGCATGCTGCTGATGCTAAGGTGATCTACCACTCAGTCAATGATTCGTTTGCCATGATTTTGTCTACTACTGTTATAATCAATTGGGTATTGTTGATTTTAGTATTACTGCAAGTTTAGATTTCAATCTCAACACTAATCATGTCCATCGATTTGAAAAGTTCAATATCTTATTCTGCCACATACACCTGCTAGTGTTCATAAAGAACTAAAACCAGAAGGGCTACAAAACAATGTTATATATATAACAACTGGTCCTTTTTTCCTAAACTTGGTTTATAATTGAAAACTATATTTTTGTTTGCACTTTGCACCTCTATGATGAGTCAGGAAGTTGTGGTTGTTCGATTTAGTTCTTTGTGTTTTATTTTTAAATAGGCACATCAAATTTGGGTAAGGAAGTAAGATTTGCAAATTTGTTGTGTTGTTACCTACTTGTTATTTGCTCATTTTAAATAATAGATGACTATTGAATAAGAGGTGATGAAGATTTTCGTATAATGATAATAATTCATCATTTTAAGTTGCAACAATTATATAAGATTGACTTTTAGAGAATGATAAGATGATGAGAAAATCTATCCACAAGAAAAGCGGAAGATGACTTTAGTAAAAATGATGAACATCTCTAAAAGTTGAAGTTTCATGCCAACCAGCTTGAAAATTATTTGTTTAAGGAGTACACTTTAAAATAGATATGTAGTTTCTTTATTTTTGTTTTTTTAATGTCTCTATTTCTTTTTAAATTTGATTGGTGGAGTTTTCATATTCGATATTTGCCTATGGATATACTTTATGGATTGTTAGTAGTTCCTTTTAACAATGATAGATTTAAGTTATTAAATATGATTTTGGTCCAAAATTAATTGTTAATGCTATAATTTCATCTATATCTTTTGAAAAACAAACTTTATGATTGTTTGTTTCTTTGAGTGTAATAGATTAAATTATTATTATTAATTTTTCTTAGATCTATGTATTTTTCTAATTTATTGTCAAAATGAATTTATGTGCTTATTCAAATTACAAGTATGTTTTTTAACAAAAATAAATATAGTAGAAGTAAGTCAATATATATATATATATATATATACGATAAGGATCTTAGGCTCACCCAACTAAAAGCTCACCCAACTCACCTCCCATTAGCGACGGACCGAACGACGGTTCGTCCGTCGCTATATATACAACCGTCGTCTATATATTGTTCGTCGCTAAAAGCTAAAACGACGGTTGTATATATAGCGACGAACCAAACCGTTGTCCGGTCCGTCGTTAAAGGGGGTGAGTTTGGATGAGTTTTTAGTTGGGTGAAGCTTAAGATCTAGACTATATATATATATAACAAAGCAAAAAAAAAAAAACTAAACAAAATAGTTCGAATAGATAGACATTATTAATCATATGGGTAATATAGTAATAATACAGTTTGAAACTAAGAATCCCATCCTTTCCCTTCTCAACTTGTAAACTCACAAATAAATAAAATATTAATTAAAATCTCATCCCATCTATTATTTTCTAAGAGCATCTCCCACAGTAGTAACTAAAAAAACTCTTAAAATTGAAGTTTGTTGACCTACGTGATAATTTGAAGAGTATTATTTGCTACTTTAATATTTTGTGTCTCATCAGTCTCTTCAATTCAATTAATGCAATATTTGATTTAAAACAATAATAATTAATAACATTTGAAATAATTAATAATATTTATTTTTTAAAATGAGTTGTACTTCAAATTTGTCAAACAAAATAAATGTATGATTTTGATTCTCTCAAAATAAAATAAAAATTTTAAAGAAGCAATGTTGTTGAGTATTCATTTGAAGAGCCAATTAGAAATAATTTTTTTGATCGGACTCAAAAATAGAGTATTCATTTGGAGAGGTCGTTAAGTGTTAATTAATTAACACTTAAATTCGTCTGAACTAGTTCGTCTCTTCCTCTTCCGTTTCCGTTCTCGCTTAAAGTCAATCTCTTCATCTCTTTCATTCACCATCTCTCTTTATTCTTTTTTCTCTATTTCTATATAATCTCTCTGCTCTGATTGTTCTTCCGATCAACGAATGATGGTTGAAACTAGGCGAAGCTCTTCATCCTCGAAACGTCCGCTACCATCCCATTCCTCATCACCTCTCCCTAATGACAAACGATCAAAGGTTGGTTCGCCTTCTATTTTGGTTAGGGTTTATCTAAATTCCCACAAATTTCTATATTTATGTACATGTGCATGAATAGATTTGTGTGATTGGCTTGAGTTTGATTGGTTCTGTTCGGTGCCACAGGCGGCTGACGCTTCGTCCGCCGCCGCCCGAAACCCTAGGTTCGGCGAAGGATTCCGGTGGGGAATCAAGAGAGCAGGAGGTTTGATCATCTGATCCGTCTGTTTGTTGTGTTTCAAAGTCAATATTAGGGGATAAAGCAAACACTCATTGATCTTCCCAACCTCGATCCCCTTTTATCTTTACCCTTCTACCATTTTGGGCCGTGAAAAGGCCATTGTTATCAATTTAGAGTTACTGGAACTGAAATAAATAGGTTTCTTTTAAAATTTTGTTGTGCAAATATCTGTCATGTTTTCATCTGCACCTATCCGTGTCCCATACATATATCTAAGCAATAATGTCGACTTTAATAGATCCTAAATACCCTCTTTTTTTCCGCCCTACCAGAATACGCTTTGCTTCCTCAAACGGCTTGAATATATTTGGTTGTGTTGACTGTGTTCTTTGCATGAATATAGGCATTTAAGGAGACTAACCATGGTAAGAAGCCTCCTGGAGTGCGGAAGACATTGATTGAGGTTATCTCCCATGTCAAGAGCACGAATAATCTTCAGAACAACTGTAAGGGGTTTCTTTCTTTGATATTTTATGGCTTGATAGCCTTACATTATTTGCAATTGGTAAGGAATAGCATATATGATTTGGTAGGCTTGCATCAGGATTATTAAAAGTGTATGTCTGTCTCTATTATGTCTGGCTACCCCCCATAAGTGTATATGCCTGGCTAACTTTTTATCTTAGTTTACCGTCATCCTGATTCCCATTACAGGATTAATCAGTTAGATAGTTGCAATAGTGATAAAGGCACTTTTTACTACTATCTGCTTCTTTGTTTTGGCTCATTCTAGTTTGTCCACAATCCTTTGCCTGTGCGCTTGTATCTAGATGAAGTTACAGTTGATGAATGTTATCAATTCCTCAAAGTTCTTAATTTTTTTTCCAAATGTATATCTATAAGATGTTTCCCTCACTATGCTGTTGGAGTCCAATAGTTTTAAATGTTGATCTATTTTATGCAATATGCAAAAGAATCTGCAAGCTTTCCACGTCAAATTTGTCTTATATTGCTGCTGGCTATTTTATATTAAACATAGTGTCTTTAAGTTTCTCGTTTCTTTTCAAAAAACTTAGGATCATAGAAATCATCTATGTAAGTAATTGTATACATGATAATTTGTATTGCTAGCATATAATTTCTTATGAAGATATATCTGCATAGTATAAAGTAGGGGCTCAATTAATTTTCTGATTTTAGCCAAGCTATGTTATTCACGTGGTTTGTTGAGGAAGATTGTTACTTTTTTATTAGCATATTTTATTCAACATTTTGGTTGGTGCTTATCTGTCATCTTGATAATATTTAATCCAGTTTTTCTCATTACAGTGCAAAATTACGGTGCACTCTGGACAAGCCTTGGGGTTCAGCTTGCTCGTGATGTACCTTTCTCTGCAATCTGCTGGGGGACCCTGGAGCCGGTGAACTTTTGTAAATGTTCTGTTAATCTGGTATGCCTATTCGATATGATTTTAACATTGTTTACGTTATAATATTTACAGACCAGAAGGAAACTTCTAAGCACGGTGGGTGAGGAATCCAATGTGGCTAGTATCCTTGGCGTAAACTTTTCTGCCGGTTTTGTTGCAGGAAGTCTTGCTGCTGCTGCTACGTGTCCACTTGATGTTGCTAAAACCAGAAGGCAAATCGAGGTTTATCTTAGAATATGCCTGGCTAACCCCCCCCTATGCCTGGCTAACTTTTTATCTTAGTTCCGTCATCCTGATTCCCATTACAGGATTAATCAGTTAGATAGTTGCAATAGTGATAAAGACACTTTTTACTACTATCTGCTTCTTTGTTTTGGCTCATTCTAGTTTGTCCACAATCCTTTGCCTGTGCGCTTGTATCTAGATGAAGTTACAGTTGATGAATGTTGTCAATTCCTCAAAGTTCTTAATTATTTTTTCAAATGTATATCTATAAGATGTTTCCCTCACTATGCGGTTGGAGTCCAGTAGTTTTAAATGTTGATCTATTTTATGCAATATGCAAAAGAATCTGCGAGCTTTCCACGTCAAATTTGTCTTATATTGCTGCTGGCTATTTTATATTAAACATAGTGTCTTTAAGTTTCTCGTATCTTTTCAAAAAACTTAGGATCATAGAAATCATCTATGTAAGTTATTGTATACATGATAATTTGTATTGCTAGCATATAATTTTTTATGAAGATATATCTGCATAGTATAAAGTAGGAGCTCAATTAATTTTCTGATTTTAGCCAAGCTATGTTATTCACGTGGTTTGTTGAGGAAGATTGTTACTTTTTTATTAGCATATTTTATTCAACATTTTGGTTGGTGCTTATCTGTCATCTTGATAATATTTAATCCAGTTTTTCTCATTACAGTGCAAAATTACCGTGCACTCTGGACAGGCCTTGGTGTTCAGCTTGCTCGTGATGTACCTTTCTCTGCAATCTGCTGGGGGACCCTGGAGCCGGTGAACTTTTGTAAACGTTCTGCTAATCTGGTATGCCTATTCGACATGATTTTAACATTGTTTATGTTATAATATTTACAGACAAGCAGGAAACTTCTAAGAACGGTGGGTGAGGAATCCAATGTTGCTAGTATCCTTGGCGCAAACTTTTCTGCCGGTTTTGTTGCAGGAAGTCTTGCTGCTGCTGCTGCTGCTGCTACGTGTCCACTTGATGTTGCTAAAACCAGAAGGCAAATCGAGGTTTATCTTAGAATTCAATATATGTTACGAAAATGGGATAACATTATTGTAGTTCCCTCCGGTCTCCCGCATTTATATGCATATCATGTTTTTTACAGTTTTCATGTAAGTGGATACTTGCTCATGGCCGATAATTTTTCAAAACAATAGAGGAACCATTTAAAGTGCACAAAATCGGTAATGCACGTATCTTCTGTCATTAGAATAGTGTATAGATCAGTAGACGTCTACTCTAAGAAGCATTGTTTCCTGCATTGTGCTAGTTTTCGCTCTAGACATGAGAAGTTTACTTGGCTTGAAATGCCAATATTTTTTGCTTGTCATCTAGTATTTAGGAGGGTACTCTTAATCTGAAACAGAAGTGATGCGACTAGTCTTCTTCAATAACTAGTTACTGATGCTCCTCGTCATTAGGTAATCATGCACCTAAGGTAAAGCAAAACAGTTTAATGTTGGTATAACTATTAACTGACTTGTTCAATGGTAGTTACTTTGTTTTGCTTTTATTAACTAGCCCTAATGCTGTGTATTTCTAACCTTTAAAATATGTTTTGTTTCAGAAGGATCATGCTTGAGCATTGAGAATGACAACAAGACAAACTATTATGGGGGTTTGGAGGTATGTTTACAGTTATACTATCCAACTTTGTGCCGTATATAAAGCGAAGTAATACGTTTGTAATGGGTGATTATGGGGGAGGGTAAGAAGTTGAACATGGGATTCTAGTGGGATCTTACTATTTGTGGTAAGATGAATAATCTAGCTTTTGCCGTGTGTGTGTGTTGTACAATAAGGTACTCCCTGATTAAAGGGCACCAAGCACTTGAATGCACTATGCAGTTAACCTTTTACTTGTTTTGGTTATAGAGGCTAAGAGAATAGACTCGTTAAGTTTTAGTCATCTAGGATTCCCTCATTTTGGTTCATACACTGAACTCTCTCATTCTCTCTCTATATGTTTCTGAGTGTGTGAGATCCCACAAAGCTATCATCTCAGGTGTTATTATTTGACTGTGAACAGCTTAAATATGAGCCAGCTGAAAGTACATGGTTGAGCATCAGTCATTTCTCATGTTTCCTTTTTGGTTCTTGCTTCTTATTCAATCAGATGTACCCTTAAAGTTTTCTCTTTTCTTTTTTATATGTCCACTATTTCTTTCTTAAAAGTAAGGAACCAAATGGTGAACTGTTTGTTTATCTCTGCTGATCTCAGTATGCGGTTTCCAGTATGCCATGATATTGTTTATACCTTTTACAAACACAATATTAATATCACATCCTAAACCTATTAACAAAATGATAAGTCCAACAAAATGAATTTTATATTAACCAGGTCTTAGTTCTAAAGCCAATATCACTTCCGCTACTTGATCTCAATGTTATTGTCCTCCTTTTCGCCACTTATTCGTATAGAGACCCTGATCCGTGGTGTCATTCTTTCTCTGTTTCATTTTATGAGTCTTTTGTGGCATACTATATCATTGGGTTTATTTTCCAAAAAAAACAAATAATATATTATTGGGTTTACCATGTGCTTTTCTAAACTTGATCTGCCGTTTATAAAAGATTTACTTTTTAATGCCAATTTGTAAACTTTTTTTTTGTCTTTCCTAGCTGCATAGCTAGTGGTAGTGATTACATTTCATTGTTTCGCTGCTATGTCATGTATCTTCTTCAGTCTTATGAAACTTCAAAGGTTAACTACCTTTTATTGTATTATATTTTTGGATGATAAAGGGGTGTTAGATTTGGATACTAATAGTGTGTGGAGTCTAGGTTAATTGTTACAGTATTGGAGGGTAGGGTACATATATAATCTGTAAATGATTATATTTATAGTTTTTTGATATATGTTGTAATACATATCTGAAGGGATCACTTTTTATTGAGGACTTCCTCGTATGGGTAGAGCAAGATCTTGGGTGCTGTAATTAGTGCTTTGAATACAACTTGCTATCATTTAGTTTAGCTAACTGATGTCCTGTTTCTTTGGGTAGTGGCTATCATCATTGTGTAGTATAATATGTGTAATCACTTCTTCTGAAAGAAGTAAGTAAATTGAAAGAAATACTCGCTAATGTGTATGAACATTATTTGTAAAAAATTGTTGTAAAGCCCTCTCTTTAAACTATATTTTTTGATATGTTGCTAATATATGGGTTTGGCAGTGTTACTCTATATAGCTCAAGTAACGTAATTTTGTATGCACGGAAGCATGCATTACTATATTTAGTTGGGTTTCAGTGCAAAACTTAATGCAAGGAGTTTCAACTTGCATCATGGTTGGGAAATGACTCTGTCATTGTTCACTGTTGAGTGTTGAATATATCAACTCATTACTGTTCGCATGATCATCTCTTAAGTGATTTATGACTCCACATATGAGATAGTTTACTCGGTGCTTCATTTGATTGGATTATTATCAATTTTATATATATCCCTATAAATTTGTTAGCTTTGTTGAGGTATTGGTATTCTAATTTTTATCTGTAGATAATATTAATTTCTGCCGACTTGATGTGTTTTTTTGGGGGCTATGCAACTGAAATGATTTTAGATCGTATTTGATGGGGGGTCTGGATTTAGCCGGCTCTCAACATGGTCCGAGCCGCGTCCGAGCCGCGTCCGAGCCGCGTCCGAGCCGCGTCCGAGCCGCGTCCGAGCCGCGTCCGAGCCGCGTCCGAACCGCGTCCGAACCGCGTCCGAACCGCGTCCGAACCGCGTCCGAACCGCGTCCGAACCGCGTCCGAACCGCGTCCGAACCGCGTCCGAACCGCGTCCGAACCGCGTCCGAACCGCGTCCGAACCGCGTCCGAACCGCGTCCGAACCGCGTCCGAACCGCGTCCGAACCGCGTCCGAACCGCGTCCGAACCGCGTCCGAACCGCGTCCGAACCGCGTCCGAACCGCGTCCGAACCGCGTCCGAACCGCGTCCGAACCGCGTCCGAACCGCGTCCGAACCGCGTCCGAACCGCGTCCGAACCGCGTCCGAACCGCGTCCGAACCGCGTCCGAACCGCGTCCGAACCGCGTCCGAACCGCGTCCGAACCGCGTCCGAACCGCGTCCGAACCGCGTCCGAACCGCGTCCGAACCGCGTCCGAACCGCGTCCGAACCGCGTCCGAACCGCGTCCGAACCGCGTCCGAACCGCGTCCGAACCGCGTCCGAACCGCGTCCGAACCGCGTCCGAACCGCGTCCGAACCGCGTCCGAACCGCGTCCGAACCGCGTCCGAACCGCGTCCGAACCGCGTCCGAACCGCGTCCGAACCGCGTCCGAACCGCGTCCGAACCGCGTCCGAACCGCGTCGAACCGCGTCCGAACCGCGTCCGAACCGCGTCCGAACCGCGTCCGAACCGCGTCCGAACCGCGTCCGAACCGCGTCCGAACCGCGTCCGAACCGCGTCCGAACCGCGTCCGAACCGCGTCCGAACCGCGTCCGAACCGCGTCCGAACCGCGTCCGAACCGCGTCCGAACCGCGTCCGAACCGCGTCCGAACCGCGTCCGAACCGCGTCCGAAACCGCGTCCGAACCGCGTCCGAACCGCGTCCGAACCGCGTCCGAACCGCGTCCGAACCGCGTCCGAACCGCGTCCGAACCGCGTCCGAACCGCGTCCGAACCGCGTCCGAACCGCGTCCGAACCGCGTCCGAACCGCTCGACCGCGTCCGAACCGCGTCCGAACCGCGTCCGAACCGCGTCCGAACCGCGTCCGAACCGCGTCCGAACCGCGTCCGAACCGCGTCCGAACCGCGTCCGAACCGCGTCCGAACCGCGTCCGAACCGCGTCCGAACCGCGTCCGAACCGCGTCCGAACCGCGTCCGAACCGCGTCCGAACCGCGTCCGAACCGCGTCCGAACCGCGTCCGAACCGCGTCCGAACCGCGTCCGAACCGCGTCCGAACCGCGTCCGAACCGCGTCCGAACCGCGTCCGAACCGCGTCCGAACCGCGTCCGAACCGCGTCCGAACCGCGTCCGAACCGCGTCCGAACCGCGTCCGAACCGCGTCCGAACCGCGTCCGAACCGCGTCCGAACCGCGTCCGAACCGCGTCCGAACCGCGTCCGAACCGCGTCCGAACCGCGTCCGAACCGCGTCCGAACCGCGTCCGAACCGCGTCCGAACCGCGTCCGAACCGCGTCCGAACCGCGTCCGAACCGCGTCCGAACCGCGTCCGAACCGCGTCCGAACCGCGTCCGAACCGCGTCCGAACCGCGTCCGAACCGCGTCCGAACCGCGTCCGAACCGCGTCCGAACCGCGTAATTTAGGCCCAATATGAGGCCCAATTCGGCAATTTCAAATGCAGCCGTTTTTTGGCTCATGCAACTGTCTTTTGCCCGGCCAACCAACCCAAACCCTTTAATAAGCGAATTACAATATGTAACCATTTGATATTTAGTTTTCAATCCATGTGGGTGGTGTCCTCGTATAAATTGATCATTCATCGTGGACGCTGCTGCTGAATCAACATCAACAATTCATCATGGACGCTTCTAGCTATAAAATGTTTGGCGTTCCCACCTGAACATTAAGAATTGATTTATGCTCAAGATCAATAACTAGTAGTACAAAGTATAGGCAAGTTCAGAACAACTTATCACATAATAATTAAATATATATATATTTGAGCAATAATATTTATAATAATAATAATTTGCTTAATTTCAAAAAAAAAATGTCATTTTAATTATAATAATAATAATAATGAAAAAAGAGATACAATGTATTTGAAGTCTGTAAATTTATGAATTTGAGAAAGCCAATGCAAATGAATCTATGGCACACAAAACTAAGACTGCTAAAGTAAAAAAAATCATTTCTTAAACTAGTGAGTTGACTTAGAAATAACAAAAACGACTCGATATTTGTCTTGCTAATATTTTGGTATAGACGTGTACAAGAAATATAGTAATGATGGCATATAATAAATTATCAATCAACAGAAAAATAAAATAATAGCATGTTATGAACATGTGCTACTTCTTAAGATAAAAATCTATTCTTAATTTTGAAAAGGTCAAAAAAAAGAATAAAAAAAGATTGTATATGAGGACAGTATATTATATTAGCTTATATTAGATATAAAGTGAAATAAAATTCTTAACAATCATCGATGGTATTCTGGGTAGATTGATATCAATACTATATTTTGTAATATCCAAAAGATTTTTGTACACAATATAATGGAAGATGTGAATTTTCAATAAAGTTACATTATAAGAAATGTGGTTTGTAATTTTCGCATGTATTACTAAACATGTAATATATGAATACAAATGAAAAGTGAGAAAATAACTAAGTTTGGAAGGAAATAAATTGGGCTTAGTAGTAAGTAGGAAAACAAAAATAAAAATGGAATGGACTAGGAATCAATTAGGTTTTGGTCCGAACCGGGTCTGAATCAACAATTCATCATGGATGCTATCAACAATTCTGGAAAAAATATATTCAAATTATAGATCCAATGAACTTTGTAGTTGGTACCCATCTTTTTTCTCAAGAGATCAGTTTAATCTCAATCATGTATGAACAATTTTTTTTAGCAAACACTAAATTTCCAACTGAATTCATGCATGGCTAAAAAAATATGACTGACAATCACTAGTATTTTATTAGTTAGATATAGACAACGATTGTCATCATCCAACTGTCTAACTTTCAGACAATGTTTTGTTTATTATGGTAATTAATAATATTCTCACTGAAAGTTCATCATCCACTCCCCTTTATATGATTAATATTGAACAACTTTATTGTCTCCAAATGTATGTTGAGCTCAAGATGTTGGTAAATCATTTATGATGACTGAAAGAACTGATGAACTAATTTGCTCAAAGTCCTCCGTAGGGGGGTGGGGGGGCTTGTTTTGGTTTTAGAAGATGATGATAATCAATAATATATAGATAGATATCAATAATATATAGATAAATATTTTTTTTATTAATTTGTATGAATATATAAAAAATATGAGAAAATTACATAATCAAGGCCTCAAGGGAACTTATACTACTCCGCAAAAAATATAGAGGCCACATCAGAAGACGACATTTAATTACATGAATGCTTCATACGTCATAACTTTACAACTACTTCTTACTTAACAACATATATAATTTATAATATCCAATGCCTTTGATTTTTTTTAGTCATTTAAAATATAAAACTATATTCTTAACTTTGGTTTAGAACTTTAAGGTCTTAAAAAAGGTATCTTACCCCACTGCACATTATTTATAGAAATGATATTATCTTCTTCTAAATTATGTAGATGCAATTCTGATTTTTTGAAAGCATAGTGTGTATTGTAAAAAATTAAAATAGAATTTAGAAAGATTGTGTTCAGCTATATATACAATTTCTTATAAATAAAACTCATGATTAATTGATTGATTAATTGTTTAGAATTTAGAAATACTGTAATTCTCATGATTTTTTGATTGATTAGATGATAGAGGAAATTATTGGATCAGAAGTAAGAAAATTAAAGGAAAAAGATAACAATAATAAAGTTTACTGAATCTCTGAATAAACAAAAATCACCACGGGCACTTGTCTCAAGTGGGTTGGCAGACAGAGTCACGGGCACTATGATTATGGCTACGACTTTTCCTTGTTTCCCGGTAGGAAGGCAGTTATAACTAATAAACCTATAGAAAGGGCACTGATACAGTAGAGTTTGAGTTTGATGATGTTGATATATCGGATAGCACGTTGTTGGCATTAAAGTACCATAAATTGGAGAATTGACGCAAGAGAAGTGGTAAAGGAGGTCATTAACGTCATCGAGGTTCTGTTGCGTGCTGATAAAGAAATCTTTATAATAGAGAGTTTTTGTTTTTGATAATATTAATTCAAGCACTAGAAAAGTTTATGTGTTTAGGGTAATTCTTTTGCTTCCTTTGTCTGTATGTCTAGGGGTGCAAAATCTCGATAATCGTGAAGAGGAGAATTACGATTCTGAGTCCAATTTTGAAAATCCTTATCACAATAAGAATCAATTCTGGGAATGACGTGGTCGAGATGAATGTCATCGATACTGTGGTTTTAAGGTGGAGTTACTGGGGTTTTTGGGTATGTTGCAAGCTGAGGGATTCATCGATTGGATGAATGAAGTCGAATGTATTTTCGACCACAAGGAAGTTCCAGACAGTATAAAGGTGAAACTGGTTGCCATCAAACTCAAGGGCAGAGCATCTGCTTGGTGGGAGCAGTTGAAGCGATCACGAGAGAGACATGGAATATCTAAAATCGTGGATTGGGAAAAGATGAAAAAGAAGATGCAAGACCATTTTCTTCCCTTTGGGTAAAGTCAATCCTTATTTAAGTGACTGCACTTATTAAGGCAATGAATCATGTCAGTTAATGAATATACAAAAGAGTTCTACAAATTGATAAATCGTAATGACCTGTCAGAATCGGAGGAACAGTTAGTGGCACGATATTTGGGTGGTTTAAGGCAATCTCTACAAGATGCCCTCGGTCTTCCTTCATTATGGACTATTTATGAGGCATACTAACAAGCACATGATGCCGAGCAACATCAAAACAGACGACCGGTGATGAGAAGCAATACAAGAAGTAGATCCACACCCATGCAACAACCCCGTTCTGCACCGCAACAACTGTAAAGTAATCACAACTCTACTATTCAATGTTTTAGATGTGGCGAATAAGGGCATAGATCGAATGAGTGTAGAAAATCTGTCAGCCAAAAGGGTAAAAACCTTTTGATTGAAGAAAATATGGTTGATGAGACAGAAGAGTTAGGAGAGCCTGTATTTGATGAATATGATGAAGATGAGATGTTATATAGTGATGGGCAAGAGACTTTAGTCATTCGTAAGAACCTTTTGACCCCTAAGGGTAATTCAGGAGATGATTGGTTGAGAACCAATATATTGGTTACAACTTGCATAGTGGCAGATAAGGTTTGCAAGATGATCATTGATGGTGGCAACTGTGAAAATGTAGTATCGGAAGAGGCTGTCCAAAAATTGCAGTTAAAAATAGATCGGCATCCCAAAAGGCAATGAGATAACAGTTGATAGAAAATGCTTTGTGACGTTTTCAATCGATAAAAAATACTTTGATAACGCTTGGTGCGATGTGGTGTCAATGGACACTTGCCATGCGTTGTTGGGCCGACCTTGACAATATGACTGAAGTATCATTCATGATGGTCAGAAGAGTACATACTCCCTTAGTATAAAAGGGAAGAAGGTCGTGTTGGTCCCTCGGCAGGAAAAAAGTAGTTCGGCTCAAGTCTTCGGAAACCCGAACCTCTTGGTCTAGATTCCTAACGGAGGCCGATTGTGAAGGTGTAATGTATGCTCTACTCCCTTGTGGGAACAACTCGACAGAAAGAAACCTAGAAGTACCAGCCGATGGACCGAAGTTGCTATCGGAGTTTGCTGATCTGATGCCCGAAGAGCTTCCACCTGGACTGCCACCGATGAGGGACATTCAACACCAAATAGATCTTATTCCATGGTCGAGTTTACCGAACAGGCTGGCATACAGACTCAGTCCAAAAGAGTCCGAAGAGCTAGAAAGACAGGTAATGGAGTTAATAGTCCATGAAAGTATTAGTCCATGCGATGTACCAGTACTATTAGTGCCGAAGAAAGATGGATCCTGGCGAATGTGCATTGACAGTAGAGCAATCAACAAGATTACAGTGAAATACAAATTTTCGATACATCACCTGGACGATATGCTAGATAAGCTGTCTAGAGAAAAAGTATTCTCAAAAATTGATCTGAATAGTGGTTACCATCAGATAAGAGTAAGGCCTGGAGATGAATGAAAGACGGCGTTCAAAACTCAACATGGGTTATATGAGTGGATGGTTACTCCCTTCGGCCTTTACAATGCTCCTAGTATATTTATGAGATTAATGCACCAGGTATTGTGACCTTTCATGGGGAAGTGTGTGGTAGTCTACTTCGATGATATTTTGATTTACAGTCCGAACTAGGAGTCATACCATGAACACTTTCGAGCTGATTTTAATGTATTGAGAAAGGAACGTCTATTTATCAATCAGAAGAAGATTTCCTACTTTACGACTTCGGTAACCTTCCTTGGCTTTGTTGTTTCTATCGAAGGTGTTCATGCCGATCAATCAAAGATAGATGCAGTATTAGCGTGGCCTACACCGAAGACCCTGTATGATGTTAGAAGTCTCCATGGTTTAGCTTTTTTCTATCGCCAATTCACCAGGAACTTCAACACATTAATTGCATCCATCATAGAGTGCTTAAAAGGTAAAGTATTTAGTTGGTCCGATGAGACCAACATTAGTTTTCAGCTGGTTAAGAAAAGGATGACTGAAGCACCTGTATTGGCACTTCCTAACTTTGAGAAAATATTTGAAGTTAATTGTGATGCATTGGGAGTCGGTATTGGTGGTGTTCTTAGTCAAAAAGGTCAGCCAGTGGCTTTCTTTAGCGAAAAGTTATTAGGGTCGAAGAAGAACTACTCTACTTATGATTTGGAATTTTATGTCATTGTTCAATCTCTGAAGCATTGGCGACACTATCTAATACAAAAGGAGTTCATCCTTATTACTGATCATGAGGCCTTGAAGTACATTAATGGTCAGTATAAGCTGAACCGAAGGCATGCTCAAATGGGTGGCGTTCTTACAGGAATTTACCTTCACTTTGCGGCATCATACAGGAAGTTTGAATCGTGTTATTGACGCGTTAAGCCGAAGAGCGTATCTCCTTAACACTATGCATAACAAAGTTGTAGGGTTTGAAGTCTTTACTGATATGTACGAAGATGATCTTTCTCTCGGGAAGATAATTTAGGAAGTACGTCAAGATCGGTGACATGACTTTGTTTTTCATAAAGGGTACTTATTTTGGGGACTTCAGTTATGCATTCTAGATTGTTTGCTTCGGCATCATATAGTAAGTGAACTCCACAATGAGGGACACGTCGGAGGAGATAAGACATTGACCATGGTATCGGCTGACTACTATTGACCAAAGATATTCAGTGATGTGGCTCGTTACGTAGAACGTTGCTATGTGTGTCAGCAATCCAAGGGAGTTCTTACTAATGCAGGATTATACACCCTTTAATTTACCCGTTCCTTCAGCCCCCTGGTGTGATGTTAGTATGGATTTTGTATTGGGTCTACCTCGAACGCAGAGGGCTACTGATTCAATTATGGTTGTGGTTGACCGATTCTCTAAGATGGCTCATTTCATTGTTTGTCGGAAGACAATGGATGCTAATCGAATCGCCAACTTATACTTTCGGGAGATTTTGCGTTTGCATGTCATTCCCAATACTATTATTTCAGATCGTGATACCAAGTTAATGAGTAATTTCTGGAAAAATCTATAGGAGAAAATCGAAACATAATTAAATTTATGCAGCGCCTACCATCCCCATACAGATGGACAGACTGAGGTGGTAAACTGAAGTTTAGGTAATCTTCTACGGTGTCTGGTTGTGGGAGCTGTCGTTGACACTCCAAAAATAACCTCACTTTTACTTTCTCAAATTCAAATAATTAGCACAGTAGTAAGCAAGGATCAATCCCATAGAGAGTAACTTGCTTTAGATTTATTATACTATTTTTAACAGAAAAGAAAGATTGGAGGTTTTTGAAATTATTTTGAAACTAAGAAAACAGAATTTAACTGATTAGTTTAACAAAATATGTGACAATTTCAGTTCCTTAGTTCAGCTTCACCAAGTTAGAACAACCAATTAATCAAGTTGTTAGTATTTACCCTTCAATGAAACTATTAGCCCTAGATAACAATAAGCTCTGTTATTCGAAATTCTCCTTAAATTTTTATTGTATGAAATAAGCTTTTCACCAGATTCAACTGTTATATAACTTAGAACAAGTTCTCTAGATTTAATATGACACGTATAAGCATTAAGAAATAGAGAAATAAGCTAATCCAAGCAACAAACACATAAGCTCAATTCGTTTAACTTGTTTTCTGATAATCTTAGCAGTACATAAAAGCTTGTCCACAATTAGTATTACCAAGTTGCTACTTATGATGAAGAGTGATCAATTACACGCAATATCAATGTAAGAGCCCGAATTTTATAAAATGAAAATATTCAATTTTTTTTATATTTCTATTCAGTAAATGGTTAAATTGATAAAATGTTATAGTACAGGCTAATTAAGTACATGCTGATTAAGGTTAACAATGGAGGCGTAATGCTCTAGTGCTGGAAAATAATAATAATGTGTGTACCTTAAAATCAGGGCAAAGCCATGTATTTATAATGTTCTCACCTTCTCCCTAGAATCCATCTCCATATCGGATTAGGGTCCTCCCATATATCATTCCATAATAGGAGCGCACCAAATCTCCTAGAAATAAGGAAGTTGGTTCAAACCCCAACTCCTTTTCCATAATTAGAATCCATATGGAATTAGTAATCCCTCCAAACATCCCTTTACTTGGACCCAAGCTCACCCAATTAGGCCTCGACCCAACATATAATTCGGGCGTAATTATTCATGGCACAACATTTTCCCCTAGTCTTTCAATCAAATGGCATATTTAATGGAAGAATATAAGAAAAAAGGGCCCAACATACAAATTCAGCAACCCCCTCACCACCAGGGCAGGTTGACCCAAGATTCATAAGCCCATTCACCACCAATCCGGGATAATCCAATCGGCAGCAACCCATTCCCCACATGGCCCAATAATCACTACCAAGCAGCCCACTGCCCACACGATCCAACATCCCCTAACAGCAGCCCAGGCGGGAGCACCCCCTCAACTCCCTATGTGCCCCATTATTTCCTCTATTAATGAGTCGTTCCTCGACATCCGCGCACCACTAAAGAGACAAGACAGTAAAACTCCCTTCCTGCCCATTCCAAACAGTCTCCTTACCTATCGATTTTAAAAGTCTTAGAGCTTCCTCTCTCTCAGAGTTCTCTTCCCCCTCGAATTTTCCTTCCCTGCAAAACCCCCATTTCTGCAACTCTTTTTTTCCAACACCAAGATAATGGCGGCTTCCCAAAACTCCAATGATTTCCCCCTACCTCCACCGAACCCATCAGTGCTATCCCCCTCTCCACCATTCCAGCCCCACCTATCACCCCTGTAGCAGCATCGTCCACTTCTTGCACCCCCACTCTCTGCGCAGTCACCACTGATTCTACCACCGTGACAACCACCATCCAAGCGGCTACTCAAGCCATGAAGCCAACTGAAACGGATTCCCAAAAGGCGTTGTGAGAGTACTCCGACGAAGCCCGATTCCCTCATGCCAATACCCCATCTCGAATCTCTGAGGCGGATCTGGCTGTTATCCGTGAACATTATCAAATTCCCGACACCCACCAGTTGAAAGCCCCGACCGTCATCGACCGCATTTATCACCAAACGAACTGCTGGACGGCCGTGCCCCTGTCCTTGCTGGAAAAAGGCGTTCGGCTGCCCCTTCACGTCTTCATCTTGACTCTCCTAGGGTTTATTGGCATCGGCTTCTCCAAGCTGGTGCCGAACTCCTACATTAACATCATCGCCTTCATGGCCTTCTGCCATGAGGCCGAAGTGGCTCCATCCATTGACCTGTTATTCTTTGTATTCATGTTACAAAATTCTCGTGAACCCGGCTTCAAAGCCTTCAGTAAACAGCCCACAAAACCCAACGCCAAGATCGAGAAGTGTTCCCTGATGGATGTACCTTCCAACAACAAAAGATGGCACAAAGACTGGTTCTATGTCCGAGGACCAAAAAAATACAAACTACCGAACTGGGCTTCTTTCAAATGACCGAACGCCCCTATTGGTGATACTAATCCCGAATGGGTAACAGAGATCACCAAACTGATCGAAAAACTGCCCATGAAAGAATGGAGCTACGTCCCCTTGACCAAACAGGCTAGGCTCTATGATCACAAACGTAAGTCGCCGAACTCTATCTTTAGCTACCAAATATTACTGTTATAACAATTGCTTCATTATTCCATTTTACTCTTGCCCACAACGATCGACCGAAGAGACCTGAAGGACTTCCTTTCAGGAAAACCCTCTGAAAAGGCTATCGAAGCCCAAACCGCCAAAGGTCCAGCTGCTGAAGCCCAAACTTCCAATACACCAACCACCAAAGCCATCCCCACCGAATCCGTTCCTTTCGACCTAACAACCTCCACACGCAAGAAGAAAAGAGCTGTCAAAAAGACTTCTCAACCAAAGACGGCCCAACTCCCTATCATTGCCGATAGCCTTATCGACATACCAGCTGCAGAACGAACACAGATCCTCTACATCAAGAAAAAACGTGCCAAAGTCATCCCCCTTACAATCGAGGCACTAAGGGTTCCATCTACCGAAGCTTCGACACTTCACCAAACAATAACCCAAACCAAAAAATGAAAAGATACTGAGAACCCCATCGCCAAACCTCCCCCCAAAAAGTCGAACACCGAACAACCCTCATCTTCGAGACAACCTTCCCCACCTCCAACAGAAGAAGAAGACCCAACCCCAACTTTCTTTTTCACCAAAGACTATCTAGATTACCCTCTCGACGCCTTTGACAGCTTCGTCCTCCCAGCCGATGACGAAAAGGTTCAAGGATATTTCCGCCAGCGACCTTGTACTTGCCGACATCATGCAACAGGGAAGGGTAATCTTCTTTATTCTAACCACTTGTTCCCGTAGCTATGTTTTATCTTCTTCTTACCTTTATTTCTTTTTTAGGCCGAAGCTATCTGGGGTCGTGTCATCAGGAGATAGAGTGAGCACGAGATCGAAGAAGACCAACTTAAACAAGGAAGGAAACTCTGCAGGCCACTCTCATTCGTGAACAAAACGAGCACGCCGAGACCTCTCGAGCACACAACAACCTTTAGAACGAGGTCATCAACCTCTAGAACGAGGTCACCACCTTGAAAGAAGAGGTCGCCAGAACAAAAACACGGTGCAAAACCTTCTTAGAGGAATCCGAAGCAAACCGAGCAAAGAACGAAAAGCTAAAACAGAACAACCTTATACTTCTCTGGCAGAACGCTAACTTGAAGAAACAAGGAGAAAAGACTCACCAAGTGTGCACTACTCTAGAGAAGCAATTCTCAGAGTACAAAGCATTGGGTCTGATTCTGACCAACGAACTGTGGCTTCGGATAATCCTAAAATACCGTAAATCCCCCGAGCTGGGTGAAGAGATAACACAGATGTTCGCAGAGGGATATGAAGCCTGTCGAAGTAAAGGCAAAGCTAAACTTGCTGAAGTCTCAGTGAACCCTTCTCTTCTGGACTCTTCAGACTCCGAACAAGACAACGATGGAGATCCCCCCTCAGATTAGGAACTTTGTCTTGTAAAATCTGAACCCCCTGTACATGTAATTTGTCAATGAAAATATCTATTCTTCTTCGTTTAATTTCCCGAACTTCATTCATGCAACAATTATAAATAATAAAAAGAATTTCATCATAACATCATCAAAAAAAAAGAATCTTAAACAGTTAAAATATCATTAACATAAAAAATCTCGTTCGCTCCCAGGAGCTGAACAAATCCTACTGAACACCAAAAATCTCGTTCGCTCCCAGGAGTCAAACAGATCAATCGAACACTAAAAAATCTTGTTCGTTCCCAAGAGCCGAACAAATCCATCGAACACCAAAAAATCTCATTCGCTCCAAGGAGCCGAACAGATCCACCGAACACCAAAAAATCTCGTTCGCTCCTAGGAGCCGAACAGATCCATCGAACACCAAAAAATCTCGTTCGCTCCGAGGAGTCGAACAGATTAACCAAACACCAAAAAATATCGTTCGCTCCCAAGAGCTGAACTAATAACCAATCACACAGAACAACATAGAACAACACTGTTTAGGAAAAATGCTTCTTGTATTAATAACCTTGCGAAGAATTACAAAACATATTGACTTCTACCGTATTGAAAATACTTCCGAAGTCTACCCACATGCCACGTATTTTTGATTTCTATTCCGTCCATTGCTCATAGCCGATAGGTTCCTGGCTTTGGTACTTCAACAATCTCATAGGGACCCTCCCAATTCGGCATCAACTTTCCCAGATTCTGAGGCATAGAAACTTCCATTTCTCGAAGAACTAGATCCCCTACTTCGAACCTTCTGAGCTTTACTCCTTGATTGTAATACTTGGCCACCCTACGTTTATATGCTGTAAGTTTTACCAAGGCTGCTTCTCGGACCTCATCTAATAAATACAGGTTGACCCGAAGTCCATCTTCATATATACCTCTTGAAATTGACTGACCCGAAGAGAAGTAGAGCCAACCTCCACCGGAACCAAAGCATCCGTACCGTAAGCCAATCTGAACGGTGACTCCTCTGTGGTGGATCGTGGTGTGGTCCGATATACCCATAAGACACTGAGCAATTCTTCAGGCCACCTTCCTTTCGCCTCATCAAGTCTTCTCTTTATCCTATTCAACAGAGTCCTGGTGGTCACTTCCACCTGACCATTTGACTGAGGTTGAGCCACCAAAGTCTTCCGATGCTGTATACCCAACTCTTTTAAAAATGCCTCAAACTTGGATTCCCAAAATTACCGACCATTATCCGAAACCACCGCTATAGGAATGCCGAACCGGAATACGACGCATTCTTTTAAAAACTTCAAACATTCCTACTCTGTAATTAGTCGAAGGGGTTTGGCCTCTACCTACTTGGTCATATAGTCAATAGCAACTATAACAAAGCTAACTTGCCCCTTAGCTTTCAGCAACGGACCCAATATATCCACTCCCCAAACGACAAATGGAATTGGCGATAAAACTGAGTACAACTCCTCCGGCGGCTGGTGAGTAATGGTACTATTCAGCTGACATTTCAGACACTTCTTCACATACTTAGTTGCTTCTTTGAAAATCATAGGCCAATAGTATCCCTGCTGAAGTACTTTATACGCTAAAGACTTTGCCGCTATGTGATCACCACAGATTCCTTCATGAACTTCTCGAAGAGCGTATTCTACTTCGGATGGAACCAAACACTTCATCAACGAGGAAAAGTAGGCCCTTTGATATAAATCCCCATATATAAAGACAAAATTTAAGCTCCGGTGTTTGACTTTCTTTGCTAATAACCGATCAGAAGGCAGAACGCCATCAGCCAAATAATCCAGATAGAGGGTCATCTAACAATTAGACCGTTCGATACACATCACCTCGGTGTGTTAAACACTTAGCTGATTTAAAACCTCCAGGTAGACTGATCTGTTGAATGTACTTGCCTCGGTCGTGGCCAACCTTGCCAGTGCATCGGCTATTGTATTATCCGACCTATCTATTCCCTGAAAATTATACGAGTCGAAACACTGCAGTCGATCCTTTACCTCTGCCAAATACTTCACCATCCTAGCCCCTCGAGCTTCATATTCTCCAGAAATTTGCTTGACGACCAGCTGGGAATCACTAAAAATAATCAACTTCTGTACCTCGAGGATTTTTGCTAACTGTAACCCTGCTAAAACTGCTTCATACTCAGCCTCATTGTTCGTTGCTTTGAACTAAAATCTGATTGACTGATGCACTTTGAACCTCTCCAGGCTAGTTAAGATGATACTGGTACCCCTAACATCTGAAGCAGTACACCCATCTATATACAGTGTCCATGAGTTCTGTACTGACTGAACTACCGCAACTGAGCGTTCGGTCACCTCGGCCTGATTCAAGTTATCGTCTGCTTCAGAGAATGAGCACTCCACCACAAAGTCAGCCAACGCCTGCCCCTTAATAGTTGTCCGAGAGTGATACTCCAATATGAACTGTGATAATTCCATAGTCCACGCTGCAAGCCTTCCCGAAATCTCTGGCCTGCCCAAAACCTTCTTTAAAAGCTGATCCGTGTACAACACTATCAACCGACCTTGGAAATATTGTCGAAGCATCCGACTAGCTATCACCAGAGCGTAAGAAAACTTCTCCAAGTTCGGATACCTTATTTTTATATCCATAAGGGCATGGTTTACGTAATAAATTGGGTGCTGCTTACCCCCAATCTCCCACACCAGAACTGCTTTCACAGCTAATGAGCTTGCCGCCATATACAAGTACAACGGCTCAGCAGGAGCTGGTTTCACCAATAAAGGCGTCGAAGATAAATATCTCTTTATCCCTTGAAAGACGTCTTCACATTCCGAAGTCCACTGAAAACTCTTGGCATTTTTCGGCCCTTTTAACGTATTAAAGAACGACAAACATCTCTCTGCCGATTTAGACATGAACCTTCATAAAGCAGCTATTCGACCCGTCAGACGCTGAACATCTTTATATGACTGTGGGGATTTTATGTCCAGAATAGCTTGTATCTTCTCCGAATTCACCTCTATTCCCCTCTGGCTGATCAGATATCCTAAGAACTTTCTTGGCCCCAATCCGAAGGTGCACTTTGTCGGATTCAACCACAAGCTATAGTGCCGATTAGTTTGGAAACAATCCTCTAAATCATCCAGATAACCTCGAACTGACATGCTTTTGACGATCATGTCATCCACGTAAACTTCCATGCTCTTCCTCAACTACCTTAAAAACACATAATTTATCATCCTCTGATATGTGGCCCTCGCGTTTGGTAAGCCAAAAGTCATCTTCTTATAAGCATACACCGATTGATGCGTGATAAATGTTGTCTTTGGGATATCTTCCTTGCACAACGAAATCTGATGGTACCCTGAGAAAACATTCATAAAGCTAAGCAGAGCATACCCCGAAGTCGTATGAATGAACTGATCGATATGTGGTAGAGGGTAGAAGTCTTTCGTGCATGTTTTGTTCAGATCGGTGTAATCTATACACACTCGCCACTTCCTGTTCTGCTTCTGAACCAATACCACATTTTCCATCCACTCCGGATAATCAATTTCAAATATAAAATATGCAGCCAGAAGCTTCGCGATCTCCTCATCAATTACCTTCTGTCTTTCTGGGGAAAAGATCACCCTCTTTTGCCGAACCGACTTCTTCGTCGGGTCTACATGCAGCCTGTGTTCAGCAACCTTTAAATCTACCCCGGGTATGTCACTGGGAACCCATGCGAATATATCTGCATAACCCTGAAATAATTCTAATAAGTTTGTTCGAAAAGGCTCTGACAATCCCGATCCGATTTGCATGGTCTTATCCTTTTTTTTTGGGATCAGCTCTACCTCTTCGGTCTCCCCTGCCGGCATGACCAAGGGTTCCATGCTACTTTCCATGAAAAACTCTATCTCTATCTCTATCGCCATGATTTGCTTTTGCTTGCTGACCCTTACTCTTGAAGTGATTAATGAATTCCGGTAACATCTTCTTGCCAAATCAAGGTCCCCAGCTACTTCCCCAACCCCATGTTGCTTAGGGAACTTTATTTTGAAGTGAAGGATCAATGTTACCGCTTGGAGGGATGTTAAAGTAGGCCTTCCCAGGATCGTATTGTATGCTGAATCTACATGCACCATAAAAAATCTGCACATGATTTCCACCTGCTGTGGTGCTGTTTCGAAGACTACTGGCAGCCAAATAGTCCCGATAACTCTGACTGGTTCGTTGCTGAACCCATACAATCGAGACTCCTGTCTGATCTCCATCTTCCTCCCATCCAGGTTCATCATCTGGTAAGCGTGTGCATACAAGATATCCACCGAAGACCCGTTGACTATCATCATCCTCTTTATATCCACCGATCTCACATGTGCCATAATTACCAATGCTCCCTCATGTGGTTCGATCGGCTCCGCGGGGAAGTCTTCATCAGTGAATGAGATCACTGAACCAGGGTATGATCTCTCACGTCTCGTGGGTTGTTCGGCAACCAACATCACTGTATCCAAGTATCCATATCGCTTTTTACTAGCGACTTTCCCCATAGTTTCGTCGGTGATTACATCTACCACCTGACGTACAACATGAGTCTAATTTTGCTGTTGTGGCTGGTTGGTCTGGACGGGGGCATTACTCATCTGATGTGTCCCCGGAGCCTCCCGTCCCGCCACATACTGAACCAACGCCCCATTCTGCATATTCTTTTTTATTAGTTCCATTAGGCTCCAACAGGCCTCCGGAGCGTGCCCCGCTGCCTGATAGTAGTCACAATATCGGCTAGTGTTCCCCATACCGACCTTTATGTTGTCTCTGGGGTGGCTTGAAGCAGGGTTTCCCCTTTATCTATTCTAGGATGGTGGCCCGATCGGTATTAAGCTTGGTGTATACTCTGTTCACCTTCTGGTTCAGGAAAGGTGGGCGTACTCCTCCCGAACCCCCGGTGTTGTTGCTATACCTTTTCTGATAGCCATCTGACTTATCATTCTGATAGCTATTCTGGTTCCCATCCGCTTTGCTCTTGTCTTTATCTTTTAGCTTCTCCGTCGTGCCCCGTTTCAAACTGTCCATGGCCTCTTCCACCACTATAAAGCCTTCAGCTTTCTCGAACGTCTCGGCCAAACTCTTCGGGTGATTAAACATCAATTTCTTCACCAATTTTTCTGACTTTACCAAGTCCAACCAGTTTTGGAAGAGTCCTACTGCTTGGAGGTCGTTGAGATCTATCACTTGACCTACCGCTTCCCTAAACCTCTTCACATATTGGCCCAATGTCTCATTGGAATGTTGTGTAACCTGTGATAGTGATCCAGTTGGTTTCCCTATCCTTTTATTGCTCCCGAACCGGGTATAAAATTTGTCTCACAGCTTTTTCCAGGACGAGACTGAGTTCGGGGCCAAAGTTATCATCCATTGTCTGGCATCTTTCCTCAAAGTTGTCATGAAGGTATGACACTTGGCCGCATCTGTGTAGTCAATCAATCTATCATATGCCTGACTATGCTCGTACGGATCACCTGACCCATCATAGCTCTCCATGTAAGGTAGTTTTTTGTTGGGGTTTGCCTTCTCCCAAACGATCTCAGCAGAGAATGGCGAAACTTTCTTGCCCGAGCTCATCTTTACTTGTCTGACTTCGGCCAGCTCTTTCTGAATCTCCTCCAACTTTCTAGTTAACAACTCTATTCTTTCCAGCGCCGAGGACTTTTTTTTTCTTCGGAGAGTCTTTTTTCATTCGATGTGTCCGACTGTTACCATCCAAACTGTCAGCCCGGAAAGGACTCTGATGTCTGCTTTTACTGTATCGAGGACTTTTCGGCCGATAGTTCTTTAGGTTTGTTAGTATTAACTCTGCTGGCTTTGCTTCTGGATGTGTCTCTTTCTTGGGGGGGTTTTCTTCTTTTGATATTTTCGACCGATGCCTTCCGACTTATCCGCCCTGGAATAGCTTCGGCGCCTACTTTCGCTATACCGGGGACTTTTAGAGCGATGTACCCTTGATCGATCCTCGGATCTGCGACCACCAGATCTACTCCTATCACGAGAGCGGCTCCGAAGCCTACCCTCAGTTTGCCTCGTATCCTCTGTACGTCGAGCCGTGGACTGTCTGTTTGGGGACCTCCCCCGCTTTCGGGTCCGATTGTGACTGGAGGCCTCACTCTCCTGTTCGGCCATCTGCACCATCTGTTTGGAAATCTCTTCTTTCAGCAGCAGTAGAACTTTCAGTGCCTCCTATGTCTCCTTTTCTTTTTTTTCCAGAATAGACTTTTTATCCTCCTGATTTTCTCGGAGTCGGGTTTGAGGCGGTGTGCCTCCTACCCTTCTTTGATCTTTAGTTTCTTTGTTGGCTGTCGAGAGCAGCCTTCTTCGGATGTCATCCCGATCTCCTCCTTTGGATCCTACTGAAGTACTTTGGGGGCTGAGTTGCTCGTGGATGCTCCTCGATAGTCCCAGTCTATCCTTCACAGACCCCTTTTTCTGGGAAAACCCTTCTGTCGTTGACTGTCCTATACTTGAAACTGTCATACAGTTCACCATAAATTTAGGCACGGGGAGTTAATAACTGTTATTAAATATCCGAAAACACTAGAAACCCCTCCTTCTAGTGCTAATGTTAATGCCAAGATTCGTTCACGCTCTCCAATCACCAAAGTTTGTCCAATCTTGCACAAAAACGGGTAAACACCAAAAGCTTGATGGCTTGGGCCGCCGGGGGATAGCTCGGCTGTGAGAATAAGTACAAGCTGATTAAGGTTAACAATGGAGGCGTAATGCTCTAGTGCTAAAAAGTAATAATAATGTGTGTACCTTAAAATTAGGGCAAAGCCATGTATTTATAATATTAACACCTTCTCCCTAGAATCCATCTCCATATCGAATTAGGGTCCCCACATATATCATTCCATAATAGGATCACACCAAATCTCCTAGAAATAAGGAAGTTGGTTCAAACCCCAACTTCTTTTCCATAATTAGAATCCACATGGAATTAGTAATCCCTCCAAACATCCCTTTACTTGGACCCAAGCTCACCCAATTAGGCACCGGGCCAACATATAATCCTGGCGTAATTATTCATGGCCCAACATATATAATATCTAGTTTTCAAATAATTAAAGCTAGATTTGTCTTTCAATGTTTCCAGTGTATAACTGTGTTTAATATATTTACTTGGTCCTTCCCTCTATCTTATAATAGAGTTTCAACCCATCGTTTAATTTCTGCATTTTTGTTCAACAATCCTTGGTACATGTGTGATTACTGATCATTTAATTAGGATATATATATATATATATATATATATATATATATGGTAGAAATGACTAGCTAGTTATTAATTAGTTAGAGACAACAGATCTTACAACAATCTATGGGTATATCTTAATTCATGTCCCTGCTAGATGAACGATCTATATATGTCCAGATTGTATTCCCTCATCAAAATCACACTGAAATATCGCCTTCCAAATTTAGGGTTATCTGCATGCATTATATATATATATATATATATATATATATATATATATATATATATCAAGAGTTAATTATTTCTTGTCACAATACTAATATAACTAATATTAAAATTGAACTGACACTTAATTAAAGATCCATACATACATACATAAATAAATACCTGACTCATTCGTGGTCGACTCAATACTGAGTCACGTAAGCACGCAGCAGCACAGATAACCATAGTAGCCATCTCTTCAATGTCGTAATCTCTTTTTAGTCGTGGATCAACAAGATCATCATAATTTTTATTTTCCATAGCTTTGGTAAGCAAAGGCTTGGCCTGTATATCCAACAGTACAACAAACCATTTGATTAGCAAACAATATGCTTTAAGTTGGAAGAAGGGGTTATCCACATGGTGCGGTTGGAAGTTCAAAACGCACATGAAATGGCTTGAGTGCGGTAAAAAGTCTAAGCAATGCAATCTGGCAGCTCTAAAATGCATATGACTTTGGTTATGATTGGTGCAATGTGATTTTGAAGCTTACGGTGCGGTTTTATTTGGTTCAGTTTCGGTTTCAAAACCAATTAACATACACAATGTCAAATTCATCTTTACGTAAAGAAAAAAATTCTCGATATTACTATGTAGTTTCATGGGGAATGAGATAGCAAAAATAATTCAAATACTAAACCATTTTACAAATAATATAGGAAAAATTGAATGAGATAAGAAGTCTCATACTGTGACGAACGAGAATTTTATAATTTATTTTAAATATTTATTAAATTAAATAAATATTTTTGATGATTTATTTATTGAGTTAACTAAATATTTGATGGAATTGTGGTAGATTAATTTAATTATATGTGTTACATTGATTAAATTAATGTGGAATAATTTTATAGTTCAAAGTGTGAATTTAATTGAGATTATTTAATTAAATGAATTGTTTACTAATTATAATGTTATTCTAATTAATTTAATAATTAATTAGAGATTTAATGATTTGTCATAATTAATAAATAAAAATTTTAATTATGTGATGATGTGATTTAATATGTAATATTATCTTTTATTTAATTGAAATTAAATGATATCATTTGATTAATTAAAGTGTGACGAATAAATATATACTAAACATTTAATTAAAATAATGGAAAATGAGCTTTTTGCAACAACCAAACAGAGCCTTAAGATAATGGGAGCAGTTAAAACCATTATGGGATTAATTAACACCTATTAACTTATCAGTTATATATCATATATATACATATACTTATATTATATCAGTTCATTACTATATTCATCAGTCAGAGAACTTAGAGAGAAAAATAGAGAAAGTTTGAGAGAAGAATTGATTAATAAAGAAGTTAGAGAATTAAAGAAGTTATATCAATCTTAACAGAGTTGCAAGGGTAATCTCTTCATCCCAAGTTTATAATTACATTCTTATATTTTCTCCATGAAAGCCAACTTAAGTTCTCTGCAATTGATTTTTGTTGATGCTTGTTAGAGATATGATTATATATGTGTTAAGAGATGATTATAACATGTTCTATATCATTTATTCATGTTTTAGAGTAATCAATTTTATGTAATCATGTTGTAATTGAAGTTTCCTAAGTTACAGAGTACGTTAAAGTACGAATATGGCTTATATGTACAAAATTGCATGCTTTACTTGTATATTAAACTGTAAATTGATGGTTGATTGTGATTATGCATGTAAAAACGAAGAGAACAAAATTTAAAAGAACAGATTCAGTGTTATAACAAATCTGTAATGTATGATTTCTTGAAATTTGTCAAAACTTTGAAAAATATCAAGAACATAAAAATTGGGTGTTCTAATTTGACTGTTTATGTGATTTAAGTTGTTAAAAGCATGCTAAATATGTTGTTAAATGTTTCTGTTAAGTTTATAACCTATGACTAACATTAACAGTGTTGTTTGAACTTAATTTTTGCATTTTCGTGGGTTATCTGGGCTGATGAACAGTGCAGTCGCGAACTGCAGTTTCATCATTCCAGAGACACCCGCCCCGACGGGATTTCTAGTGTAAAATATGCCGCCCCGATGGGCATTCCGTAGTACAAGCCCCCGCCCCGACGGGAACTACAAAGATGATGTAGTTTTGCTTTGTGTGGTTTTCAGTCCATAACATGATGAATTAACTTAACCTAATGAACCTAATAACGTGTTGAGCATGTAACACAGTACTATAACATATTGTTGACATGTATAAGACCATTTTAAGTCGCCTATTAACAAGTTGTATGTGAACTTGGATTTGTTGTCGTAAGGTTTAATTATAATTGTTTAAGAGTTAATACTTGTGTGGTATGCATGTTGTGGGTACAGATTCATGTTATGTGGTTAGTCAACAAGTTAAGATTATGAACCAAGTTGTTAAGTTGTGCTAAAGTGGGAAATTCAACAGTTAAACATAGTGGTAATGGAACTAATTGATATTGTAAACATAATGACATGTGTAGGACGTTTGGGGAAGTGAATTATAGTTATATAATCTACGCATGAGTCAAGTTTCCTATCCTTGATTCATTATCGTTATGCAAGTTTCTAAACTCAAATCTTTAATTAAGCAAGTTCTTTGATTCTACTATTATATTGAGCAAGTTCTTAAATTATGTTTCTATATCGATCAAGCTCATATTCTTATTTATGATTCCGAATGAGATATTATAATTTTTTTAAAGCATTACTTCAGTTATACAATACTTATTCAATTGTTTACATTTGAGATTCCTTATTTGATTTAAGTATCATTTATTGTTGAACCTTGAAAGACTAGCGAACCCTTATTGATTCGACTAGTCCATAGTTGATGAGCGTTTTAAATTCTTGAACCGTTATTGAGTTTATCCAAACCAAACTTCATTTGGTGCGGACTCTGATGTCAAACTGAGATGAATAACCCTTTATAGGGAATTATTTACTCGTTAGCGTTGAGATGATGTGCACATACATGGTACTAATGGCTGATCACCCTAAGTACTAGAAGTAAAGTCCATATAGTCTTACGACTGTTAAAGGTTTAAAGTAGAAATACTTGATAACCTGGGACATATGTCTTGGTCTTATGACCCTTAGATATACTTTTGATTCTTGTATTCATTTCTTGATTCAAAAGTTCAGCTTTCTATTATTCAGAACTCTTTGATTTCTCGTATGTTATTATTATTGTTATATTGTTATACTTGTGGGCAATTGTTGCTCACTCTTGCATAATAACATTGTAGCTAAGATTGAAAGAACTGGCTCCACTAGCAAAGGCAAGGGAAAAGCTAACAAGTGATGGAGACTTGTTATTTATTTAAGAATGTTTTATTTGAAGACTTATGATATTATGTTTAAGACTTGGTTGTTATTTACATTTTCGCATTGATGTTTAAGGTTAATTAAACCTGAGATTTATTTATTCAGATGTTGTAACCCCTTAAGGGGATGATTTCTATTTATTTATGAGTTTTATTTATTTTGGGTAGATAGATATGTTATTATTAGACAGTGAACACCAAATCTTGTGGAAATTGAAGTACCCGAATTTGGGGATGTCACACATACACTACAAGAAAATCGGCTATTTTTGACGAAATTATCCTCGACGGAATGGATTCAGTCAACAATAATATATTTCTGACAGAATAATTCGTCGAATATAAGTCCCTCGTAACTAATATGTTTCCGACAGAATTCCGTCGAGATTAATATTCCCTCCATTGCGCCAGCTTTCCTGCCAGCGCGAAAATTACTTTTGACGAACCAAAGTGTTAGTTCCCAGGGGCACACAATAGATCTAGAAGGGGGGGTTGAATAGATCCTTTTATATTTTAAAATCTTTTTCCTTTTCTTTTGTATTGCTAAGTAATTAGCAAATGACACACATAAGAATAAGTTCATGCACAACGGGATAAGTTAAAGATCATTTTTAAAGATATCTTGATAAACATAGTTCTAATGTTAGTTTAGGTGTAAGTGGTTAAAACAGTTATAGCAGTTATAGTGCATAATATAAATGACATAAAGTAAATGACACAAGGGATTTTAAGTGGTTCAGAGACTCAAGCTCCTACTCCACTTTTCTGCTTTAACAAGCAGGGATTCCACTAAGGAAAAGGTAACTCTTGAATCACTAAGATTCTTTCAAGGCCAGCAGCCTTGGAACTCTAGTTCACTAAGAACTCTTCAAGCCCAGCAGACTTGGAACTGTAGACTAAGCCCAGCAGACATAGAATCTCTTGTACCCTTCGGTACTCAGCAAGCCTAGCAGACTTGACTTTGTTTTAGTCCCGAAGATAAGCACCCCTGGGGCCCTGGTTGTTGGTTTGTCGTTGGTGGTGTTGAGCTGCTAAGATGACTTTAAACTTGTTCATCTTCTGGTACTTAGCAGCTTGTTGTGATCTTTTGGCATTCTTCATCGAGACTGGATCACCATTGATGGACTGCTAAGATGTACATGAAGCTTGACATACTTGAGTACTTAACAGTCTATCACATCTCCTTGGTGCATCTGATCTTTGTTGTTGATGCTTGACTTCATCTGATTTCAGCATAACACACTATCACCATTAAGGATCTACTAAGTCTTTTCACTTCAGGTAGACTTCTTCTAATACTTAGCATTCTTTGAACATTGGTTGTCTTGTGTGCAGATACTGCTCTGCATTTACTTCTCTTCAGCTCAGGTTGTTCATGGTGAATCGTAGAGTAGCTCTGGAGATCTGCTTTTTGGTCTGCCACTCTAGCTCATATCTTCTTGGCCTTCTTGGCTCTCAGCTCAGATGCCATTGTGTTTGGCATTCTCCTTAGTGTAGAGTGAAGCCTTTAGCAGTTAAAGCCCTTCATTATAATTTCTTCACTCTTACTATGGTAGTCTCACTGCCACTGAGACATTTTCTGTTAAGCTTTGTAGAACTCTCGTAGAGCCAACAACTCTTCACCTTTGAAGGTTCAACTATTATATACTTCTCCTTCAGCTTTTCGTTGGAATATAGCCGTTGGAAGCTATTTGAAATGCTTCAAAGATTCTGAGTTATTTGGTGCAGACTGCTGACTTGACGTGACAACACCTTTTTGACTTTCCTGACACAACAATCTACTATTTCACCTAACACCTGTGAGAAGTCACTTTCCAAAGTCAGGTTGGTAGTCATATTTATTTCACCTTTTTGATACCTCGATTCAGACCAAGGATGTTGACTACTGCATCGATAATCTCAATCAGCAACGTTTGCATGTCAGTCTTCATATTGAGACATTGCTGAGGTTCAATAATCAGACGACCGAATTCCACGATTTTGATGCAAACGTTCATGTGCTTGATCGTAGTTTGTCTGTGGATGTTGTACGTTCACTGGCTTTGACAATACTACGATTCTAAGAGTGTTCTTTGGATTGACAATGTAGAACCTCTCGCTCTTCAATCTTGCAGTGCTTCTACGATTCTGCTTGCCTTGACTTGCATCAGGAACTGACAACTTGGCTAACTGCTCTTAGCCCTTATGGTTTACAAGACTCTTAGGATTAGTCATGCTCAACACTCTCAACTTTCTGCCCTGTGATCTCCCATTCACTCTTCATGGTGAGGCTGGGCATAGACAATCCTTTTCATCTGTCCTTGATAGGTTGGCCAATATCTCTGTATGTGCTCCATTAGTTTCTGTTGCTCATTTGGCAAACACCACGATCGTAGTCACCATTACGATCGTTGTCTTCTGTTGGTTTAACAGACACTGCAATCGTTGTCTTCCTTTTGACAACCACTTCATTCATTGTCTTCTAGTGGATGCTTGTAGAAGACTTCTCCTGAATGGCTCTTCACTTCTCAATCAGCCTTGCTGATAGAATTGGTGCTTTGATCTTCTGTTTGCTTGCAGTCCATTTAGAGAATGCTTTCTTTTGATCCTCTTTAGGTAGACTGCTTTCTGAACCTTGACTATACTTGCCAGAGTGACATCTTCGTTTTTACTTCAGGAATGCTCTTGCTAAGAATTATTTAGTCTCTACGATTCTCCCTTGGCATTGTGAGCATTTGCCTGACTACGTTTTGGCCTTTGTTCTGTAGACTACGATTTGGCTCTGGCTTCTGCAGACTATGACATGGTTCTGGCTTCTGCAAACTATGATCTGACTCTTGCTTTTGCAAACATTACGACTCCGAGTGTAGTCTGCGACTCTGAGAGTAGATCTTATGACAGACTATGATTTCTGCCTTAACAACTGCAGTCTCTTGACTGATCTGCCCGACGACGATTTTTGCCTCGATTATGATCTGCAGACTCCACGTTTTAGAGTGAAGCCTACGATTCTTGACTTGGCTCGGCAGGCGCTCGACAGGCTGTCTCCACGATTCTGAAATTGGCTTTCTTGACGAACTACTATTCCGAGAAAATCTTCCTCGACACACCACGTTTCTGCCTTGTCTCTCTTGGCAGGTTACGACTTCGAGAGTGGCTATCTTTACAGACTACAGTTCTGCCTTGATAGACTACGATTCTTCCTTGTCTCTCCTGCCAGACTACGATGGCTGATGCAGTGCTCGAAGATCAGACTGGCCTATCTATTATATTTTATAAGATCAACCTAACAATCTTGATCTTTCTATTCATAGTCCTTGTATATTGTAATCTTTTGAAGGACTTCACAAAGTTGTTCATTTATGTAGGATCAACCTAACACATTTGATCTTTTCAATCTAAGTCTTTGTACATATAATCTATCATTTATTAAGGACTTTATAGCTTTCATCAATGCAGACATATTTTCATATTCATTCATTAAGTTCATAATAAAATCTTATATAAAGAGGAATAATATTCTCATGTATATTCCTAACACAAAGTTATTTTCGAGGAAATGTTCCGTCGAATTTAAATTAATTCCGAGGGATTTAATTCTGACGGACATTCCGTCCGAAATAACGATTAAAACCTAAATCGCGTCTTCTTCTCCAGCACCTCCTTTCATTTTTAAATATTTTTGTTCTCTCTCTCTCTCTCTCTCATCCGGCCACCCCCTCCCCCTGCCACCGGTCCCCCCACCCCTCCCCCTAGCACAGCCCCCACCCCTCCTCCTCCATCCCCTTCCCCCCTGCATGCCACTGGTACCCCCCACCCCCTAGCTCCCCACTCCACAACCACTAGCTCTACCACGTCGGCGCCACCACAACCGGCCATCACCCCCAGCTCCTCCTTGCTCCTTTAATTCAAGGTAAGTGCTTCCTAATTTTGACTGAAATTTGGGGGTTTGTTTTTAGGGTTAATATATATCATCTGATATATAGTTGTGCAAATTGGGATTAATATTATTATTTTTAGGGTTAATATATATTTCATAGAATATATACTGAATGAGCACGATAATTGATATTGCTAAAATTTTAATAATTTTTGGCTTATTTATGTTACTGAAATTGTTGCAAATTGAGATGAAGTATTGTTGTGCAATAATTTGGGATTAAAATTATTGTATTGATAATTCACATCCGTTTTGGGTTTATTTTGTGCAATATTACAGCTTCTGTTAGTGTATATATATCATCTGATAATTGTTTCAATTTGCTTTTCATTATGCAATTACAGCTTATTATAGTGTATTTCTACAATTACAATACTGTATTTGCATAACAGTGTATTGAAGATTCAATTTGGAATGTGATATTTGATATTTTCGACGGAATTTTCCACATAAATTCTGTCAGAATTCTTCAGTTGCTAAATTTATAGGCCCTACTAACTATTTATATATGTTACTTAATTTTCTACTACTAAAATAAACTAATTAAGTAGCATTTACTTAATTAGTATTCGACTAATAAAATAAAATAAAATGAAATTAAGTAACTAAAATAAAAAATACAAACAATACAAAAAATAATATATAATAAAATATAATATAATTTAATAAATAGATTAAATTAAATTTAATAAAATATAATATAATACAAAATAAATAAATTTTAATAAAATAAATAAACTAAATTAAATTAAATTAAATTTAAAAAAAGAGAGAAAGATATAGTATAATATAAACTAAATTAAATAAAATAAAACATAAAAATAAATTTAATTTAATAAAATAAAATAAATAAATTTAATTTATTTAATTTATTAAATATAATTACATTTATTTAATTTAATATATTAAACTAAATTTAATAAAAAAAATTAATTGTATATATATTATAATATAATACAAAATAATAATAAAATACAATAAAACATAATAATTCATTTATAATTTAATATAATAAAATATAATATAATATTATATAATATTATAAAATAAAATAAAATAATATAATATAAAAATAAATATGATAAAATAAAATACTAAGTAGTACTTGCTTAGTCTTCTACAACTAAAGTAAATTAAATGAAAATAAAATAAATTTAATAAAAAAAATACTAAGTAGTACTTGCTTAGTCTTCTATAACTAAAGTAAATTAAATAAAAATAAAAAAAAATAAAAAAAATAAAATACTAAGTAGTACTTGCTTAGTCTTCTACAGCTAAAGTAAATTAAATAAAATACTTTTGTAGTTTTCCACATCTAAATTAAAGTAGACTAAATTTATTTGACACATCATGTAGTATATGTAGGAGTTTTATTAAACTAAGTAGCATTTGCTTAGTTTGCCATAATCTTCAATAAACTCAATATATACATTTGCTTAGAAACCCGTTTGGAGAGTAAATGTCGAATAGTCCCCAGTTTGGGACTGTTACCGGATGTTATGTCACTTAGGCCGATGCCAATATGAAACAGTACGTTTTTGCTGTTTTGAGTAATTTTCGGATATTATCTCTACATGTTTTTCAAGTGCATACTTAGATTAAGTTATCTTAATCTATTTCGTGTACTTGGAGACCATGGGGAAGTGCTGGCAAAATTTACTTGAAACAGATGAAACGTGTTCAACGTGTTGGCACTAGTGACGAGAAGCATCCAGGAACGGGATAGAAGCCTGAATTACCCCTGTCCTATAGAGTGGAGATCCTAGAAAAATATAATTCATGCATGGACCACAGTTACAGAAAGATCCCTGTACTGAATGTGTCTTTTGTGCAGTTAAAGATGTCAGCCGACCGGAGTTAGATGTACAGTAAGATTTTGATGGGAGGGGATTAGTGTCAGCTTATTGTGATGGGGTGTCTAACTTTTTGAACAAAGCAATAGAACATGCTGATGATCCGAACGGAAAAAATGCGATGTCCGTGTGTCAAATGTAAAAATCTTATCTGGAAGAAAGCCGACGAGATTAGATTTGACTTATTTTTTTATGGATTTGTGGATGGGTACACCCTATGGATTCATCACGGGGAATCAGCTGAGTTGAGGGAACTTTCAAACAGTGTAGACCAACTAGTTCACGGGGATTCAATTGTGGATAACTATGATGCCGTGGAGATATTGGTCGATGCGTATGGGCCTAACACTATAAATTGGGCCGATAACGAACATGTGTCAGGCAATGCTTAGCAAGAACCAAATGTTTCAGTTACTTCCTTTTACACGATGTTGCATGAATCGGGGGTCCCATTGTATGCTGGAAATGATAAGCACACTAGGCTATCTGCAGTGACTAAGCTCTTACACTTTAAAAATGACAATGACTGCAGTGAGAGAGGTTTTAATAATTTGCTTGCTCTTATGAGCGATTTTTTACCCAAGGATATATCATACCTTGCTTGTGAATTATTACGAAGTGAAGAAGATGGTCAAGGGTTTGAATATGGGGTATCAGAAGATCGATGATTGTGAGCAGGATTGCATGTTATACTATGGGGCAGACAGAGAAAAGGAACAGTGTGATATATGCAGCTTGCCTCATTACGTGACAAAACGTGGGGGAAGGAGAAACATGTGCCCAAGAAGATCTTACGTTACTTTCCTCTTACACCGAGACTTCAACGGTAATTCTTATCGTCCCACACGACTTATATATCATATGACTTGGTATAGAACAAGGGACATCGTGCCTGGTCAGCTGAGTCACCCTGCAGATGGAGATGAATGGAAGAAGTTTGATGAAAATTTTCTGGAATTTGCAGAGGATGATAGGAATGTCAGGCTTGGCATGCCTACGGATGGGTTTTTGCCCATTTAATAATTTTAGCTAGCCCTACTCTGTTTGGCCAGTAATAATGGTAGCTTATAATCTTCCACCGTCAATGTGCATGAGGGATCCGTATCTATTCTTGACTTTACTCATACCGAGGGATAAAAGTCCTACAAAAGACATAAACGTGTACTTCAGACCTTTAGTCGATGAACTTAAGATGTTGTGGGAGACTGGTGTTCAGACCTATGATAAAGCGAAGATGCAAAATTTTGTGATGAAGGCAGCTTTGTTGTGGACTATCACTAACTTTTCGGCACTTGGGATGATCAGCTGGTCAACTCACGAGAAGCTGTCATGTCCAATCTGTATGGGGGATGTGCAAGGCATACAACTATGTCATGGGCGTAAAACTAGTTTCTTTGGAACTGCTCATAGATTCTTGCTTGCTGACCACAGTTACAGAAAGTTGTCTGCACAGTTTAACAAAAAGACAGAGAAAAAGGGGGTTGTTGGACGTTTGTAGGGCAACGAGATATCAGGCTGGCTTAATGATCTTACATTTCCACCGTCGGGGAAGGAGCATGGTAAGTTGAGAGCAATAGGTTGCGGGATAACTCATAATTGGACACACTCGCCCATGTGGTTTGAGTTGCCATATTGGGTCACACTTTCAGTCTGTCATTGTATAGATGTCATGCATACAAAAAGAATGTATTTGAGAACCTATTTTACTCCTTGTTAGATGCGAGTAGTAAAACAAAAGACACTGATAAAGGACGTAAAGATTTGGAGGCAATGAATATCAGGCCAGAATTATGGCTTCGACCTAACAACTCAAAACCAAAAGCTCCATTTTGTCTAACCAAGCAATAGGTTGAAGACGTGTGCAAGTGGGTAAATGCGTTGCAGCTCCCAGATGGATATGCTTCTAACATATCTCGTTGCACCAAGGTTGAGCAGCTGAAAATTAATGGGTTCAAATCTCACGATTTCCATGTATTCATGCAGAAGTTGATGCCAATTGCATTTCGTGAGATGAACCTAGGAAATTTGTTGATGCCTTGACCGAAGTATCATCTTTCTTTTGGGATATTTGCTCAACGGTAATAAGGTACAATGATGTTGAGCAGATGGAGAAGAATATAGTGCTAACAATGTGCAAGCTTGAAATGATCTTACCTCCAGGGTTCTTTGACTCGATGGAGCATTTGCCTATACATCTGCCATATAAACTGAAATTTGGAGGACCGGTGCAATATCGGTGGATGTATCCTTTTGAGAGGTAACTAATATCATCTATTTACCTAAATTTAAATGATTTTTTCAAGGCATATTATTAGTATTAATTGCGTTCAATCATATTTCAGGTATATGCGTCGATTAAAGTAGAAAGTGAAAAACAAAGCTCGTGTAGAGGGTTCAATTGCTGAATATTATACGGAGGAAGAACTTGTCAACTTCTGCTCTCTGTTCTTCGACGATGTAGTCTCAACTAAGCACACTCGTTTAAGTAGGAATGAGGTACTTGGTCCTTAATCTCATTCAGATGATGAGTTAGTTGTATTCACATATCCGGATAAACCAATTGGCCATGAGACAATGACTTACTTAAGCGACAGAGATTTGAAGATTGTATCTACATACGTGCTTCTAAATTTTCCCGAATTAGCGGAATACATCAAGTATGTATTATTATACGTACATATGTCAATACACCAAGATTATTGTTGTAATAAACAATTTAATTATATTATTTCAGCGCATTCGAAAAGGAAGCGAATGCTTCTAATCTGGGAATAACTCCAGCACAGTTGGAAGCATTCACTACTGAAAATTTTCACCAGTGGTTTAAAAGCAGGGTTGAAGCGGATAGCGCTTATGAGCGTTTTAGAGACATTGTTCCAGGCCCGTACAAACTAATTAGTTTATTTTCTGGTTGCATCGTGAATGGGTATAGATTCAAGGTTGATGACTTGAATGAAATGACATAGTCAATTCTGGCGTTGTCGTGTTGGGAAGTTGCTACCAAGGCTCCGAGTCCAATTACTATGGACGATTAGAGGAAGTGGTTGTACTTAATTATCCTAGGGGTAAAAAGGTTGTTACATTCAGATGTAGCTGGTTTGATACTGTTAAGGATGTTAAAATTGATCGTAATAGAATCGTCGCGGTAGGCATAAAGTCAAAACTATAGTCTAATGATGTGTTCTAGCCAGCTAAACCACTTAAGTGTACTACGCTCCGAATGTCTTAAATTATAGGAGCCCCTGGTATACAGTTGTCACAACAAAGACTCGTGCTTTTGATGGTACTAATATGTTGGGAACAGATGAGCCATTATAAAAATAAATTAGCAATCCCGAGGTAGATGTCTTAAATGATGTTGATATGGTTGGTGACCTCATTGATATACCTGATGTTGAGGAAGACGAGGAAGATGTGGTTGTCAATGACTATATCATTATACACGAAGACGACAAGTACGAAATCGACACGGAGTTAGAGGAGCCAGAATCAGATTACGAAGTTGAGATTGATTCTGACGGGTTTGATGACGTACGTAGTCTTAACGTAAATGGTTTTCTGTAATCGAACGATTATTTAATTTAGATAAATTAACTACAACTTAATTAATTACTTAATATGTTGGTTATTTCAGTAGTACACTGATATATGGCTAGACATAGCGGGGGAGGTCGTCGTGGTGGTGGCCGTTTGGGATCTGATGACGGCACCCATTGCGAGGGATTGTCATCAGCTAGTAAGTTTCCAAACTTAAATATTATATTTATAGCATAGATGAAAATATTATATTTATATAATGTCACTTATACAGATAATGTTCGTCGACGTCAGCGAGGCACTAACCTCAGATTATTTGGCCGGTCGCCGGCATAGCCACAAGTTGTCCGGGTAGATGTCGACTCGGCGCAGTAAGCATCACGTTTATTATGTCAATTGTAATTAATTAACATGTATATATATATATATAATTACATTATTAATATAACACATTATTTTATTTTTCTCGCATTATATTGTAGTATCTTAGACACCGTCGCTAAGGCGACGCTAGCTACACGCCATTTGCCTGACACACTTGCCTACTGACTGTATGCGATTTAGCCAGTTCACCCAGTATGATGCCTCATTTATGGACACTGTGCTGCGCAATTTTCACGTAAGTCAAATTACATAGCTTAAAGTAAACATTATCATTTACCATTATATACTTTTTAAATGAATTCTGATATGTCGATACAACTTTTCTTATAGATTTATTTTAGATATGAGGAGGGCATATCTTTAGCAGCCGGCAACAGTGTTATTACTACACATGTCGCGAAGAACTACTCCGGCTGGCTTTACGAGATGAAACAGCGGGCCACCTAGGCAGTTGGTGAGCAGCCCAGGACTACGATTAAAGATCATCAACCCCACATAGTCTCCGATTTAGCTTGGGAGACTATGTGTCGGCACTGGGATGATGAGGTGTTTAAGAAGAAGTCGAAGCAAGCAAAGAAAAATCGAAGCTAGCTCCGAGTCGAACACACGACTGACTCATAGTCCTTTGAGGAGGTGAAGTCGGTAAGTATTGCGTATTTTGTTGTTTAGTTAGTTATTTGTCAGTAGCATACTTAATATAGTTTTAATTATCTTAATTATTAGGCCATGGTCGAGAGCTTGGGCCGACTCCCTACGATGAGTGAGTTTTGGGATAAAGCCCACACCCATAAGGACTCTCGCATGTCTCTTGCAGCATTAACTATACGGGTAAGACTTAGTCTAAATTTGAAGATATTATTAATATTAGATAGTTAATCAAATAATATAATTAACTCGCGTATACAAATAACATTACAGGATCGATTTCAGTCTCTTCGGGACGCCCGTCTAGCTGAGTTGCGGGCTGCTAGGGGGAATCCTGAGCCGTTGATTCCACCACTCCTCTGCCTGAGATTGAGTTATCTCAGGATGAGGAGCTGAGATTATGGGTTGCGTCTCAGGATCCCCCTACTTCGAGTACCGACAGGTATCGCGTGTTGGGCATACCGAGGATACCCGTGTATACCCTACCTGGAGGTAATATATAATATATCTTAAGTTTTAAAATAAAATAAAATTTATATATACTATGTAATAAATTGGTTATTATCGCAGGCTCTAGCTAGCGCCAGCGTCCGAGAGCACCAGTTGGACCATCTCATACGGGCGCTGGCTTAGACGATGTGCTCTTCTAAAGGGTTATAGCAGCGGTATCGGATAGGTTTCAGACGAATCCGATTTTTCAACGTCAGCAATTGCCTATCCATGCTCGCCTTCACCAGCTAGCTTAGGATATTTCAACAGGGGCCACCGTAGAGAGTACGGGATTACCGTCAGAGCAGTTTGCCCGTTAAGCGGTGAGGTGCTCCGGATGGTGGTTACTCTACTATTAGAGGCTTTAGGTGAGCAGTCCGAGAGCCGTCAGGTATTCTGCATGTTATTTTATTTTCATTTAGCAGTCTTTTAATTCTCACATATATATATATATATATATATATATATATACTAATGATTTATATTTTTAATCCTATCTGCAGGGTGGCGATGGCGATCAGAGGGACGTTGACGCTGATTTTCACACACCAAAGCATCGGCATCGTCCACCCTCATCCGTTGATCCTCCTCCTACTAGCTAGCTAGTTTTACGTGCTCATTTGTATAGATTGCATTCATTACATTGTAGAACATTTGTACATTTTATTTAAAATTGAGTTTACTTTATACGAGTTTTGTAAATCAAATAGGTTTGTGCTCATTTTGTCGTTAGTGTATTATTTATTATAATTCTTGATGAGTTAATTATGTGATGGGGTAAAACAGATAGCGTATATTTGGTTGGTATTAGCGTATATATTGTTACTAGCTATGTGATGGGATAAAACAGGTTTTTACAGTAATTTTGAATGTGAAATATAGTATTGTATGTATTGTTGGGATAAAGCAGGTTACAGGTACACTATTGGGGTTTAAAACCCTAAAAACTGCCAATTCAAACAAACTTTTAAAAAAAAATTTACCTAATCTCGACAGAATAGAGTAACACCGACAAAATTTTCGTCGACCTGAACTGCCTGCATTAAAATTTAATTTCGGAGAAAATTATAAACTCGACGGGACTTTCGTTGAAAATAGAAGTATTCCATTGATCTTAACTTATATCCGACGGATTATTCCGTCGAGGCTAAACCATCGATTTTATTGATTCTCGATTGAATTCTCGATGAATTTAATGCCGAGGACTCTAGTTATGACTAAATTCTCGACAGACGATTCCGTCAGAAATAGGCTTAAACTCGACGAAATAATGTTTATTCCGACGTAATAGTCCGTCAGAATTAGGCTTTTTCCTTGTAGTGATAAACAATAAAGTGAGATGCTAAATTAAGAGATCATACTGAAATAGTACTGAAACAATAAACAATACCAAGTGGAACCTAGCTACACAATTGGCAAGAGCGCATCATACATAACAACATCAACAAAAAGATGAGAAATTATACACACATCCCAAATTTATAGATCTATCTATATATATATATATATATATATATATATATATATAAGAGCTGAGCGGTGCAGTGTGGCTTGAGCGGTACATGAGCCTCCCAAAACGACACCCAAACCGCATATGCGATTTTTCAACTATTCTATGCTGTCACATACGTTGAAACTATTGGTACATCTCAATTAGTACTTTTTTTGTCTATGTTTCGGGGACGATTTTGATTCTTTACTCAACCCTAATTAATCAATTGAATTGCATTGTCTTTATGCCATCAAATATGCATTGATTATATTATTATAATATGCGACTTTAGCACCAAAAACCTATCATTTTGGCATTTTTCATTGTGTCACGTACTCCAATCTCACCTCAAAATATATGAGTATAACAAGCTTCGACTCTACTACCATGAATACTATATATAAACTTGTCATAATTTAATTTTTTAAAAAAAATTGTATACCTTGTCATGACAATATATAAGTGTAACGGCCCAAATTGTAAATTGCTAAAATTTTGAGGTTTCCAAGGTAATGTTTACACACTTCATATTGATATATTTATGGAGCATATTTTAAGCGTTTCAATTCCTTCACTATATCGAATCATGCACCAAAGTTGAAACTTGAAAATAAAATTAAAACTAATGGTAATATATATATATATATATATATATATATTAGTGCAAAATTAAATTAAATTAACAAACATACCCACGAAACCAAGCAATCGGCTATGGAGGGATCCGGTTTGTTGAGTGGTTTACGTCCGGTAATAAGCTCCAAAATCATTACTCCATATGAGAATACATCAGATTTCTCCGATTCTTTCTCCCTTATTGCTTTATCTGGACCCACATACCTGCATATATATATATATATATTGTTTGTATATATATAAGTGTTACCGTCCTTACTATATTGATCTAAAAAAATGTAATCTAAGTCGAGTAATTAAAATTAACATACAATTAAGAAACTATTGTGGCGTCCAGGTGCATACTTTGTGCATACTTTTTTACAATAAGTAAAAGAAAAAATTCATAAGATAACATAAATATTTTTAATGAAATAAAAATAAAAACGATTGCAGATAATTGCATGCAGCTCCAGTTTACTCATTAGCTTAATTTTACCAGTAAATAAATGGATATTGTTAGGCTCCGAATATTTGAGGTCCAAGACCCGGTTTAGGCTTGGCCACAGTTGGGCCACTTTGGGTCCGGATATAGCATGCTCGGATGACTCTTAATTATATGGAAACTATATTTATGGGAAGAAGAGTTGGTTATTAATTTGACTTCCTAGATCCCAAGAGATTTGGTGCAATCCTATTATGAAAAGGATATACGGGGGAACCCTAATCCAAATTAGGGATGGATTCTAGCAGGGATGTGAGAATATTATAAATACATGGCTTGACCCTGATCATAAGGTACACACAATATCATTACTTTTCAGCACTAGAGCATATAACCTCCACTTGTTAACCTTGTTCAGCCTGTACTCATTCTCACACCGGAGCTATCCCTCGGCAACCCAAGCCATCAAGCTTTTGGTGTGTTTACCCGTTTTTGTGCAGGATTGGACGCGCTTTGGTGATTGGAGCGCGTGGACGGATCTTGGCGCTAACATTGGCGCTAGAAGAAGGGCTTTCTAGTGTTGTACTCAATCACAACCAGCGGATCACTGTGTCGAAAAGCATGGTGAACAGTAAAATAGTTTCTGGTGTGGGACAGCCAACAACAGCAGCGTCATCCCAACAGAAAGGATCGACGAAGGACAGACTGGGGTCATCCAAAAGTATCCATACGCGACTTGCTCCCCAGACCAACTAGGCAGGATCTAAAATAAGAGATCAGAACGACATTCGGCGGAGGCTATTCTCCACAGCCAGCAAGGATGGAAGAGATCGGAGGAGGGTAGAAGGCAACCGCCTCGAACCCAACTCCGGGAAGATCAAAAAATGGCTTTAGCACAGCAAGCCAAAGAGATATAGGAGGCATTAAGAGTCCTCCTGCTACAGAAAGAAGAGATAGCCAGATAGATGGTGCTCATGGCCAAGCAGGAGAACGAGGCCTCCAGCCACCCTCGCCACAAAGGACTGGGGAGGTCTCCGATAGACGGTCCAGAGGGAGACATGCTGAAGATACGAGGAGAACCGAGAGTAGGCTTCGAAGCCGCTCTCGCGATAGGAGCAGATCTGAAGGTCGTCGAGTCGGGGGACGTTCGAGGGCACACCACTCTAACAGCCCCCGATAAGATGAAAAGAGGCGCCAAAGTTATTCTCGGGAGGACGGTTCGGAAGGCAATGGTCATAGAGACCAAAGGAAAATAGTCCCCTACGAGAACGAGACTCATCGGAAAGCAGAACCATCAGAACAAAAATTGAAGGGCGGTGGTCAGGAGAGCCCCCGAAGGAACAGGGACATAGATTGCAGAAACCCTTCCCGGGCTGGCAGTACAGATAAAAAAGATCGCAGGTATCACAGAGATCGAAGGGATCGAAGGGAGAGGGATTCTCCGGGAAAAGATGCTGACCCAGCTCTCGCAGGGATAGAGCTGCTGAACAAAAAGCTAGAGGCGACGCAAAAGCAGCTGATTGAGGCCCATCAAGTGAAAGTGAGTTCGGGGAAGAATGCCTCACCATTCTCTGCCGAGATTCTCCTGGAGAAGGCAGACCTTACCAAGAAGTTTCCTTACATGGAGAGTTATAATGGGTTGGGCGACCCGTATGAACACAGTCAGACGTATGATAGATTGATGGACTACTATGACTACATAGATGCGACGAAGTGCAACACCTTCATTACAAACCTGAGAAAGGACGTCAGATAATGGATGATGACACTGGCCCCGAACACAGTCTCATCATGGGAAGAGTTGTGCGAAAAATTCCATGCACGGTTCGGGAGTAACAAAAGGAGAGGAAGGCCGACTGGATCGTTATCCCAGGTCAGATAATATTTTAATGAGACGCTGGGCCAATACGTGAAAAGATTCAAAGAGGCAGTAGGTCAGGTGACAGACCTCAACGACTTGCAGGCAGTAGGGCTCTTCTAGAACGGGCTGGATCTGGTGAAGTCAGAAAAATTAGTGAAGAAATTAATGTTCAACCACCCGAGGAGTCTGGCCAAACCGTTCAGTGAAAGCAGAAGACTTCATAGTGATGGAAGAAGCCATAAAAAGTCTGAAGCGATGATCTACTGAGAAGCCTAAAGACAAGGAGAAGGAAAAGGGCAAGTTCGATGGAAATTCAAAGAGGTATGGAAACGACAGATCGGACAACTACCAGAAGAGGTACAACAACAACAACAGAAGTTCGGGGGGAGGTCACCCACCTTAACCGAAAGATAAGGTAAATAGAGTCTACACTCAGCTTAATACCGGTTGGGCCGCCATTTTGGAACACATGAAGAAGCAGTCTGGCTACCAAATGCCTCAAGACAGCCTTAGGCCCGATTCGGGGCACCCCAACAGATATTGCGACTACCATGAAGCGGCAGGACACTATACGAAAGACTGTTGGGGCCTAAGTGAGCTGATTGAAAGGAACGTGCAACACGGCGGTCTGGTCCAATTTGTGTCTGGTCGAGAAGCCCCGAAGGCACAGCAGACGAATAATATCCCGACCCAGACCAACCAACAGCCACAACAGAATCAGACCCAAGGGGTTCATCAGGTGGTAGATGTCATCACTGGCGAAACAATGGGGAAGGTTGTAGGAAAAAAGAGACGGGGATTGTGACGAACGAGAATTTTGTAATAATATTTGAATATTTATTGAAATAAATAAATATTTTTAATGATTTAATTATTGAGTTAAATAATTAAGTCATGAATTTGTGGTAGATTAATTTAACTATATGTGTTACATTAATTAAATTAATGTGTAGTGATTTAATAGTTAAAAGTATTTAATTAATTGAGTTTATTTGATTAGTTGAATTAATTAAATAAGCATATGTTACTTTAATTAATTTAATATTTAATTAAAGAATTAGTGAATTAACATAATTAATAAATAAAAATATTAATTATGTGATAATATGATTTAATGTAAATTATCTTATTTTATTTAATTGATTTAAATAAAATTAATTAATTAATAAGTGATGTGACAATTAACTATATAGTAAATTAGTTTATTAAAATAAATGGAAAAATAAAAGAAGAAGAAGCCAAACAAGGCCCTTGTGGGAGTTATATTACAACGGATATATTATATATTTATATATATGTGTACGTTATCTTCCTAAGTCATTTTATCAGAAGAAATTAGAGAAGTCAGAGAAAGAAAAATGTAGAAAGTTTCAGAGAGAAGAAGAAGAAGAGATTGAGAGAAAGGAATTTGAGAAATCTTAAGTATTGTCTGTGATTGTGTTATCGTCATACCAAAAAGGGTAATTCTTCTTTTAAGTTTTCAAAATTAAGATTTCTTAAATACGTACTTTTAAGTTTTCTGTGAAAATTGGGTTTCCCAATTGGGTTACGATATGGCTTTATCTATATGGGTATGGGATCATAACGTGTTTTTCTAACATATAATCATGTTTTAAAGGATTAATTTTATTTAATTTGGCCTTAATTGGAATTTCAAAGATTTACAGAGTTTTTCATTTTTCGTGTTTTTTTTAAAAGTCCTCTGTAAATGGAGAAAGTTGACAATTGATGATTTCATGGATATATATATATATATATATATATATATATATAAACATATGTCCATGATATAATTTATGCTATACATTCATGATTCACAGTGATTACATCAAGTAATTTTGTTAATAAATGGATTTTATAAAAGACAGAGTGTTAAATATGGGGAATAACCCATATGGGTGAAATAGATATGGTAATCATATGTTTATATTTAAATTAACACATGAATATGATTTTGTATATTAAAATAAAGAGAATGGAATTGGAATGAGTGGATTCGATGTAGTAACGAATCCGTAATGTTAGATTATATATTTTTCATTAAATTTTATAAAATTTATGAAGAACAGTGAAATTGATGGTGTTAGATTGTGTAACTATGTGATTATGATTGTTAAGAACATGATATAAGTGTTGTATAATATTTTTGTAAAGTTTATACTTCATGGGTAACGTTATTAATCAGTGTAATGATGTGAATTGGGAGAAAATGGGAGAAAATCTGTGTTTGTTCGCGAACTTTAGATTTTAAAATTCCGCAGCCGCGCGGTCGCGCCGGCTGCAAGGCAAAATGGCGCGCTGCCGCGCCTGTCCAAAAATTTTGAAAAAAAAAAATGCTAAGTGTTGAAAATTTGTGAAATGTGTTTTGAGTCTAATGAACATGAACACATGTTGTATAAATATAATAAAATATTGATATGAGTTTAATAATTTATGTTATGTAATTAATTACGTGACTTAAACTATTATTTGTAAAGGTTAAATAATGTGTTATAAACATTAATACATTATTTTAAATCTAATTAATATGAAGACATGTTATGTATGTAATGAGTTATTAATACAAGTTAATAACTTAAGTTACGTAATTAATTAACAAGTTAATTAATCAACGTAAATCATTATTTGAAAACTTAATAATGAGTTTGAAGAATACTATTGTAAATCAGTAATCATATCGAACGTGTGATTAATTGATATTGTAAATGTGTGATAGGTAAGAGTAATTAAAGAAGTGAGAAATAATTGTAGCTTGCGCACGAGGCAAGTTTTCTATCCCTAACTTACTATTATTGTTGGGCAAGTTTCCTATACTAAACTCTTTAAATTAAGCAATTGCTATGCTTAATTACTATTGTTGAGCAAATTCTTACTCTTGAATATTCAAGTTTAGAATTTCACATGAGATGCCATGATTCTTTTAAAAGTATCATTTAAGTGTACAATACTTATTCGATTGTATACCTTGAGAAGTTAATATTCAATTTGAATATCATTTATTGAGTTATCCAAACCAACTTTATTTGGTGCGGATTCTGATGTCAAACTGAGATGAACAACCCTAATATAGGGAATTAATGAAGATGCTTAAAGCGTTAAGATAGTGTGCACAGTATCAGTACGAAGGGCTGATCTCCCTAACTACAAGAAGTAAAGTCTATAATCTTATGACTGTTAAAGGTTGGAAAGGTTAATATACTTGACAACCTAAGACTCGGTTCAAGGTCTTAATGCCTCAGAAGTAATTTGACTCTCGATTAATATTCTTGATTCAAAAGTTGAGAAGTAATTTGACTCTTGATTAATATTCTTGATTCAAATGTTGAGCTTTCTGTTATTCAGAATTCTTTCACTCGCATGTTATTATTCTGTCATATTTTTATACTTGCGGGCCTCCGTGCTCACTCTTGCATAATAACATTGCAGCTAATAATGAACGAAGTGATGTACCTTCTAGTAGCAAGCGCAAAGGAAAAGCTAACAAGTGTTGAAGACTTGTGTTGATGTTAAGAATGTTAAAGTTCAAGATTTATGTGTGATGACTTAAGACTTATTTATTTACGTTTCCGCAATAGAGATTTAAGGTTAAGTTTAACCTTGGATTTATGATGTATTATTACTTCAGATGATGTAAGATGATGATTTATTTATCTAATAAATGAATTTCATTATTTATGGGTAGATAGTTGTATGATATTGGAACAGTGAACACCAAATCCTGTGGAAATTAAGATACCGAATTTGGGGGTGTCACAAGTTGGTATCAAAGCCGTAGGTTATGAACCTTAGGTGGGGGAAAAATCTTAGGATAGTAGCCTTCGTGAAGATAGTAATGACAACTCTGATTGAGTTCTAAGAAAGATAATAAAATTACCTTATGTGCTATGTGCTTATATGTTCATACTTGTTAGAGAATTGATTAACATCACATAAAAACTAACACTTAAAACTTATTTTGTCAGGATGTCAGATACTGGAAGAGCTAGTCAACCCAGGGATGTTGTACCCCTAGAGACTAGAGATGAGGATCCCCGGGACATACATACTGTCTGGGAGCAGTTAGTACAGCCAGAGCCATCTCCTGTGATTCCAGATTTTGGTTAGGAGCATGAGCCAGAGATTAACTCAGAGGAGGACCCTAAGGAGGTTGAGATCCCGGCTGAGGCAGCCGAGGAGGAGGAAGACCCTGAAGAGGAAGAGGAGGAGGAAGACCTTGAGGAGTTCCCACTGAACTCTGTCAGTGCTGATATGTATGATTTATTGTATGATCGCAACGTAGAGTTACGAGATACAATTCAGGAGTTGAGGGAGCAGTCAGTTGCTCAGGGTGGTGAGATCGAGACACTCCACACCCGTCTTGGCAATGTGGAGTGGGATTTGGTTCATGAGAAGGGCCAAACTGAGCAGAAGACAGAGGAGATAGACAAGTTAAAGAATGAGTTAAAAGAGAAATCTGAAAGACTCGCCATAGTGGAAGAAGCTTGGGTGAGAAATGCACGACGTGCAGATCTGGCAAAGGATGATGCGCGTGCAAAGAGAGTTAAGGTTGCAGAGACGTGCTACACGTTTCTGAGGGCTATGGATAAGGCCCAGGACCGAGTTATGAGATATCCAATTCAGTTGTAGGGACTGCCTGGGTATATGTTAGATCGCAAGACTATGTCCCGCATTATAGAGGAGGAACGTAGTGAAGCTGTCCGACGCCTTAGTAGGCCGTGATAGGATAATATGATATTGTTAAATTTTAAATAATCGTAAATAATGTAAATTCCGATGTGATTATAAACAAAGGAATATTGTGATAATGTAAATCCTGTAGAAACTTTATTTCAGGATAGTTGATGTAAATGGCAGAAATGCTATCGTATTGTATTAAAAGTTTTTGGTTTTAATAAAATAATAAAGTTGTTTAAGATGATATGGGTTAAGTGAGTATGTTAAAGTAAGATCACACCGTGATCTGATAAGGTCATAGCAGAGAGGAGGATCAATCGAATGATTGAAAATTTTATGGCAAAGTTGATGTGTGTCAGTTGTACTATGAATTGGTATTGTGCCAACTCAGAAAAAGGGTTGGGGTTGATGCAATACGGATTGAACACAATTCGTATGGAGAAAGAATGGGGCTAGGATATTACGTGGGGATTTCAATTGAGGACTCATGTCAGCAGCTGAGTTGTATGATTCCTTGTATGGGCAGGGAATTTGTACTTGGTTTTAGAACCGCTTAGCTTCCTGATCGATATAGTGGTTAAGTTGAACAATTCTTTGTATGGGCAGGGAATTTGTCCTTGGTGTAAAAATAGCTTAGCTTCTTATATTGATTAGAGGCCGAGTTGACCAATTCTTTGTATGGGCAGGGGATTGTGTTTGGTTTGATGACCACTTAGTTTCTGATAGTGATAATCATTGAAATGTTTGTGTCGCGCTATTTGCTATATATATGTTGAGAAGGTGATTCTTTTCTTATGTGTATAACAGATAAATAGAGTATAGGTAGAGGATATAAGGTTAAGTTGCGAGTTCTTAAAACTCATACTTATGGTAAGTTCGTGACTCATAATTATATGAATTTTTTTAAACCCCTCAGCGAATGGACGCCAATGGTCTGTCTAGGACAAGTTCTTAAACTCATATGATTGTGGAAAGTTCCTGAACTCATAACGTGTGGTAAATTTGACGAACTGGGTATAATTAAGTGATCCTTTGACCCACATGTGTAGCAGGCGCCCTTCTTAGGGTTAGGGCAGTTAGGTGCTATGTGGCCTTCCTGACCACAATTGTAGCAAACTCTTTTTCCTTTCATGTAGACTCCCAAGTGAGTCTTCCCACAGGTTGGGCATGGTTCTAACTTTTTCTTCTGACTACCTTGCTGACTTACAGACGACGGGTTGTCATTCCATTTTCGTTTATGATTATTAGTTCCCTCTGTGTGACTGCCACTAGCCTTATTGTTTCCTTCACTATCATTCTTCTTCTTCTTTTGATCCTGATTGTACTTAGACACCGCTTCGCTTCCACCTTCAGCGAGAATTGCCTTCTCCAGAACTCCAGCAAAAGTGTTCAATTGAAACATTGACACCTTGCTATACAACCAGGGTTTCAGTCACTGTTCAAAACGTCTAGCCTTTTTTTTCGTCAGTATGCACCTGATATTGGGCAAACCTAGACAATTCGTTAAACTTTGCCGCGTAATCGGGCACAGACATATTCCCCTGCTTTAATTCCAGAAACTGCACCTCCATTTGATTCTGGGAGCTGGTCGGGAAATACATCTCGAAAAACATTTCTTTAAACCTTTTCCAGGTTATTACACCTTCTCCTCCCCTGATTTTATTTTCCTGCCACCAGTAGCTGGCTTCTGATTTTAACATAAATGTCGCGTAGGCGGTCTTCTGGTCCTCCCTAACTCGGGCGACCTCAAAAATTTTCACCATTTCCATAACCCAAGTTTGAGCTTCTATCGGGTTCGTGGAACCCTTAAAATCTGGCGGTCCCACTGCCTTAAAGTCTTTAAATGAGGTGTTCGGTGGAGCTTAAGGCTGATTGTTCATCGCTCCAGCTAATAGATTTACTAACTGCTGAACGGGGTTCGCATTGGCATCATTGTTGTTATTGGTTGACCCTTCTTGGGCTTGTCGACGATTTTGTCTCCTTCTTGGCGGCATATTTCTGTTAAGAATATATGCTCACTAGATCTTTATTCAATCTCTTAAATATTTAAGACTTAACTCAAATATTTAACATAACCACTTTAACTCTTTTCTTTTCAAATAACCTTTGATATTTTATTTAAATCAAAAGTTTTAAACATAGTACTATAGCATCTCTGCCATTTACTTCAACTATCCCAAGATAAAGAATCTTCAGGATCTAGTTTCTCAAAATATTCCTTTATTTTTAATCACATCAAAATGTACATTAACTACTCCAAAGAGTCACATAATGTTAAAGCGAGAGACTGTCCAAAGAAGGCATCTGGAGGGGCAGGGTCAGGTGGACATAAGGGAAATAATAATGGAAATCCTCTTACCATTACCGGACCGACTTTGACAAACCGACCAACTGCAAGAACATTTAACATGACCGTACAAGACGCTGTGCAGTCTCGTGATGTGGTGTCAGGTATCATTCCGATCAATAAAGTCAATGCTTATGTTTTATTTGATTCGGGTGCTACTTGTTCATTTATATCCGATGACTTTGCAAAGAATTTAGAATTGCTTAAAGACGAATTAGAAATCCCTATGAACATAGAGATTGCGAACAAGGAAGTAATTCCTGTTAAGTATATACACAAGAACTGTAGAGTGGATATTAAGGGTAACGTTATGAATGTAGATCTTATCCCGATTAAACTTGGGGAATTTGACGTTATCCTGGGAATGGATTGGCTATTCAATTATGGAGCCGTAATTGATTGCCAAAAGAAATGTTTTAACCTTATGACTCCATCAAAGGTTGTGTTTTATGGCAGCAAATCGCCTAGACAAGTGAGTTGTCTGACGATGATGCAGGCCAGGAAGTTATTAAGACAAGGCTGTGTGGGGTATTTAGCCTACATAGTCGATAGTCGTAAAGAGAATCCAAAGTTAGAAGAAATACCAGTCGTAAGAGACTTCGTGGATGTTTTCCTGGATGATCTGCCAGGACTTCGGCCTGACAGGGAAGTAGATTTTGTTATCGTTTTGGTGCCAGGAACGGCTCCAATATCGAAAGCACCGTACCGGATGGCTCCGGTAGAAATGAAGGAATTGATGGTACAGCTACAAAAGCTATTGGACAAGAAATATATTCAACCGAGCGTATCACCGTGGGGAGCGCCGGTATTATTTGTTAAGAAGAAGGATGGAACGATGCGACTCTGCATTGACTATAGAGAATTGAACAAGGTTACCATTAAGAATAGGTATCCGTTGCCAAAGATTGATAATCTGTTTGATCAATTAAAAGGAGCGAGATATTTCTCGAAGATAGACCTGAGAAGTGGTTATCATCAGTTGAAGGTAAGGCCCGAAGATGTCCCAAAGACAGCATTTAGGACACGATATGGTCACTATAAATTTTTGGTTATGTCATTTGGTCTAACAAATGCGTCTGCCGCATTTATGGGCCTAATGAATGGAGTGTTCAAGCCGTTTCTGGACAAATTCGTATTGGTTTTTATTGATGATATATTGGTCTATTCTAAGACCAAGGAAGAACATGTTGAGCATTTGAAGTTGACGTTAGAAGTATTAAGAAGAGAGAAGTTGTATGCTAAATTCTCAAAGTGTGAATTCTGGATTGAAAGGGTGCAATTTCTCGGATATGTGATTGATAAGGACGAAATTTCGGTGGATCCCTCCAAAGTCGAAGCAGTGATGAATTGGGATCAGCCAAAAACAACGTCGAAAGTAAGAAGTTTTCTTGGATTAGCCGGTTATTACAGAAGATTCATTCAGGATTTTTCCAAGATCGTCACTCCATTAACGAATTTGACTAGGAAAGTTGTGAAATTCGTTTGGACGGAGAAGTGTGAGGAAAGTTTTCAAGAACTTAAGAGAAGGTTAAGTACAGCACCTGTGTTGTCCCTTCCGGATGACACAGGAAATTTTGTGGTATATAGTGATGCGTCGCATAAAGGGCTAGGCTGTGTGCTTATGCAAAACGGTAGAGTCATTGCGTATGCGTTACGACAACTAAAAGATTACGAGAGAGGATATCCAACCCATGATTGCGGTGGTATTCGCTTTAAAGATTTGGAGACACTACCTCTATGGGGAGAAGTGTGAAATATATACAGACCATAAGAGTCTGAAGTATATTTTCACACAGAAAGACTTGAGTATGCGCCAAAGAAGGTGGCTGGAGTTAATAAAGGATTATGATTGTGATATCTTATACCACCCAGGCAAAGCGAATGTTGTAGCCGACGCCTTAAGCAGAAAGGGTCGGGAAAAGTTGATGATGCTGACAGCACAGGAAAAATTGATTTCAGCAATGGAAAAGCTGGAATTGGAAGTAGGATGTCTAATGGAGACTGACGAGAAACTGTTCCAGATCTAAGCTGGTACAACTTTATTGGATAAGATTAAGGAAGCACAAATCCTGGATAAGGAATGTGAGGAAGTAAAGAAAAAGATATCTGAAGGGACTGAACTTAAATTTAAAATAAATAGCGAAGGATTTTTGAGATTTGAAAGTAGAGTTTGGGTACCGCCAATACCAGAAATCAAGGAGGACATTCTGAGCGATGCTCATAGTTCGAGGTATTCCATTCATCCCGGAAGTACCAAGATGTATCAAGATTTACGACAACACTTTTGGTGGCCAAATATGAAGAGGGACATGGCCGATTGTGTTGCCAAGTGTCTGACTTGTCAAAGGGTCAAGGCAGAACATCAAAGACCAAGTGGTTTGTTACAACCTTTAGAAATCCCAGAATGGAAATGGGAACATATTACAATGGATTTTGTTGTTGGCCTTCCGACGACCCAAAAAGGCTATGACGCAGTATGGGTTATCGTCGACCGATTAACGAAATCCGCACACTATCTTCCGATTAAAATCAGATTTAACCTAGAACAATTGGCAAAGTTATACGTGAAAGAAATTGTTTCGAGGCACGGAGTGCCAGTGTCGATTATTTCTGACCTAGATCCGCGCTTTACATCGAATTTCTGGAAAAGACTGCAAGAATGCATGGGAACACAGTTGAGGATGAGTACTGCTTATCACCCTCAGACTGACGGGCAAAGTGAAAGAACGATCCAAACATTAGAGGATATGCTTAGAGCATGCATAATGGATTTTAAAGGCAATTGGGATGATCATTTGCCGCTTGTAGAGTTTGGTTATAATAATAGTTACCACGCTAGTATTGGTATGCCGCCTTACAAAGCGTTGTACGGTAGAAAGTGCAGAACTCCACTGTACTGGGATGAAGTTGGTGAAAGACAATTGCTAGGACCAGAGTTAGTCCAACAAACGACAGAAATAGTTAAAGTGATTCGGACAAGATTAGTAGCGGCTCAGGATAGGCAGAAGAAATACGCTGACCCACACCGCAAGAATGTAGAGTTTGAATCGGGTAGTTTTGTATTTTTGAAGGTCTCTCCTTGGAAGGGAAAGATCAGATTTGGTAAGAAGGGAAAATTGAGCCCGAGGTTCATTGGACCCTTTGAGGTACTCCGAAGAATTGGAGAAGTAGCCTATGAGGTAGCTTTACCTCCGGCACTGGAGCATGTCCACAACGTTTTCCATGTGTCGGTATTACAACGTTATAATCCCGATTACAAACATGTGATAGAATATGAACCCCTACAATTTGAGAAAGATTTATCATACGAAGAAGTTCCTGTTCAGATTGTTGACAGGAAAGAGCAAGTTCTCATGAACAAAGTAATACCTTCTATTAAGGTAATTTGGAGGAACCACAACGCTGAAGAAGCTACGGGGGAACTCGAAGAGAATATGATAAAGAATTATCCACAATTATTTTCTTGAATAGGTGAACGTGATTCTGGGGACAGAATCCTTTTAAGGGGGAAAGAGATGTGACAAATGAGAGTTTTGCAAAGTTGTTTGAATATTTATTGAAATAAATAAATATTGAGAATTTTGCAAAGTGTTTTGAATATTTATTGAAATAAATAAATGTTTTGGTTATGAGAATGTGATGGGACGAAATTATTAATCGAACCGCGATTCTGAGGACAGAATCCTTTTAAGGGAGGAAAGATGTGACGAACGAGAATTTTGTAAAGATATTTGAATATTTATTGAAATAAATAAATATTTTTAATGATTTAATTATTGAGTTAAATAATTAAGTCATGAATTTGTGGTAGATTAATTTAACTATATGTGTTACATTAATTAAATTAATGTGTAGTGATTTAATAGTTCAAAGTATTTAATTAAATGAGTTTATTTGATTAGTTGAATTAATTAAATAAGCATATGTTACTTTAATTAATTTAATATTTAATTAAAGAATTAGTGAATTAACATAATTAATAAATAAAAATATTAATTATGTGACAATATGATTTAATGTGAATTATCTTATTTTATTTAATTAATTTAAATAAAATTAATTAATTAATAAGTGATGTGACAATTAACTATATAGTAAATTAGTTTATTAAAATAAAAGAAGAAGAAGCCAAACAAGGCCCTTGTGGGAGTTATATTACAACATTTATATATGTGTGTACGTTATCTTCCTAAGTCATTTTATCAGAAGAAATTAGAGAAGTCAGAGAAAGAAAAACGTAGAAAGTTTCAGAGAGAAGAAGAAGAAGAGATTGAGAGAAAGGAATTTGAGAAATCTTAAGTATTGTCTGTGATTGTGTAATCTTCATACCAAAAAGGGTAATTCTTCTTTTAAGTTTTCAAAATTAAGATTTCTTAAATACGTACTTTTAAGTTTTCTGTGAAAATTGGGTTTTCCAATTGGTCGATATGGCTTTATCTATATGGGTATAGGATCATAACGTGTTTTTCTAACATATAATCATGTTTTAAAGGATTAATTTTATTTAATTTGGCCTTAATTGGATTTTCAAAGATTTACAGAGTTTTTCATTTTTCGTGTTTTTTTTTAAAAGTCCTCTGTAAATGGAGAAAGTTGACAATTGATGATTTCATGGATATATATATATATATATATATATATATATAAACATATGTCCATGATATAATTTATGCTATACATTCATGATTCACAGTGATTACATCAAGTAATTTTGTTAATAAATGGGTTTTATAAAAGACAGAGTGTTGAATATGGGGAATAACCCATATGGGTGAAATAGATGTGGTAATCATATGTTTATATTTAAATTAACACATGAATATGATTTTGTATGTTAAAATAAAGAGAATGGAATTAGAATGAGTGGATTCGATGTAGTAACGAATCCGTAATGTTAAATTATATATTTTTCATTAAATTTTATAAAATTTATGAAGAACAGTGAAATTGATGGTGTTAGATTGTGTAACTATGTGATTATGATTGTTAAGAACATGATATAAGTGTTGTATAATATTTCTGTGAAGTTTATACTTCATGGGTAACGTTATTAATCAGTGTAATGATGTGAATTGGGAGAAAATGGGAGAAAATCTGTGTTTGTTCGCAAACTTTAGATTCTGAAATTCCGCAGCCGCACGGCCGCGCCGGCTGCAAGGCAAAATGGCGCGCTGCCGCGCCTGTCCAAAAATTTTGAAAAAAAAAATGCTAAGTGTTGAAAATTTGTGAAATGTGTTTTGAGTCTAATGAACATGAACACATGTTGTATAAATATAATAAAATATTGATATGAGTTTAATAATTTATGTTATATAATTAATTAATAAATTAATTACGTGACTTAAACTATTATTTGTAAAGGTTAAATAATGTGTTATAAACATTAATACATTATTTTAAATCTAATTAATATGAAGACATGTTATGTATGTAATGAGTTATTAATACAAGTTAATAACTTAAGTTACATGATTAATTAACAAATTAATTAATCAACGTAAACCATTATTTGAAAACTTAATAATGAGTTTGAAGAATACTATTGTAAATCAATAATCATATCGAACTTGTGATTAATTGATATTGTAAATGTGTGATAGGTAAGAGTAATTAAAGAAGTGAGAAATAATTGTAGCTTGCGCACGAGGCAAGTTTTCTATCCCTAACTTACTATTATTATTGGGCAAGTTTCCTAAACTAAACTCTTTAAACTAAGCAATTGCTATGCTTAATTACTATTGTTGAGCAAATTCTTACTCTTGAATATCCAAGTTTAGAATTTCACATGAGATGCCATGATTCTTTTAAAAGTATCATTTAAGTGTACAATACTTATTCGATTGTATACCTTGAGAAGTTAATATTCAATTTGAATATCATTTATTGAGTTATCCAAACCAACTTTATTTGGTGCGGATTCTGATGTCAAACTGAGATGAACAACCCTAATATAGGGAATTAATGAAGATGCTTAAAGCGTTAAGATAGTGTGCACAGTATCAGTACGAAGGGCTGATCTCCCTAACTACAAGAAGTAAAGTCTATAGTCTTATGACTGTTAAAGGTTGGAAAGGTTAATATACTTGACAACCTAAGACTCGGTTCAAGGTCTTAATGCCTCAGAAGTAATTTGACTCTCGATTAATATTCTTGATTCAAAAGTTGAGAAGTAATTTGACTCTTGATTAATATTCTTGATTCAAATGTTGAGCTTTCTGTTATTCAGAATTCTTTCACTCGCATGTTATTATTCTGTCATATTTTTATACTTGCGGGCCTCCGTGCTCACTCTTGCATAATAACATTGCAGCTAATAATGAACGAAGTGATGTACCTTCTAGTAGCAAGGGCAAAGAAAAAGCTAACAAGTGTTGAAGACTTGTGTTGATGTTAAGAATGTTAAAGTTCAAGATTTATGTGTGATGACTTAAGACTTATTTATTTACGTTTTCGCAACAGAGATTTAAGGTTAAGTTTAACCTGGGATTTATGATGTATTATTACTTCAGATGATGTAAGATGATGATTTATTTATCTAATAAATGAATTTCATTATTTATGGGTAGATAGTTGTATGATATTGGAACAGTGAACACCAAATCCTGTGGAAATTAAGATACCGGATTTGGGGGTGTCACAGGGATATCTGGATTCGGTGATGTCAGTTGTTGACCAACCCGTAAGACGCGAGAGACCTACCCGGGTTCGGTTATATCCTTCATAGACGAAGATTTCCCCACAAAGCCGATCGAGCCACACGAAGGAGCTTTGGTGATCACAGCACAGGTGGGATCGACCGATATGAAAAGGATGATGATAGACAATGGGTCTTCAGTGGACATATTGTATGCACATGCCTATCAGAGGATAGACCTGAACGGGAGAAAAATGGAGATCGGGCAAGAGTCACCACTGTATGGGTTCAGCAACGAGCCGGTAAAAGTTACAGGAACCATTGAGCTGCCAGTGGTCTTCGGCACAGCTCCACAGCATGTGGAAATCATGTGCAGATTCTTCGTGGTGCATGTGGATTCTGCATACAACGCGATCCTTGGAAGACCTACTCTGACAGCCCTCCAGGCGGTAACATTGATCCCCCACTTCAAAATCAAATTCCTTACTCAGCATGGGATCGGGGAGGTAGCCGGAGACCTTGATCTGGCAAGGAGATGCTACCGAAACTAGCTGATCACTTCGGGAGTAGAGGTCAGTAAACAGAAGCAAACGATTGCAATAGAGATCGAGCCCTTCACAGAGAGCAGCACAGAGCCATTGGTCATGCTAGCAGGGGAGACAGATGAGATAGAGTTGGTACCAGGAAAGCAGGACAAGACAGTAAGGATCGGGTCGGGATTGTCAGAACCTTTTCAAACCCACCTGGTGGAATTATTGCGAAGTTATATCGATATCTTTGCCTGGGTCCCCAGCGATATGCCAGGGGTAGGTCTGAAGGTTGCGGAGCACAGGCTACACGTGGATCCAGCAAAGAAGCCAGTTCTGCAAAAGAGGAGAGTCTTCGCCCCGGTGAGGCAGAAGATAATTGATGATGAGATAGCGAAGCTATTGGCAGCAGACTTTATATTTGAGATTGACTATCTGGAGTGGATGGCCAACGTGGCATTGGTGTAGAAATAGAATGGGAAATGGCACGTCTGCATCGACTATACCGACCTAAACAAGGCATGCCCGAAGGACTTCTACCCTCTGCCACATATCAATCAACTTATTGATGCGACTTTGGGGTAGGCTTTGCTAAGTTTCATAGATGCGTTCTCAGGGTATCATCAGATCTCAATGTGTAAGGAAGATATCCCGAAGACGGCGTTCATCACGCATCGGTCGGTGTACGCCTACAAGAAGATGACGTTCGGGCTGCTGAAATGCAGGGACCACTTATCAGAGGATGATAAACTATGTGTTCAGCAGGAAGCTAGGGAAGAGTCTGGAGGTTTACGTGGATGATATGATCGTCAAAAGCATGCCATTTCGAGGTCACCTGGATGACTTAGAGGATTGTTTCCAGATAGTTCGGCACTACAACTTAAGGTTGAATCCTACTAAATGTACCTTCGGACTGGGAGCAGGGAAATTCTTGGGGTATATGATCAGCCAGAGAGGAATCGAGGTGAACCCGGAGAATATAAAAGTTATTCTTGACATGAAATCTCCACAGTCATACGAGGACATCCAGCGTTTGACGGGTCGGATAGCAGCTATGAAGAAGTTCATGTCTAAATCGACAGAGAGGTGTTTGCTGTTCTTTGATACATTGAAAGGGCCGAAGAATGCGAAGAGCTTTCAGTGGACATCAGAATATGAAGATGCTTTTCAAGGGATAAAGAGGTATTTATCTTCGGCGCCTTTGTTGGTGAAGCCCGTTCCTACTGAGCCGTTATACTTGTATTTGGCGGCAAGTTCGTTGGCTGTAGGAGCAGTTTTGGTGCGGGAGATTAGGGGTAAGCAGCACCCGGTTTACTGTGTGAACATTCCCTAAGGGATGCAGAAACAAGGTATCCGAACCTGGAAAAATTTGCCTATGCCTTAATGATAGCCAACAGAAAGCTTCGACAATATTTCTAGGGTCGGCTGATAGTGGTATACATGGATCAACCTTTGAAGAAGGTTCTGGGCAGGCCAGAGCTTTCGGGAAGGCTGGCGGCATGGACTATGGGGTTATCCAAATTTATATTGGAGTATCACTCGAGAACATCCATTAAAGGGTAGTCTTTGGCATACTTTGCGGTGAAGTGTTCATTTTCCGAAGAGGACGACAGCATGGAACATGCCGAAGGGACCGAACGGATAGTTGCAGCTATTCATCCAGGGTAGAACTCTTGGACATTGTACACAGATGGTTCGACCACTTTAGATGTCAGTGGAGCTGGCGTCATTCTAACCAGTCCAGAAGGGTTCAAGGTGCAGTAGGCGATCAGATTTGGGCTTAAGGCTACAAACAATGAGGCTGAGTATGAAGCAGGTCTGGCAGGGTTGCGACTAGCTAAAAGTCTTGAGGTGCAGAGGTTGATCATCTTCAGCGACTCACAGTTGGTTGTCAAATAGATTACGGGACAATATGAAGCTCGGGGGACCAGAATGTTGAAGTACTTAGCAGAGACAAAGGAACAGCTGCAGTTATTCGAATCATACTAGTTTCAAGGGGTATATCGGTCAAATAATACAATAGTCGGCGCTTTGGCAAAGTTGGCTACGACCGAAACAAGTACATTCAGTGGGTCGGTCCACCTGGAAGTTTTAAATCAGACAAGCGTTCAACATACCGAGGTGATGTGTATTGAACGATCAACTTGCTGGATGGCTCCATATTTGGAGTATCTAGCCGATGGCGTGTTATCATCAGATCAACTGTTAGCAAAGAAAATAAAACACAGAAGCTCAAACTTTGTGCTGATAGATGGAGATTTGTATCGAAGGGCTTATTCGTCCCCATTGCTGAAGTGCCTGATTCCATCAGGGGCGGAGTACGCCCTTCGGGAAGTTCACGAGGGGATACGCGGTGATCATATGGCGGCGAAGTCTTTGGCGTACAAAGTACTTCGGCAGGGATACTACTGGCCCACAATATTCAAAGAGGCGACTGAGTATGCGAAGAAGTGTCCGAAGTGTCAGCTAAACAGCCCTATCACTCATCAGCCGCCAAAAGAATTATACTCGATATTATCACCTCTTCCTTTCGCTGTTTGGGGGGTTGATATACTGGGTCCATTACCAAAAGCTAAAGGGCAGGTCAGCTTTGTCATCGTTGCCATTGATTACATGACCAAGTGGGTGGAGGCCAAACCCCTTCGGCTGATTTTAGAATAGGAGTGTTTGAAGTTCTTGAAGGAGTGTGTGGTGTTATGGTTCGGCATACCTATGACGGTGGTTTCAGATAATGGTCGACAGTTCGTGGGTACCAAGTTAAAAGCGTTTTTGGCAGAACTGGGCATACAGCATAGAAAGACTTCAGTAGCACATCCTCAGTCGAATGGTCAAGTTGAGGTAACTAACAGAACTTTGTTGAATGGGATCAAGAGGAGACTTGATGAGGCAAAGGGGAGATGGCCTGAAGAATTGCTCAGTGTCCTATGGGCTTATCGGACCACACCTCAATCTACCACCGGCGATTCTCCGTTCAGATTGGCTTATGGTATAGATGCTCTAGTACCGGTGGAGATTGGATCTACTTCTCTTCGGGTCAGTCATTTCCAGGAGGTGTTCAACGAGGATGGACTTCGGGCCAACCTAGATTTATTGGAAGAGGTCAGAGAAGCTGTAAGACCCCAACTTTTATGAATAAAGATTTAATTTTATTTATATATTATTTTGAAATAGTAAGGTGTTGATTTGATAAATGTGAAAAGTTATGGGTGAAATGTGCAAATATTTCAAAATAAGCAAGTGGTTATAAAATATTCATTGTTGTCGGGGAATATTTATTTGGTCGTGGAATATTCTTGCTGTCGGAGAATATTCGTACAACAGCGCAGCCATTTGTGGGCCCCACAACGGAATAACTATCGGATATAGAAAGCGACAGAAATAACCTTTTTTATAAATAACGGTAAAACTGTTACCATTAAACTGTTGAAATACCCGGTGATAAAAATACAGTAATACGCATTGTTGCACAGTAGCACACGGTATTGCACAGTATTTTGAATTATTGATTCTTACGTAAGAAGACACTTACTCAATTATTGTTACAGTAATTACTGTTCAATATTTTATATTATTGATTCAATAATTGCTACGTTGATATTTTATATGATTGATTCAATAATTGTCACTGCACAGTATTTCATATTATCAAATCAATAATTTATATTATTTGAGTAATATTATTAGATAGCATTATTGACAATGTCTAAGGAAGTTCTGTCTAGGAGGGGTTATTTAATTGCGCGCCAGTAAGGAGAAATCCTTATCGGAAAGCCCCCTCTTTCCTGGGAACGACCTGGTTGTCAATATTGTAGTTCTGTAATATTATTTGTGAATAATTAATTATTAATTTATATAATAAGAAAATATTTATTTTTGTGGATATAAAAGAAGAAGTTAGCGCTGATGTATTTTTATCAGTATTTTAGTGTGGAAAATCATCCGTTTGTGGATTTCAGCCATTTTCAGTTGGGAATTTGGAAAAACTTCCTTCTGCAAAGTTGTAGAGAATTAAATTTTCTATGAAAAGAATATAGAATTTGTATTTTTCCGACAAAAAAGGCTATGTATTATGAATTATTGAAGTTTTGAAAATAAATATTTTAATATATATATATATATATAATTATATAATATGTGGGGATTTTAATTTCAAATGAGGTGGCTGTAGAGTTCAAAGTTGGTATACTGCCAACCTTTGAAGAAAGTGCTCCGTGGTTCCTTTAGTCAATCCTGGCATCCTAGCATTTTTCTATAAATAGGGTGCTTAGTTAAAAATAAAAATCACACCAGAATCAGAAAATTTTCTTTTTCTATTATCGAGCGTATTTCTTGTGAGTATAAGGATAGTTTGAGTGTGGATTATGGTGAAAGTTTTCGTCCACATAATATCCGATATTCCAGCCAAAACTACTCTTCTGTTAAGGTAAGAGATGTTATTTTCTTTCGTAAACGATGTTATTCTTTTCAATATCATTATACCAAAATATTGTCATGAATTTTATTATAAAATTCTTACTTTTTCCGCCAGTGTTACTATTCACGTATACGGCACTATTCACGAAAAAATTAAATTTTCTTCTATTTGTCCAAGTTGCTTGTTAAGGTTCCTATCTTTGATTGGATCCAAGTTTTGATCTTTATTCTTGAATTTTGCTTCACAAAGTATTATTATAGAATATTTTTAAACTTGGATAAACTAAATTACGAATCCCTAATCTTTGTCCTTTATCTCATTGGATTCGTTATTTATATTGTTTTTCATCATCTTCAGTCCTAATTGGTAATATAACTGAATATCTTTGGCCTGTAGAGCAAAAAGATGAATGATTACTTGATGAATATCTTTGGCCGTAGTGTAAAGATGACAGGTGTTGAGATGAACATAACCAACTGGTGATACAAATGAATATCTTTGGCCCGTAGTGCAGAGATGAATATTTTATTCGAGATGTATATTGATTGATGTTACAGGGTTAAAATATTGATGATGGACTTTAAAATCATAGAAGATAGTAGACTTCATTCTCTACTTAACTCTTCTAATGAATTGTTATTTTCGCTGCGAATATTGATCTAGAACTTGTTGTCCATTATATTTTATCTGATTTATTGAAGGCTAACGATAATTTGTTTTTCATTATCTTAGTCATAATATTCTTTACTGGGCTAGTTGAGCTCACCCTTTTCATCTATTGTCCTATTCAGGAAATGAAAATGTCGCAGAAACTAGTCGGGGGACAGAGTGATGGTCCGAGTTAGAGCAGTAATAGTCCTCACTATTTCTAATAAATAGTGTGATAATAATTATAATGAGGACTTAGTTTGAATGTTAATATTTTTTACATATTTGTATTGACACTCACAATTGTGTGGTCGTATTTTGCACGACCGTATGATATAAAAGATTGTATTTGAATTCTGTATCATGTATTTGGCGACTCAAAATGAGTTAGGTTGACTGGACCTATTCTGGGGGCGTCACAGAAGCTGCCTTGGTGAAGCTCACTGCATATTAACGAAGGGTGGCTAAGTATTATAATAAAGGTGTAAAGCTCAGAAGGTTCAAAGTAGGGGATTTTGTCCTTCGGGAGGTAGAAGCTTCTATGCCTCAGAATCAGGGGAAATTGATGCCGAACTGGGAACCATACGAGATCATCGAGGTACCGAAGCCTGGCACCTATCGGCTTCGAGCAATGGATGGGTCAGAGATCAAGAATACTTGTCATACAGGCAGACTAAGGAAATATTTTCAGTAGGGCAGAAGTCAGAGTCAAGGGTCTGTAATAGCACCAGGGATTATCAATAAAAGAAGCATTTTTCTCCATCAGTGTTGTTCTTTATGTTTGGTCTACATCTGTCCGACTCCTCGTAGCGCACAAATTATTGCTATAAGGCTGGATTCCTTCGCCTCCTAGGAGCGAAGTGAATATTTTTTGGTTGAACCTGTTCGACTATCGAAGAGAACAGGTTGTCATTCGTATAAGGTGGGATTCCCTCGCCTCTTAGGAGCGACGTGAATATTTTTGGTTGAACCTATTCGGTTCTCGGAGAGAACGAGGTCGCCAGTAGTATAAAGTTGGATTTCTTCGCCTCTTAAGAGCGAAGTGAATATTTTCAGTTGAACCTGTTCGGCTCTCGAAGAGAACAGGTTGCCATTGGTATAAGGTGGGATTCCCTCGCTTCTTAGAAGCGACGTGAATATTTTTGGTTGAACCTATTCAGCTCTCGGAGATAACTAAGGTCGCCAATAGTATAAGGTTGGATTCCTTCGCCTCTTAAGAGTGAAGTGAATATTTTTGGTTAAAGTTGTTCGGCTCACGGAGAGAACGAGGTTGCTAGTTATAAGGTTGGATTTATTCAGCTCTGGGGAGCAAGTAATGTTTTAACGCTTTAATTGCTTATAACTCTTTCTTAGGTTAAGTGTTATATATGCTTGACATAAATGCAGTTCGGGAAATGATATGAAAAGATAGACATTTTTTCCATTGACAAAGCTAACATTTACAGGGAAATCAGATTTTCACATAAGGATTCCTAATCTGAAGAAAGATTATCATTGTTATCCTCTTCGAAATTCGAAGTGTCAAGTAGACCCGGGTTGATGCAGTGTTCGATCATTTTGGCTTTGCCTTTTCTTCGGCAAGCTTCGTAGCCTTCGGTGTACATGGTGGCTATCTCCGCGTTCAGCTCATCGGATTGACGGTATTCTTGGATAATTTGAAGCCGGAGGTCAGCGGTAAGAATTGGCCCCGATGCTTTGTACTCGGAGAGTTACTTCTCCAGAGCAATGCACACCTGGCGGGTGTCTTCTTCCTGTCTCTTCAAGTCAGAGTTCTGCTGTTGAAGAGCAAGGTTGCTCTGCTTCAGCTGGTGGATCTCTGCTTGGTCAGCTTCAGACTTCTCCAAAAGAATTTGGCATTTGGTATCAGTCCGTTCGGCATATTCTTTCAGATATGTGTTCTCGGTATGAAGGGTGGATAACTCCTCTTGCAGATAGCTATTGGTTCGGTCAGTTTTGCACGGGAGATCTGTTCTTGTAGGAGAGCCGCACGAAGAGTCTCTATTTCTTGTTTTGATCGTTCTTCTTCGGCGTCGCGCTCTTTCCATTGTCGGATGACCCAACCCCATATAGCATCGGCCTGAAAAAAGCACGTAAGGGTGAGAAAAGGGATGAAGAATAACAGCGATGAATCAACGAATGAGTTCTAAGGAGGATTACCCTGCCCTGCTACATTATGCCGGAAAGCACAAGGTCATTGTAGGGGATGTCTTTAAATTTATTATCGTCACCCAAAAGAACGAAGTTGTCGAAGGCTTCGAACGGATATTTGTGGTGATCACGGGTGTAGAAGGTGATTCGGGGGGAATCCTTTTCGGTTGGTGGTGGAGAGGGTGGCCTCGGTGAATGGGGTGGTTCGGTATGTGGTTTTTCAGGGGGGGGGGGTTCGATCGTAAGGTTATCATTGGTTTTTTATTTTTTGGTGGAAAGGTTGACTTCGGTTAAAGGTGTGGGGGATGCGGAGGAAGATACCCTCAGATCTTCGGCTGTGAGAGGGGTGATTATGGTGCGTTTCTTTTTAAGGCGTATGGCCCGGGCTTGTTCGGCCGTGGGTAGGTCAAGAAGGCTTTGTTTGGTTTGAGGGGGGTCGGTTGGTTGTGCTGAGGTAGAACCTTTGTTGGCTCTCCTTTTCTTTCGGGTAGTTGCTGGGGGTTCAAAAGTTAGGGTTTCAGTAGGGTTGGATTGGGGGGTTGGTGTGTTGGAGGTTGAGACTTCGGCAGGGGCAGTTTCGGTAGCTGGAGCTTCGGGAGATTTGTCGGGAGCTTCGGCTGAAAGGAAGTCCTAAAGATCTCGGCAGTCGATGGTTGTAGGTTTGATGAGGGATACTACAGGAGTCAGACATCAGAAAGAGGGTAATGGAAATATTGGATGATAAAGTGTTCGGATTTAAAGACTTACATTTATGATCGTATAACCATGCTTGTTTGGTTAAGAGGACGTGGCTCCATTATTTCATATGTATCTTTGTGATCACCTTGGCCATCTCTAGTACCCGTTCGGGAGCGATGTCGCCAATAGAGACATTCGGCAGTCTGAAGGAGGCCCAGTTCGGCAACTTTTGAGTTTCTGGTCCTCGGATGTAGAACCAGTCCCTGTGCCAGCCTTTGTTGCTAGAAGGGTTTGACATCAGGGAACGCCTTTCTATTTTGGCGTTAGGTTTGTTAGGAACTTTGTTGAACTGTCTGAAGCACGGTTCCCGAGAGGCGTGCATCGAGAACAAGGCAAAGAACAGATCAATGGATTAGCAGAAAGAAATGAAGGCGATGATATTGATATATGAGTTCGGCACCAATTGGCTGAAGCTGATGCCGATAAACCCGAAGAGGGTCAGGATGAAGGCGTGGAGGGGGAATCAGACTCCTTTCTCTAGTAGGGTCAGTGGCATGGCGGTCCAGCCGTTGGTCTGGTGGTACATCCGATCGGTGGCAGCGGGGGATCGGAGTGAGTGGGTGTCGGGGATCTGGTATTGCACGCGGATAACGGCCAGATCTTTCTCGGTGAGTCGTGATGGGGTGTTGGCATGGGGGAACTTGGTTTCGTTAGAGTACTCGAGTTGAACTTTTTGAGGATCTTTTTCTGGTGGGCTGGTGGTTGTCGTGGCAGTGGAATCTGTGGTGATTGCGTTGAGGGGGGCAGTGAGAGAAGAAGATGGGGCGTTCATTGGAGTGGTAGTTGGAGCAGGTATGGTGGAAATGGGTATGGCGTTGATGGGTGCAGTGGTGATGGGAACGGTGGTGGTAGGAAGGGAGTCACTGGAGTTGGGGGGGAGCTGCCATTGCTGGGAAGCTTAAAAGAAGAAAAATTAGAGGTTTTTGCAGAGTGGGTTTTTTGAGAGAGATAGAATTCTTTAAAATCGGTAGCAAAATGATTGAAGGGAAAGGGGTTTTTGTTGCTTGTCTTTTCGAGTCTGCACGAGAGTCTAAGAACGACTCATTAATGGAGGAAATGATGGGGCACGTGAGGAGGCTAAGGGTTTTTGTCTTGGGGGGCGATTGAGCTGTTCCGGTCACATAGATTGGGGGTTGTTTGGTACAGGTTGGTGGGCTGTGCAGGTTGGGCCGGTGCCAGTTGGGTCATTCCTTTGGGCTCGGTTGATGGGTGGCAGGTTGGTTCGGCCTAGCTGCAGGTGGGTTAGATAGATTTATGTGGATGGGTTATAATTTATATACTCTTCCATCAAATGTTCTATTTAATGGAAGACTGGGGGGCAATGTTGGGCCTCGAATATTTGAGGTCCAAGACCCGGTTTGGGCTTGGCCACGGTTGGGCCACTTTGGGTCCGAATGGAGCATGCTCAGATGACTCCTAATTATATGGAAACTATATTTATGGGAAGAAAAGTTGGTTATTGATTTGACTTCCTAGATCCCAGGAGATTTGGTGCAATCCTATTATAAAAAGGATATACGGGGAAATCCTAATCCAAATTAGGGATGGATTCCAGCAGGAATGTGAGAATACTATAAATACATGGCTTGACCCTGATCATAAGGTATACACAATATCATTACTTTTCAGCACTAGAGCATATAACCTCCACTTGTTAATCTTGTTCAGCCTGTACTCATTCTCACACCGGAGCCCGGCGATCCAAGCCGTCAAGCTTTTGGTGTTTACCCGTTTTTGTGCAGGATTGGACCCGTTTTAATGATTGGAGCGCGTGGATGAATCTTGGCGTTAACAGATATTAAATTTTTTAAAATTACTATATATATATATATATATATATATATGAGATCATTAATAAAAGAAAAATGTGTATCACCCAAAATTTCCCGCCACCCTAATCATGTATTTATGTTGTGTATGATCGTCGTCGTCGTCGTCACCGGTATCAACAAAGAGCTTCTTAAGTCCAAAGTCGGCAACCTATATAAAACAAAGAAATCAATTTAAATATTTGTGTTGACTATATATGAAGGTCAACATATATACATGAATCTATAAAGATGAGTTTTTCTAACCACAAGTAGAAGAATCGAGAGAGTTTAATTAAAAACACTGGTGCTATATATATATATATATATATATATATATATATAATGGATCAGCTCCGGACTCCCGGACAGAGCTAAAATTCGGATGTTTTTTTTTAAAAAAAACTAATAAAAAATGTATAATATTTTATGGAACTGAATTTTTTTTATAATAAAGTGTTTTGGGTGTGATTTGGATACATATAACAAAACATGTATGTACAGTCTGTACAACCTATTTTGTTATATGTATCCAAATCACACCAAAAACACTGTATTATGAAAAAATTTCAGTTTCATAAAATATTATATATTTTTTATTAGTTCTTTAAAAAAAACAAAAAAACAAAAAAAGGTCCAGATTTTAAGAAGGTCCGGGAGTCCGGACCTGATCGGGACTCTCTCTCTCTCTCTCTCTCTCTCTATATATATATATATATATATATATATATATATATATATATATATATATATATATATATATATATATATATATATATACACTAGTTAGCTATGTATAATACACCATGACTGTCCAAATTAAATTGTTAGTACAAATTAATTTTATATACCTTTGCCTCAAACATGGAGTCGAGAAGAATATTAGATGCCTTGAAACCACGATGAATAATGCAAGGATTGCCTGCAATCACATACAATATAATATATCATTGAGAAAATATAGTCATCGTTTATTGTTTTTATATCATCACCTATATAATTAAGAGGTTAATTAATTAGTTATTATACGTGAGTTTAATTAAAATAGGACCAATTAATTAATTGTTATTCGACTGATCAACTTATCTATTGGGATTAATTATATAAGATGGTAATTAAACTCAGAAAAAGAAGAAGAAAATATGTAAGAATGAACTTACAGTCCTCATGGAGATATGCCAGTCCTTTAGCAGATCCTATAGCAATTTTCATTCTAGTTGCCCACTCCATAACAGGTTGATCTTTTCCTGATCGAACGAATGTATTATTCATGTTTAATTATTGTGAGAAATAGTATATATATATATCATATATCATATATACACTATATATATAGTAACAATCATCACTTTGGGGTTTTTAATTATAGAGATATAGTATGGTAAATATTCTGCAAGTGATTCTACTTGCAAAACCCTTTTTTATAATCAACTAATTATATAAGGGCAAATTAAACATATGTCAAAAATATATACGTACGTGTTGGTCTAACAAATTAATTGTCTATAGGGACAGGAAAAGATAGAAATACATTCAAATCAAAGTCAGATTAATGCATGCAATGAAATCAAAAGCAAATTAAGAACAAAAGTATATAATTAATTAATACTTGATGCATGACAATTAATTAAGCAGGCTAGCTAGCTAGCTAGCTTAATAATATACTACTACTATATATTACCATGTAAATGGAGTTCCAAGCTATTGTTTGGAACAAACTCATAAACAAGAAACCTTTCATCACTTGTGATGCAATAACCAACCAGTTTAACAAGATGCTTGTGATGCACTCTGCTAATAATCTCAACCTCTTGTACAAATTCACGCTCCCCTCGACCGATCATTCCTTTATTCAACCGTTTAACTGCAATTCGTCTCCCATTGGGAAGAACTCCTTTGAAAACACATCCAAACTCACCTTCTCCAACAAGGTTTTTCTTTGAAAAAATTCCGGTTGCTAACCCTAATTCTTGAATTGTGAAATTGCCACCCGACAATTTAGGGGAATACAGATCTAACTCAGTGCTGCTGCTCATGCTCATGCTTATGCTCAATTCAATTGGCGGGGGCAAAATATTCCAGGGCATTGGGATACCGTGAACCAATGGTGGATAAAATATTTGTTGCAATTCTTGTGGGGGTGATCTGTGACCTGATCATGAACCAAAACCAGAAATTAAACACATATATGCAAGTGATCAGCCATTAATAATTAATTAAACCTCAAGTGAATGAGTAAATTTACTTAAATTTGTAATTAAGAATGGAAAGGAATTATGGGGAAAAAAAGGATATTTGAGCATCCATTAATGTATTACATTGATAGCTAGCTACTTCAAAAAACTACACTTGGAGTACTATAGGTTCATTGCCTATCATTTCATGCATCTTATGTTAAGAGGTCTAAGTCTTATCTTCAAGTAAATATATGTAATTAATTATAAAGACCACAATACAGAAAAAATAATTAGGGCAGGTTAATTAATTAAGCAACCATCAAATGCAGATGATCATAGAAATTAAACTCCATTGGTTTAATTCACTACTATTGGCCGGATAAGCAAGAAGAATTTCCAACAATTTCAACAAAAAATTACTAATGGCAAGTACAAAAATTGATAACTATTAATTACTATATATGTCAACTCGATATTAGAGCAAGTTAGGCAACTAGCATTAGACCAAGTTAAGCAATTACCAACAGATGATAGATCATATAAATAAGACTTCATAAACCAACAGATGATAGATCATATAAATAAGACTTCATTGGTTTTGTTCACCCTTATTGGAAATTAAGAAGAATTTTCAACAATATCAACCAAAATTTAAAGATGCATGACTTATACAAATAATCATCATTAAACAACTTTCTCGAGTCATGCTATATATATTGAATCGGCATTAGGGCAAGTTAAGCTACCAACACATGCGTGTTGATATATCATAAAATTATTTTAATTCACAACTATTGCAAACCAAGAAGAATTTCTAACAAGTTCAACCAAAAGTTAATAATGACAACAATAAAAATTGATAATATTTTTTAGAATGTGTTATAAATGTTGGCTCGCCATGCAGTATATCGAGTATGTACAAATGACTTGACGTAACTTTTTTTAGTTAAGTGATTTTTAAGCGTGTCTAGTTGATTTTATGCCGACTCGACATATGAAACATTTTGTATATTTTTGTAAGCATGCACATCTTCTATTTTTGAACTTTGTGCATGCTTTGCTAAGAGAGATAATTATTGTTTTAATTTTCTTTTCTCCCAACATATTGTTGAACTTAGTAACCAATGAGATTTAAATATATATATTCCGAAGCGAATGATTCGTCAATCAACTAGATTATGTCCTACATTTAACTATTTTACTCTTTGAAAGCTCCAAAAATAGGTCTTATATATATAAAAAATCGTGCTCAAGTCGTGCGTTAATTACAAAGAAATCGGTACATTTTGCTAAAATTAATTTATTTTATAAAATCAAATATAATCTGCATTTAATGAAGATAGAACATCAAAACTAGTAATGTGTATACAACCGATCAAACTTATAATTAATTTTTATTATTTTGAATGTTAGAAATATTGAAATAAATTTCTTAAAGCATGTTGAAGCCTAAATTTTTTCACTTAAGAGTGGATTGTAATCTTAATTAATTATTTAATACTTCTAAACTTCGACAATTTTTCGAATCGAATTCTAATTAGCTCATCTTATGTTAAGAGATGCAAAAATTGAGGATGTTAAAAATATTTAACAATTTCATTGCATTCGCCTTCTTTCTTTTACGTACACTTAATTCATCACCTAGTTCAATATTTAATTAGGTGCATAATTTTATGTGTGTATACTTTTAATTAGCATTTCTCCATTCTTCTTCTTCTTCGTTTTAATTCTCTGGGTAGGAAATATGATTAACATTATTTTTATTTGAGATTTTTAGTCATAAATAACAAAGGAAAATAAAAAGTAATAATATAAACAAAAAATTAAAATCAGAAACTATCAATCTTTTATTTATAAAGTTAAGTATTAAATGTTTAAACAAATAATTATCAAAAATAGAAAGTACTATCACTCTTTAATTCTAAAAATAAGTATATATCAAATTAATGTTTAAACAAATAAGTGTCAAAATAAAGGACAGTCAAAAAGTAATTAAGCAATTTCCCCAAATGATCAAATACACAATTTATCAAGAAAATATCATGTTATCTAGTAATTGAAATTCAGTACTCTATCACAACTTTAAATCAATAATTAAACAATAAAAATACATTAAAAAAAAAAACCAATAAGTCTCACCATATGAAGGAGAAGGTGGTGTTGATCTATCAGAATTTAGAGGTCCATGAGCATTTTTCCTTTTTCTAGAACAAACAATTAGCAAAGCTATTATAATTACCACAATAAAAACACCACCTAGCAATGTTCCAATAATGGTAAGTCCTATCGGAACATTTTTAACTGATGATGCTACATGAGTACTCACAACACTTGGCGGTGCTGGTGGTGAAATTAAAGCTGCTATTGCTTTTGCTGGTGGGGGAAGATCAGCAACTCCACCGTGTGACGGCGGTGGTTGATCGGTGGTGGGTTGAAAAGGTGGCAGAGGTGACCAGGAGGGAAGAGATAGGGAATTTAGCGGTGGTGGTCTGGGAATAGACGGTGGAGGAGGGGCGGCATTGTGTAACATTGTGGATTAAAGAAAGGAAAAAACGGATTGGAATGTAGTAGTAGTAGGTTTTTAATTAGAGAGTTAAGAGAATATTTGTAGTAATAGTAATGTTTGAGTTGTAGACTTTTGGACACGTACTCTCTCATATACATACAAAACATATATATGTATATATGTTTGTATATGTATATGTCTATATATATATATATATATATATATATATATATATATATATGGAACCAATCTATGACAGTCGGTTGCCAGTTCACTATTTATGACAACCAACTTTAGAGCTGTAGATCAAATTAATTAAAGGCTGAAATTGAAACCATTTATTACCAAGCCGCTACAGTAGCGGCTTCTAATTTAATAATTGGGTCTCAGCTGGTTAAACATTAGAGTAAAGGGGTCCCACTTTGTATAGAAAAAAGGGAAAACCACTAGTTCGTGTAGCGGTTTATGAATAATTTTTGTTTCATTATTAAGGCACTACCAACTTTAAAAAAATGGTTTCTTTTTAAAAAAATATTTCGATTTTAATAATAATAATAATAATAATAATAATTATTATTATTATTACTATTATTATTATAATAATAAAAACAATAACATAAGATTATTATTATTATTATTATTATTATTATTATCTTAAATTTAATTAATATTATTTATAATTTTATTTATTAAATCAAACATTTCGTAAATTAATTTAGAATTTTAGATCAATCTCCAGTAGGATGCCATAATTTATTATAAGTTTACTATTCAAATAATAATAATAATAATAATAATCTTATTATTATTATTATTATTATTATTAAAGTTGGGATATTTTTTTTAAAAAACTATTTTTTCTAAATTATAACAAATTATTATTATAATTTATTATAAGTTTTCCCCTTTTTTCTATACAAAGTGGGACCCCTTTACTCTAATATTTGACCAACTGAACCCAATTCTTAAATTAGAAGCCTGGATAATAAATAGTTTCAATCTCAGCCTTTAATTAATTTAATCTACGACTCTAAAATTAATTGTCATAAATAGTGAACTAACAATCGATTATCATACATTGATTTTCATATATATATATATATATGGAGTGAAAAGAGTGGGAGTGAGTGAGAGAGTACCAGTGTTTAAAGAGTGAAAAGTTTTACCATGCATTTTTACTGCGATATATTTACGGTGCCTTAATTAGTTTGATAGTGTTCGTTGGATCTCTAAAATGTAATCACAGCCCTTAATTGTTAAAGAGAGAGGAAGACAACTGTCAAACCTATTACCACCTTCGTTCCTGCACACTGGTTTTTCCGAAAGGCAAAAAAGAGTGGTGAAGCTCCTTTTGGAGATTTAAAACATAAATAAAATAATTTCATATTTTCCAAAAAATAAATTTAGAATAAATAGTGGTTACAAGATTAACTTTCAAACCTAATTGTTTGATTAGCTTGAATAATAGTATTACTAAATTTTAAAATTAATTTCACAATCTGGAAAATCTACCATGAACTGCATGCTTTTTCTAGAACTATATATATATATATATATATATATATATATATATATATATATGAAAATCTAGGCAGATAAGATTTCTATTAAATAAAATCACATATGAAAGCTGTCTTTTAAATTATTTAACAACATAATTCAAAAAGTATGTCCAAATGGAAATTGCTGACCTTTTCTTAGAAAAATATTAAGATTCGCATATGACATATTTAGATATAAACTTTCAACAATAAATGGTAAGAGTTAAATTTATCAACGACGAAAAAATAGTACGACTAAATATGTGCTGTTAAACCTTTAGTATTAGTATTAAAAGGGTACGTAGAAATAATAATGGACTCTTTTTACGGGATTATAATAATTATAAATGTACGTACATAATTGTGTTATTTTTTGAATAAGTTATTAAATAGAATTGAAATAAATTGATTAGTTCAATTTTTTATTATTATAATTAAGGAGTAATGCTGGGTCCCAAATAAACGTTCAAATGTTTTGTCTGATATACACTAGTTATTAGTATTACATTAATTGCTTAATATCTACATTTATTATTACATGCATATAATTCACCATAATGTTGACTACCCAATGAAATAATGGCAAGTCATTCAGTATTTTGAATTTCGATTCCCATTAATAATGGATGGTTCTTTCGAAAATATATGGGCGGTAGGCAAGGTGTTTATATATATATATATATATTAATTTTAAGAATATAATATATAAATTATTACCATGAAATCGCTTCTCTAGGACTACAATATGAAAAAATAGACAAATAAAATTACACCAGAAAATATGGGTCCTTAAAGGATATATGGCTAAATATGTTTTACGAAAAATTTTAAATTTTTTTAAAAAAAGGAAATGCTTTAAAAGACTCGTAGTAGTAATAAATTGAATTGATATTTTCAAAAGTAATTTGGATATTTTTATAAGATTTCTCTAATCACATAAATGTGAGCTATGTTCATATTTTATTCATTAAAAGGAGATATTGTGGAATTTTTATTTTTTGCGGAAATTAATATTCATTCCTTTAATTAACTAACTATTCTTTCCTTCAAATATATATATATATATATATAGGTGTGTTGTTGTTATTATAAAAGTTGCTTAATATGAATATATATCACATATTATAGATCACTATATTGAGTTACATATGCTATGTATTGCAAGAGTTTTTTTGTCGAATTAATAACTGCTAAAAATTCTCATTGAACAAATTGTCACTGGGGTCCTTTGGTTAATTTTATCTCATAATATTCAATTAAAAATCCAAAGAATTTTTATATGTGTTACAATTAACATAATTTTGGAATTATTTGCATGTCGATACCAAACATATGTGATTTTGAAACCTTATTTTCAGTTGCCAGCCAAATTTTTAAAAATATATCAATTTCTCAGAAAACATTTTCTCTAAAATAAAAGGAACCAAAATATTAAATGTATTTTAAACTTTTCACTAATGTCAATTTGAGAAATTTTTAAATTAAAATTGACATAATTTATTAAAGTTTTAGAAGCAATATATAAGTACTTTTTAAGTAGCTAGCTTATAATATTCATAATTTATTAAAATTGACTATATATATATATATATGTATTTATTTCAATCTTGAGTTTGAAATTGATTTTGTTAAAAATCAATACTGATCTTATAAGGTGGAACGGATAAAGTACCCTATAGAATTTTGAGAGACCATACACGATAAAATAAAAGGTCATTCACAATAAAAAAAAAGGAGAGACCTTATTACACAAACTATCACAAATGATCTATCGCATTATACATTGGTGTACTATACTTGATATATAGCAATTCATTGAACAAGTTTCAATGTATTATTACCTACAGAAATAAGGAGAAAAAAAGTTATAGCTTCTTCCCTGCCAATATAGACTGAACCTTGAAGATCTCATGGCCCGAAAAACACTTGGATTCAGTTTATCCGGAATAGCCCTTAGATAAGAAAGCACATAAATGAACAAAAGACCAGACTGATTTTGCATGAACCACATCTTAATGAACTATGCAAGTCCAGCCAACTTCATACCATTACCATATCTGAACAAAACAACCCTGTGATTTGCAAGAACCACAGCTTAATTGTAACACCCCCTTCCCGAAATAGAAAGGGAGGTTACTCAAAACACAACTGAACTGCAGAAAATAATACTAAAGCTCTAAATCACCAAAAGAAAATAGTATTTAAAACCAATAAATATCAACAAGGTCAAACCAGAATAAATGTCAAACTAACCCAAACCATAATCTGAAATAATTATTACAACTCCAAAGAAACCATCCATCAAGCCTAAACAAAATATCTAAATCATTGGATCGAATGGAGCTCTCATCACACTTGCCCTTGATCCCCCTGATTACCTGCCGGAAGAAAAACACAGCATGAGCCAAATGCCCAGTACGGATATAGAATACAAAAAAAAAACAGAGAACCGAAAAAAACTAACTCAATTAATGAACTGAACTGAAACGAACAAAACTAACACAATGAAATAATAGGCTGAATCAAACGGCTGGGATTATTTCATATCGAGCTCAAAATAAAACAGAAATATACCTTGCCACACAGGCAAGGTCAAATAATGCCACACAGGCAAGTCACACACATTGGACCGCGAACCCAAATGTATGTAAAATCGGAAGGCGTATTTGGCACAAACATCGCCACTCCGCAGAACAGAACAGAACAGAAAACTAGGGTCGACCCATACGCCTCCCACAACAAAACACCAAATGGCCAACTCCCACCGGAGCACAAAACGGAGACGCCGTGGACTGATCACACCGCCACGGAAAGTGTCATGTCTCTCGTGCCAAGACAACATGCCTGTGGTACCCCCACAAGTGGTTATAGCTCAGGTATACCCTACGGTATATTCTAACAAAAATATCATGTCACAACACATGCGACATAATATCAACAAAATGGTTCTATATGTACATGTGGAACCAAATCAAATCATAATCTCAATGTCTCAAAAAGAAAGTAACAACATGTACTGCTCTACAATTATCAAAATAAATACCAAACCTGATAACTTAATTCAAAGAGTACAATTTCGAATTCTATGAATAAACACTAACATGAAACAAATATATTAATTTCACAAGGAACAATTATGTGAAATAATAACGAAATTAGAAACGAGTAACAAAATGAACTAATTAAATTTTATAAGAGTATCGCTGAAGGAGTACGGAATCCGTACCTGGATTAAGCAATGTAATACCCCAAAATTATATTCCAAATGTAACTCCTTAAATTCCTTCCGTTCGAACTAATTAAACAAAATAATAATAATTATAAGTACAATTGTAAAATTATTCTTTCATCTTTAACCCATAAATAAACTCATTTTATTATTATTATTATTATTATTATTATTATTATTATTATGCATCTTCATGCACGAATAGGCTGGCCTTCCGTTTTTTTTTTCCAAATTGATAATCACCATTTTTTTTTTCATATAATTACAATACAGTACGTATCATATATACATAATAATAATATAGTACCCCTCCGTCCCTAATGAGAACCTCACTTGGAGTTATATATATATATATATATTAGAAATCCAAACAGCAATAATAGTAAAGTTTGCTGGAAAAGTAGAAAATCTTATATAGGTGCACAGAATTCAAAGTCAAGCTATTCTCCCATTCCTAAGTCCTCCAATTCCTAAGTCCTCCTACAATTGCAGAATAAAATTACATCATTCAAAATAAATTACTTACCGATACAATTAGCTATAAGAATATCGTCGCCCTTTTTCTCTGTCCTTTTTCCTCAGCCAATTCGTGCTAGGCGTAATGTTGAGCAAATTAGGTTTTAGGTATTTGTTCACTTAAAAACAGATTTTATTAACTCTCCTAATTCTAATAGGATTTTAATGTTATACAAATATAAATTTGATCCAATTAGTTTTAAAGACCCAAATTAATAAAATCCCTTACTTATTATAGTCCACATAAATTAAATACAATTTGACCCAAACACAAGAAAAGCCCAATTCAAATATTTAAACCAAAAACTTTAAAATGCCATTTATTTATTCATTTATTTTCCGGGTATTACATTAATAAACTATGAAAGTCGGGCCGACTTCATATCATTAACCACCCCATCCAACTTTTCATACAATCCCACCCTTCGATACCCAGCAGCCAACAGATCATAAGTCGATCTAGTGAGTTTGTAAGAGCCTTTAATACATTCCAAAAACAAGTCTAACCTATCATAAGCTTCCTTTCTGAAGTATGAACAGATTACCTTCTCAACGTCATCAGGGCATGTAAATGTCATACCCTGCTTCAACATCCTTCCAACAGAATATTCTACATCATCTAAACAATTCACCTTAGCATTCATCCTTATAATTCCTGCGTGAACCCGTGACTCAACTTCCAAAGCTTGATTTGATTTTGCTAGATCTAGCAGCAGCTCCTCCATCTCTTCCTTTCTCCATAGTTCAGTATACAACCACACAAGCTTCTCGGCCATGTAGACGTTGATCTCCCACCCACCATCTAGTATAAACTTTAAAAGCTCTGAAACTTTATCCAATCTTCTCGCCTCACAGAGCCACACGAGCATACCCTGTAGTATGGGTACATTAGGCATGATTCCAGCTGAAATCATTTCATTATAAAATTTATCAGCATAACAAAATTTATTTAATTTGATGAATTCCAATATGAGAAGCTGGTAAGTTTGAAGATCTACAGAAAACCCAGCAGCCGTTTTAGCTGAATACCAAGCTTGCCTTTTCTCATCATTTCCCAACATCGCATATGCCAAAATAAAAGCATTATAGGTGTCAGCATTCGGCTTATAGCTCTCTGAACTTCCCATGGTTTCAAATAGGCTCAGAGCTTTCATTACATTACCAGAAGACAAGAAAACAGATATTAGCGCATTGAAGACATCAGAAGTTGGTTGTATACCATGGTTTTCCATTGAAGTAAACACGCGCATTGCAATTGGGACATCTTGAATCTTCCCACATAGATATATCAATTCAGAGTAATAGTCATGATTTCTCTCATTTTCTTTTAGCAGTTTCTCTAATCTCCATTCCAATACCTGGTTAAATTAATATTGTAAGTACATAGTTAGTGATCTAAAGAACATTACGCGACTAAAATCTGGAAAATGGAAACATTTTCAATTTATCTGTTACTCCCTTGCTTCCTGTTGCTTAACTTCTTCTTCTTTCCAACCCATCCCCCAAAAAAAAAAAGAAGAAGAAGAAAAGAGTCCCATTTCTTTCATTTTCTTTTGTTTTGATAATAGTATAAAATGAACAAGGTCCTCAAGTTTTTCATCATCATACCATCACTATTAACTAAAAGAATTAGTTTTAGGGGTAAATGGAACTTTTTTTTTTGTACATGAGGGGGTAATATATGAGTAAATGTGTTTCAACAGATATCATTGACTTACTATCACATATGGAAACATGTTGATGTATTATCCAATATACATATTATAAATATATAGATATATAGATATAGAAAGAGAAGGAAAAGAGGAAGAGGGAGAATTACCAACCAGCTGAGCTTTTTTGGGACTGGAATACCTGAGACGTGTAATGAGATCATCCCAGGAAATTTCAAGGGTTTTGAGGATGCTGCTGAAATTATTATTATTATTATTATTGCTGTTGTTGAGCTGAGAATTGAGTGTGGTTCTGATTCGTGAAATTGGCTCTTCAAGCAATCTCGTCAGCAGAGGTGAAATTGGTTCTGTTCTGTTTCTCAGTTTTTCATGAGGGCGTGTTTGGATCACTCGACATCATATACTTGTGCTGAATGCTAGTGCCTGTGCCTATGTTTTTTACTTTTTTTTCCCTCTAAACTTTTCTTCTACTCAAACATTTTTTTTTCTTTTTTATTTATAGATAAAAAAATATATAGTCAAATAACTAACATAACTTGGACCTCATTTTCATTTTTTTAATTACGTCTCTTGATACTTGGACTTCATTTTCATTTATTATTTACAAAAAAGTAAGAAATTATATTCATAAACATAACCACAAAAACTAACAAAATTGTAAATGTTGTGCGAATGTAATTATTATTTTTAAAAACCGCACATTGCAGTTGTGGTTATTCATATATACAGATTTGGTTACTATGAAGTTGGTTAATTGACTAATAAAGTGCTTACACGCAGAGAAAGATCACTTCCCCGACTGCGGTAACTTCATGCTAACCACTCCAATACATATATATATATATATATATATGTATATATATATATATATGTATATATATTGTGTGTGTGTGTGTTTGTTTAGTTCTTGTTCATCCAGATCAGCCTCTTAATTGGTCACGGTAGTTATAATTTTGCTTAAACTTTTGTCTATCAACTAACTTACTATTTAAAACTATTTATCAAGAGTTCAAGACCTTATTATATGCATTTGTCTTTTTTTTTTTTCATGTTGAGGTTCAGCTGAATTATTGCAACTTTTGTCAATTTTACTTATCTGTGTAGCTACATGCAAGTATGCAACTGTTCTTCTGAATTCAAAAAAATTGGAAATGAGAATAGGACCATAGGTGTTGAAGCTGATACTACAAAATACTAGGATTTCCAGCAGGAAGAAATTCCCAGAATTTAGCCATCACTAGTTCCAGAGCAAGGTTGCCATTCTACAGATGCTAAAAAACTGTTTTGTTTCAATTTCTAAATGTAGACAGAGATGATACAAATGCACAACTGAAAATTTTCTTTCATAATTTTCCAGGCAACAAAAGTTTTGGAAAAAGTTTAGCCCAGAGATTAAGCATCATGGGCCAAGAAGCATAAATCCTCGAGCTTATCTAGAGAAATGGAATGACATCAAAGAACTGGAGTTGCAAAACCTAAATCCCTTGAGCACCAAGAGAATCGCTCAAGTCGAGGGGGGCATCCCAAAGCTTGACAAGGCTGATTGGAACAACGTTGAGAAGGCCTGGGATGTACTCTGATCATCTGCTTTTATCTTCATTTGTGCTTTACATGATGAAGAGTTGATTATACACTCTACAAGGAAAATTGATGGCTCTCCTGCTTTTTGTGCAAAGAAGAAGAATTTGAAGTTTGGGGCCTGACCACCTGAGGCGATGCAGTGAATGGAATGAGCCTGCATGTGACGGAGAAGGGATTGAGGGTTTGTCAATGCTACCACTCCTTGTGGACTTATGGAGCCATCCTGAAAAATAAATTAGACTAGTTCAATAGGTAGGGATTTTATAAGAGTGGCTTGAATTTTCATTTTAAGTAAGTTAGAGTTGTATAGTAGGACTTCATGGCTGCATTGGCAGAGTCTACAAGTTTAAACATGTACGTCTTCAAGACAAAACCTCGTATATAAAGTGTGGAGTTGAACGATAACAATAAATGAAATTCTAAATTAAAGAAGTTAATTTTGAAAGGGAACCTGTGATGCAGATATTGGAAGTTGGCGCCATTTCTGCTGAAAAGCGCTAGGATCAAGCACAGCTTTAGCATTAAGCTTCAATACAGGGGCAGGAGGAGGACTAGATTCAACTGATAATCCTAGACCAAGCAGATCATCAATGGCCAAGCTAGTCTGAGGAGAATGTGCTGGTAGTGTGGGATCTAAGGATACAAGATCTGACTGAACCTGTGAAGCAGCCAGGGATACGGAACCATCATATGCAGGAGCGTTATAAGCAGAAGCATTGTTATTGAGAACCTTATTTTCTTCCTTTTCTGAAGTACTTAGAAGCAGATCCTTGTCATTTGCCTCAACCCTCTGGGATGAAACTATGTTCTCTGAAGCTTCAACCCCAATAGACAAATTCCCAAGTTCTTCTGAAAATGCAAAGGGCCCTCGGTGTTCCTTATCAGTAAACATGTATGATGGCTGCCAAAAATTTAGGCCGTCGGATAAGTTAACTCCAAATAGATATTTTTCTTCATCGAAATAAGCATGGTTTTTTTTGGGGGGGTGGGGGTGGAATGAAAGAATGTAGCAAAGGAGGGAGCTGTCATCAGCAAACCCATTAATATTATAAAGACCCTTACAGGCCCTATAACTGTTTCCAGCCAATGTATGATTTATTTTGTTGGCTTGATTCTCTAACACTTAAGGTAGGTTATGCTTTTAAAACAATTTGTGGTCTATTTACATTAACCACAATGAAATTTAACTTCAGCTGATGATTCTGGCGATGATTGAGGCTCCTATTTATTATTTCTTTATTACTAGAACCATAAAGAAAAATCCAAGTTATCATAATTGCCTTACGATCATGACGGTGGTTTGTCCACACCAATCAGAGATGAGGGAAGAGAATTGACGTACCTTTTGGTATACAACGGAGAGACTATTGAATTCATCAAATATGCGGTCCTTTATTTCGCTACTTTGAGTGTCGGCAAAGGCAGAAACGGCTTGCTTTGGAGGATTCACCACTCGTTCTGCTACAGAGACATTATGCTGCAGAAGCCTGTAGTAGAACAAGGCTCTATCATGAACATCCTGCAAATAAAAGAGAGTTTAACCACAATCCTTCTACAAAGTAGTTGTAAACTTGTATAATTTTCAACAGATAACTTTAATCTGTTCAAGCGGATGAATAATCCCATACCTGATGAAAATCAGCAATACCAGCAGCCAATACAGCTCCAAGGGCTTGCTGAGTCTCGGGTGGTCTTCTTATGAAACATTTCATTACTGATGTAAGCAGATGTAAACGAACCTGAGTACCAAGTGAACTAATTAGACCAACAAGGATGCTAATAAATGAAAAGGAAAATAAGTTTTTCAGTCAAATGTGTATGGAATTTGTAATGCAAGAAAGTAAGATACTAATAGGCCTATTAGTTTCACCTTTTGGGGGTAAAAATAAGTGATTTTGATGAAAAGAGGATATGCAGGCCAAACGCTACTTTTTGAATTTTTCCAAGTTGCTTATTGAAGTTCATATATTTGAGACTCTTCTACCCTTGGAAAATGATTATAATATCAAGATTACCCATAAATAATGATAGTACCATTTTTTTGTCATACATTTGAGCAGTAAAAACAAGTTTTAAGAAGTATTTCAATATTACATCAGCAATTATCTTTAGCTGAAACAAACAGGTCTTCCGGCTAACCAAACAGACCTTCCTGATTATGTCAGTAATCGCTTATGAATTAATAAGCAATTATAGATTCAGAGAAAAGGAAAAAAAAGAAAACATTTTCAACAATTATTTTAAGCAGAAACAGGGGGGCACAGTATATAGCTCAATAAACTTGACGTAAACCTTGAGGACAGTACCAAATGGAAAACTCATGACATGAGGTAACTGTTAGAGAATAACAACGCAGCGAAAAACAAATAGTAAAGAGAAAATAAAATGAAAACAATGACATTAACGCGAAATTTACATGGTTCACCCAAAACGTTTGGGCTAGTCCACTGTCGGCGGCTAATCAATTTCATTATCTTTTTGAAAATTCATACATCATACAATTGCACGATTCCCTCCTTATATAACACAATATAAGTAACCCTATCCCAATTACATTTTAGATAGCTTTACAACACTTCTGAATTAAAGTCGGACCAGACTTCACCAATAACAGTAACCATTCGACCATTTCTTCCTATAAGCATGTCAGTAACGCAAGGTTGTCTATTAAGTATTTGAGTTGTAGCCATGAGTCCACAAGGCACGTTGTTAGGCAATACTTTGTTCAATGAAAACAACAAATAGTTTGACCTCATAACATTGCAGCAGAGGAATTTAGGACACTTGCATCAATTATATTGCATTTAATAAGATAAGTGTGAAAGAAGGTTAATTGCCTGAAAAAGTATTTGACACACAAAGTACCATATTATTGAAAACTCACAAGAACTTTGAAACAGACATAAGTAGCATATCCTTATTGTTGTTGATGGTTGGGGTGGGGTTAGTTGTAGGCATAGTTGTCACGGCGTCAAGGCGGGACCCGACGGTAGTTGACCGTCAGGACACCTAGGCGATAAGGCGCCCCGCCATGGCGTCCTTATGGCAACAAGTCATTTTTAATGTGCAATTTATACATTATTTATTTTATTTCAAAAGTATATTACACAATAAAATTTTATATACACTAAAACCCCAAACATAATAACTAACACTATGAAAAAGTCTCCACTCTTTACTCTGTTTCTTGTCACAACTCAAGCAAAATCATCAACTACGAAGTCATTTCCGTCTCCCTCACGAGCATTACTCTAATTTAAAAGAATAGGGCCATGGGTTAGGTTAAGATCATGGGTTGAGTTACTTGGGTAATTAGAAAAGTTCATGGGTTATGATGGGTCATGGTCAAAAGTGACGTAATCACTTAACTTAGGCCCACTACCAAAGCGTGAGCCTTGGCGGCTCGGCGTCCAAGGCGTTGCCTTGCCCTTCTCCAACGCCAAGACGCCTAGGCGACGCCATGACAACTATGGTTGTAGGGAAGTCAATCGACTGGGGGTTTCACATATCTTCTACACATTAAAATGATACTTGGGAGGAGAGGAGAATTCAGAAGACACTCTCTGGTAAGCCCCAAAAGAGGTCAATGAAAATGATAAATTTGAAAAACTAAAAGTTGGTTACCTCTGCAGAGTATTCCTCATCCCAGTTTTCAACTAGACTTTCCAAAACATAGGGAGCATCCTGCATGTCTTGAGCATACTCCCCTAACATCCATATAAGAGCTGCCTTGGCTTTGGGTTCCTGAACATTTTTGCTGCTGATGTTCCCAACAACTGCAATGCAATCATGACTCCATTGTGGATATTTCCTAAGAAGATCTTTCACAAGAACCTAAATGAAGAAATGTCAATTTCAAAGATTAATTTGCAGGACTTGCGGGCAATATTTCAGTACATTAGATAGAAACTTCCCAACATCTAACATCCAAAAACTAATTTGCAGTTACCAGAGTTTCAGCAGTCACATGGTCCTTTTCCATCTCCAGAAACTGAAGCAGCCTATCAACAATTGCATTAACATCATACTGCTGCAGTGCTATTTTCCCAACAGCTCGAATTGATTCCCTAGCCATGGGAATATCAACATTTGCAGCATATTCACATAGTTCTGTCACTGAAATAGACTCAATAAAGTCATGCATCAGTCGTATTTGAAAAACTGAACAGGTTATATGACACATGTGACCAAAGAATGAATCACAAACAGAGAGACATAGTGCCTTTGCAGATTTCTAAAAATGAAAAAAAATGTAACGAACATTGTATAGGCTTACCTATTTCATACGTATTGCTCTCGTTAGCCACGGCAGTCAACATTTCAAGCTTTAATTTCTTCACATAAAACGGTTCATTATACTGGCAATAGAAGTGTTTGTAATCTGAAGAAAATAACATCGGTGCGCGCATGACCAAAAGATGCAAGTGGCTTAATACTGCAAAGGATTGCTCAGGACTCCCTGAGCTCGCTTGAGTAAGCAATGGAGCTTTGATGCGTTCATATACCTAACATAAGAAAGTTCTACATTAGGAAACGCAAATTTAACCTAAAAAAAGTTAGACGTCACCATGATATAATGGACTCCTGTGACCCGACTACAAAGCACGATAACAATGTAGAACTTATGCTAAAGCAATAAAGAATGCAATACTTCATAAACAGGATCAACTACAGGTTACAGTGAACAAAAAACTTATCCTTTGGTGGAAGGTTGGTGAAAAACTTAAATCAGTATAAGAATAAAGAATTCAATACCATCTAGTGGAAACAATATCAATGATATTACCGATGACCAAACGGGAAGCACATACAGCATGTCTGGACATTAAATATATTGCAATTTGGCAGCAATTCTAGGCATATTAAAGTAAATGGAAATACTAAACATTAGAATTAATGATGTTTTACTTAAAAACAACTTTTTTTGTAAATACTCATTTCAACCAATTCAGAAAAGAACAATACGATAGGTACCTGCTGATGGACATCAGTCATAGACAATGTCAGTTGTAGAAACAACTTGATAGTTGCTAGGACAACAGCACCATTTGCATGTTGAAGTCTATCTTCAAGAAGATTCATTATGTCAAAAATCTCATTACTATCTGGAGGTACATATTTAGAGACCAATTCAAGAACAATACATTGTGCCCATTCACTGAATTCCTTGATCCTGCACATAATCATGTAGAATATCTAAGAAATGCTGTTTAAAATAAATTCGTCCCTTGTTTCTAATAAAATCATGTAGAATATCTAAGATATTGAGATGTTAAAAGATCAAACAACTCTTACTAACAAGACATGGAATATCCCTCCCTTTTTCTAATAAAATTCTTCTTTTATTAAAAGAAATTATATATATCCACAAGACCCCCTCAGGCCTCAAACATTAGAAGCAACTACCATCAGAAATAAATGGGGAAATAAACGGTGCTCAATGTGGGGGTGCTGGAAACTGTTTAACTCAAACAAGACATGATAGTTCCTGTGATAAAATACAATATATATATATATATATATATATATATATAATTCGTACTTATTTAAAAAGTAATATATAATTGGCTTGCTAAGCAAGGCTTCTCTCTCCCTTGATGCTTCCTCAGAAGTATTTGCTTCCAAACTCCAAATCTCTTGTAGGGCAGACAAACAGTTCGCAACCACCTGAAATTTGATTGGGAAAAAAAATCCAGTATGAGCAAATGATTTAATGACGATATGCTGACAATTTGACATACTACAAGAATTTGGACTTTGCTGGAAATCATTCAAACAAATTTAATTCTATGAGCCAAGTGTCTATGCTGCATCAATGTTTTATCTAAAGAATGATTTTGGATTACAGGTTCTAAAACACTAAAACGATCTATGATGCAGCTACTTCGCTATGTAGTTGATGAAAGGGGGTGTAATTGTATTGATAGCTTGCCGGATCCTTTTCCTTTTCTTGGTGAAAATGAGATATAATTTCTTGTCTAGTTTCACATTTAGGGTTCAACTTTTGTTAGTAGGATGATGGAGAGAGAGAGAGAGAAGGAATGATTGAAATACTTTTCATTTACGAATCAATACCCATCCACCTGTCCTTTCTCTTTAAAGAGTTTATTCAATAAAGATTGGTTTTCCTTCTTGTATTTTTTGTGATAGTCACTTGGACTTCCCATCTCCTATGGATAGAGTGCAATCCCTTTCATTGCTTTGGGCTTCTACCCTAGGCCTCTTCGATGGTTAGGTATTTGCCTATTTTCTAACTAGTTTAGATTACAACTTCCGTGGTGTTCAAGTCACTTCACACCCTTTAAGTCAAATAGACATAAACAAACACTGTGCCTACTCTACATTCATTTGGGAAGTAACATGGTTGATAACATTTGATCCCAACCACGGTAAATTTCATGAGTTAAAAGAATCATATAATCAAAAGAGTCTGACCTGAGCATCTGGATCATTAAGCATCAAATGCTTAAGCATCGCAGGGAGGTCGGCATCCACACAAGTTGAAGCAGAAATATGATACAACTTCAAGACCCCAATTGATGCAACCATCCTCACATAACTACTCCCATCTTTCAAACCCGATCCCAGCGGCCCCACCAAGTACTCCACTAAATTAGCCACACGAAGTGTACACAAACTCCTCAATGCCAATCCACGAATCATTGGATCCTCATCATTACAATCCCTTTGAAGAAAATTAATTGTCAATAGCGCAAGATCAGGATTGTTCTTTGCATAATTCCCAACATACAAATAACACATTTTCTTCAAAACAATATCTGAAGTGGCCGAGCACATCACCATTTCACTGAAAACCGACGAAACATCAATCCCAACTGTCATGTAAGAGATCACCTTCTTGAAGAGCTCTCGCTTCGAATCGTCAGTCCCCGGCGCTCTGCTCCCAGCCAGCTGCCGGAGCTGCATTTTCAAATCTGAAACCTCCCCTTTTCTGGGAAAATTAGGATTAAAATTAGGGTCAGAAGACTCGGAACTTCTAGAATCATTAATTTCTGTCTGCCCTTGTGAGTGTTTGCGTACAAAAGATATAGAAAACAGTGTTTTCATAGCCATCTTAAAACCCTCTAAACTGCTTCAGCCAGAGCTGCTAGATCTTTTGTAGTCTACAAAAAATTCTGATCTTTTTTGATAAAATTAATAAAATTTGATCACTTCACATAAAAATCGTTTAATTTTGGTGAGTTAAATATAATTTGTGTATACATATTGTATGTTTGTGTTTGTTTTATTGAACGGTTGAAAATTACGAAATCAATTACTACATTCTCTCGAATTCTCCGCATGTATGTATAGGAAAAGAGATAAGTAGAGACAAGTAAATACCCGGAGGGTTGAGAAGGGGAAGAAGATCGCTGAGATGGAGCTGGAGGAGGAGCCATAATCGAGCTTGATGTAGTGGAAAAAGTGGATGACAATTGTACTATTTTATTAGGGTTTCATGGGGTGGTGTAATGGTGACTAATTGTAACTGGAAATTGAGAACTCGGTTGCGTTGGAGATCTATGGATCCTTCAATGGCAGAAATGTAGTTGCAGATACTGATTAAAAATGAAAACTCGAATAATTAGCTATAAAAAGTAAACGCAAAATATTAGCTATAAAAAAAATTAAGAATGAAAACAAAAAATAGTGTCTGTGGCTGCCAAAGCTTATCTTTTTCTTTTTTTTTTGGGATGGAAAAAGGAAAAAATATAAAATTTTAATTAAGATGGGAAAAGAAAAACATATTGAATTTTTTTAAAAAAGGAATTGTGTTGGTGATGAGTTTATAAATAAATTAATAACTTAATTGTTAAATATAAATGATCACTTTACTCTTATATTAAATCTTTTAATGTTTCTAAGTATTACAAAATATTTACTTTAGTCTTTTTCTTTTTCATGCAAATAGGAACAATTTTTTTTAAAGTCCCACTTTTGGAAAGTATAGATAAATATAATTCACAAGTTTCATACAAAAAAAGAATTAAAAAAAATAACTCAAAAACAAATTCATACTTAAAAGAAAGAAACATATTTCATATAAAATAAAAATAAACTCACTTCAATATAAATCGAACTAACCTCAAAGTTATATTTAATATATCAAAATTATAGTAGTAAAAATCAAATCTGAAACAAAATTAAAATCGTAAAATCAAACATAAAATCTTAAATTTATAATATCTCAATTTTAATTACTAGGTTAAAAACTCGTCTGAAACACAACTTTAACAAAGAAAAAGTTGTTAATTTTTTATCTTTTTTTTAGACATTCCTTTTATAAAACTTTCATTTTTAATTTTTTTTTTGTCCATTTCTTATTAAAAATAAACAAAGAAAATGCTACAATACTTTTTTTTTTTGGAAAGAAAATGCTACAATACTCTATTGTTGGGTTTTGGGTATTAGGGGTAGGGGTTTATAACCGTCTCAAAGTCTCCACACTCTCTCCTCTTCTTAGCTAATAGCTATATTCCATCCCCTTATCAAATCATCCAGAGTTTTGAGTTCAGAAGAGATGTTATTAACTCAATATCTTCCAAGATTATCCATTTTTGTCCCAAAGTCTTGTTCTCTATACCCCCAATTATTTATATCTCCTAAATCCAAACTACAAATCACTTCCACTCTCATATCCACACCCAAAATCTCTCATTTATCTTCAACACCCGCCATTCCCTTACAGGCCCATCAAGAACTCACACCCCCAGAAGAAACCCATGTCGAAATTTCTCTCGAAAAGCTGTTTGTTCCTCCTGATACCGAGGTTTCATCACCATTGAGCACACGAATCTTAAAGGGTTCAAACATTGTGCTCAGTAAGTATGCTAGAGATTCTCAAGTAGTTCAAGCTGAGTTTGTTAAGAGTAGTGTGAAAACTGAGGATTGTCCCTCTGATGGGGCACCTGAGTTTGCTCTTGTTGGCCGCTCCAATGTCGGAAAATCGTCTTTGCTGAATTCTCTTGTGCGGCGGAAGAAGCTCGCCCTAACATCCAAGAAACCTGGTATTTAATCTGGCCTCCTAATCTCTAATCTCCTATCTTTACGTGTATCTGTTTACCATTTGGGTATAATTGATAGTATCTCTATTTATGTAGAGATAAGCTAGAAGGTGATTGGGGGAAAGAATTAGTTAAGTCATGATTTTTGAGATGCTAAATAGTAAATAGTTGAGACTTTTTTTCTTTTTTTTTTTTGGAGAGGGGGGGGGGGGGGGGTGGTTGGGGGAGGGGTTGATGCATAATTTTTTCATATAGCAATACTGTTGTAACTTGTAAGATGAGTGCTATTTCTGGAGTTTTGGCACTTAAGAACTGTAGTATGAGGAATGTTGTAACTTGAGGATTTCTCCTGATTTATAGTATATGTTTAACCATGACTGTGGAATGGGGCTATTTCAATCATCATCTTGCGCATCCATTCGGAATGATTCATCACTAAGTAACCCATCAAAAGAGGTTCTATTGAGATGGTTGTATAGTTTTGGCATATATAAGTACCACAACTAACAGCAACAGGTGCATATGGCAAAAATTACATTCAATGGCAGACTCGGGGCCTATGGAGCCATCGTGCCTATATGTCAGATGTTTTATATATTCGTTATGAATTCTAACCCCCCCCCCCCCCCCCCAAAAAAAAAAAAAAACAAAAAAACAAAAAAAAACACACACATCTCACCCCACGTCATAGGCAGCTTTTTCTCAGTATATCTTGTTTTTGTCTTGTAGAACTAACTTTTGGACCCTTTCTAGATATATGTACCAAGAAGTTGATTGGAGTGTGGTTCTCCTATTTGAAGATTTAATTTCAATTTTTCTTTCATTTTTGATGGTGTTACAACGAGGTTACTAGGGATTGTTAGTTTCCTCTGTTCCTGTATGCTTCATGAAGAGTATTTGATAGATATATTTTTAGTTGAAAATATTTGATATATGTTGTATTTGATTTTCCCTACTTGCAGGGAAGACGCAATGTATCAACCATTTTCGAATTAATGAGAGTTGGTACCTAGTGGATTTACCTGGATTTGGGTATGTATTGATTCTTCCGTAGCATATTTATAATTTATATTGAATTTTTCTTGCTATGAAGGCAAGATTACCAGAAAAGGAAAGTAAATATGATTTTCAAACCGGAATAGGTATAATTGTTGTGTGCTGGTGTTCAAGAGAAAGTTAAATATTTAAGTTTCAAAAGCAAAATAGCCTTCGTGTTAATTTCAGGATTGATATTTCTGCAGTTTATGTTTAGCATCAGTGTCTGTCATTGCCTTTGATTTTAATTCTTTTATGCTATGTTTGGATCTCTGAAAGAATGTGGAGCTGAAAAGGAAAAGTAATGGAAAAGTAAAGAAAGATGAAATCTTCCGTATGCATACACGCCCCCATCCAATTTTATAGTTCCACAATACGCAATACCAAGTAACCAAACCATTGGCAAAGTTCTTAGCTTTCTTTACTATTCATTTACTTTCCTAGAACCAAACATAATGTTGAAAATATTCGCCTTGCTTATGATATTGACATTCTGAAAACTATTATCACATAACCCTAGAAGGTTTATAGGGTCCAGTTCTTGTAAGGTAGAGGTTAGATTTGATGTCCCCCTCACCCACCTTAATTCTACATTTTTTTTTGAAGAAAGAAACCTTATAGTAACATGGTGTGTTGTATTGTGTTGTTATGAGTCTTCCCACCACTACTTTTTGTGGGTGTATAATGGGTGGAATTGGGTTTACGTTGAAACTTGGTAGCTCTATTCAACTAACTTTTGAAGTATGATTTCATATTTTCTTAGTTAACCCACTGACTCTACAAAAATTGTGCTAAACTGAACAGGTATGCATCTGCACCACGCGAACTTAGGACAGATTGGGCTAAGTTCACTAAAGACTATTTCCTGAATCGGTCAACTTTAGTCTCGGTGTTCCTTCTCATAGATGCTAGCATTCCTGCCAAAAAAATTGATCTTGAATATGCAAGTTGGCTGGGTCAGAACCAGGTACCCTTCTTTTATTTATGTCTGATAAAAATATATTTGTGTACGTTATTTAGATCCTGTGACCTACAAAGCTTCTTAACATGCTCCATCCCAGAATATGGCCTCGTACTGCACACCAAGTTTCCGGATAAAATTCTCTACTCCCTCTTTACTTGATTTATTTTTAAAATTTCTACAAAATGCTCTGTTTTTCTAGATTTATTTGGTGAAGGATATTTGTAAAATTAGAATAATTGGTAGCTTTGTCCCGTCTCGTGCAATGTTTTAATCAGAACTTTTAACTGATCAAAGTTGGTGAATTAGAGTCTTTGATCCAGTTGATCTAATGAATACCCTCAAAGATAAAAAGTTGTTCCCTGGAAGAATCTTGATTCTTTATCATGAATTATTACCTAAAAGCATTAAATTACCTCTTGTTGAACAAAGCTTTCCTTCCAAGTTAAGTTACAGACTCTATTTGTAATTTTTCAGATTCCCATGACATTAGTCTTCACAAAATGTGACAAGAGGAAAAAGAAAAAGAATGGAGGAAAACCACCTGAAGAAAATGTGAGAGATTTTCAAGAGCTAATACGTGAGTTTTTTCAAGCAACGCCACCTTGGATTATGACCAGCAGTGTTACCAATCAAGGTCGAGATGAGATACTCTTGCACATGTCTCAGCTGCGGAACTACTGGCTCAAGCATTAAGAAGATACAAAGTTTGGAATCTGGTGTGTTTGTTGCATTGAACTTCATCTTCTCCTTCGGCCCAGATTACCACAAGTTCCTTGCGGCCAACAAGGTTATATCTGGTTACATTTCAAGTAGGATTTGATGGATATCACCACCTCAAGACCATTACTTGCTCATTTTTGAACCAGCTGAAATTGATGAGAAAAGGGGACAAGTAAAATAAATATTAACAGCAGGATTAGCTTAGTACATGGAAGCTGACTTTAATTACAGTGAAATTCTGATACACTGGTTTGATGCTTAAAGATTGCCCATCAGGTTTACTCTTGTAAGTATAATATACTATGCTGTTGTGGAATGATTATAGTTCAAACAAATACTGTCACCCAGTTAATATTAAATTGTATCTTGGGACAACTCCAGGGAAGTATGGAACTAATTACCATGTAAATTAGTTATATTTAATTGCTCTTTTTGTTTTTTTCCTCCTCTCTAATGGCTGTTATGTAGTGATTGTGAATAAGTAAACATGTTGTGTACAAGAACTTTATAAAGTAGATGACTTGAATTTAAACAACCAGCAAGCCTAGCTACAAATTTCAAGCTTTTTGCTGAAAATGCCCACAATAAGAGTCCCTTCGAAGTATTTATTTCTGTCAACCTTATTGGGAGTTATTTTTTCTCATCCCAGATTTAGTCTTAAAGTTTAATATCAAATGATATTTATAAGAAATGTAAGTGCCTATGAAAATGTGTCCAAGTATGCCCATGATGCAAAATAAAAGGTCCAGAAACAATGCGACAAATCGACATCATATTTCATCATTAACAGACTAACGGTACCATACCACAAGGCCAATTTCCAGTTTGAATGATCTAAGCTTCAATAAAACTAGTAGTTGTGGTTGCCCCAATCAGTTCTACTAAAACATATTTTTGCCTGTAAGCTCTCTTTGGATTTTACGACTAGAGTCAGGGTTGATACAGTTCACCCTAAGCATCCATATACAACTACTTCAATGGTTTCAATCCAAGGGATGCCCGAAGCCTGTTCGCTTCTGCAATTTCTGGATCTGGGTGGTCTGTTCCGTCATCCTTTCTTTCCTTCTTCTCCTTCTTCTCTTTCTTCTTAGGTTCATCACGTGTACTAGGGCTAGTACTTCGAGCATGCCTCTTGCGGCGGTCTTCTCCATCACGATCTCTGCGATCCCTGCTCCTACTTCGGCTCCTTGAATGACTCCTCCGCCTACCACGGTCCCTGTCTCGTCTATCTCGCTCTCTTCCTTCCCTCTCCCTCTCACGACCATAATCCTTTTCATCTCTCAAGCGATAGCGGTCTCTGTCCCTATCCCTTTCCCTTTCCCTGTCCCTGTCACGCCCTTTTCCTCGATCCCTTTCATAATCTCTATCGTAATCTCGGTCCCTGAGAAAGGAAAGAAACAACAGAAAATGGTAAAAAGTGAGCTCCAAAATTACAATAGTCACAGCACCACAAAGGACATACACGACTTCTGTAAATTAAGTTATTCCTGAAATGACATCTGGAGGAAACAATTACGACTAAGAGAGAATAGAATGCAATTTTTTCACAAACGAAAATAGAAATGATGTCTATGAAAAGCAATTTTGGCCAAAACAGAGTTATTCAATGCTCAGAGCTTCAATACGGCAAAACAGGCACATCATGCAAAATCATAAAAGACAGTCACAGGCTTTTCTGTCGAGACTTTGCATGATATAAGAGGAGCTTAACATTCAAAAAACTATATTAGAACCCATTTGTATATACAAGGCACTAAAATATATACGTAGAAATTAATAACTGCTTCCAAGAACACCAATAAAAAAAAACTATTGACAAATAAGCTCGTAATACAACTTTAATATTGGTAAATATTGTTCATACGAACAAGATTTGAGCTTATTGTCAAATTGTCGATATTCAATTTCATTTTAGGCACAAAACATCCCCTCTCCGGACCCCAACCCCAAATAAAGATTGATAGTTATGGAACAGAAATGGGGCCTAAATCATCAAACACAACCTAAAATTGGCACAAAAATGGAAAATGCTCACATCCTCAGCAGTTCGCGCGTGTGAGTACGTATTCTTGAGATGAATTCAATTACATAGCACTAGGTTTGTGTGATCCATCATACTTCTCGCTGTACACTGTCAGTACAGAGAAACCTGGCAGGATCATACTTTATATAGGAAGCTGTTTTAAGCCACTGATGCTATAAATGCCATAAGTCGCATAAGTATGATCTACGTGAATGTGTGTGCCAGTGTGTGTATGTGCTATACGAATTAGCAACAGCTTCCACAATACTTTTATCAAAATAAACCACATAAAACAGATCATGATTCTTCCAAGAGAAAAATGAATGAAAAACTGTCAACAAAGTTGACTTCCAGCACACCACTAATAATTGTTTTAAAAAAAATTAATACTCCCTCCATTCCAAATTAGAGATGCATTCCTAAAATGACAACTCACCATTAATAATTGTTTTAAAAATTTTAATACTTCCTCCATTCCAAATTAGATATACATTCCTAAAATGACAACTTTGAAGAAAAACTTTAATTTTCAAATAAATCCCTAACATTTGCTAGAAAGATAGTGGTGGTGACATGATAATACTCAATTAACTTATAGCATAAGCAATGGCATATTTGAAGCTTAATGTCACTTTTTAGTCTAAAATAGAAATCAATACCAAAATATAACAAGACAAAGATCAAGCCATTTTAGTTGGTCCCGAGTCAACTCATTCAGTGACTCATGTTGTTTTTTCTTTTCTTTTTTTGTGTGTCATATGCTCATTTATGATGGCTTTTCAAATTCATATGAAACTTTAATCGGTAGTAATTAATAAGTAAAAGCTTATAAATAGGTATTTAATTGTTAATATAATATAAAGTTATATTTAGACCGTTTACTTATATTTTCATACCAATATCAAATAAATATATAGATTATATGTTATTATATTATGAATAATAAATTTATATATTTTTACGCATGTTTAGACCCTACCATTACATTTAACTTCTATTTTAATTTTTTATGTGGGTGTACTTTCAAACATGTAATTTTTGTGAAACATTCAATCAAATTTAACATAGAAATTATTTGTGAATAATTATTAGCTAAGATGACTATGAATGGGTACTACGGTAAAAGAGGCAAGAGGTAAAATTTCACACGATTTTAGTAGACATTAACTATTAAAGATGCAATGCATCATTTGTCACTAAGAATTGAGCAAAAATATTATTATATCAACTAATATAATTTCCATGATTCATGAAATAATACATCTCATTTAACTTGCTCTAATTCCAACTTACTCGAATTTATAATAAATAGAACTCTACCTACACACTAAATTACACAAATTTTTTTTACAAGTTCACTATGAATCAACAAGATGCAAAATAGCCTCTATGAAAAGAAGCAAACTTTTGGATGTGAATTTTCTTAACGAAAGTTGAATATTTAGCCTTCGTTTACAATCCTAGCAATAAATCATTTTTGAGCTTATCCTCAAACGATTTTAGTAGACATTAACTATTACAGATGCAATGCATCATTTGTCACTAAGAATTGAGCAAAAATATTAATATATCCATTAATATAATTTTCATGATTCATGAACCTAATTAGTATAATCCATCTCATTCAACTTACTCTAATTCCAACTTATTCTAATTTATAATAAATAGAACTCTACCTACACACTAAATTACACACAAAAAAATTACATATTCACTATGAATCAACAAGATGCAAAACAGCCTCTACGAAAATAAGTAAACTTTTGGATGTGAATTTTCTTAACGAAAGTTGAATATTTAGACTCCGTTTGCAATCCTAGCGATAAATCATTTTTGAGCTTACCCGTGCTTTGCACGGGTTATTAAGCTCGTGTATATTTAATTTTGGAATAGACACAAAGAGGAAAATGTATCTCAAATGTTGGCACGAAGGGAGTATGTTTTATTACTTGGTTTGCGATGATAATGATCCTTACGTCTAAGGTTTAAGATATATACTACTGAATAAATTAAGTACATGAATAACAAAGGAGCCGCCATCTGAGCCATAGATGTCACCGAATAAGAATGGGTACGGAACAGGATCGATTCAGACATACAAAACAGAAATTGTGCTTTTAGGCATATGGTCGGTATAAAGAAAAATGTCAAAACACATAAAACATACACATAGCCTTGTCACTCAAATGATTGCTTAAATTTTCATGGCAATATGTTAGCGAAGGAGAAAAAACCATCTAATGGGTAGTAGGCACCTGTAAGTAAATATTTAGTGAGATTCATTCAGCCATTTTCCATTACTAGCCGTTTTAAAATTAATTCAAAAACTTGCTTATAAGTTGCAATATCGGTGTTTGCTAATCCTCCAACAAAGTGGACTTACAAAAATATATAACATATAGCTCAAGGAAACAACACAGACAACTTTTAGGTATCTACTTAAGACCTATTGACCTAATAACCAAATAGATGATTAAAAATAAAAGGTGATGACTATTAATCTCGTACATTTTAAAAATGGAATGTCAAGTGCATCAAGGGAACCACTAGAATATAGAGGAAGTTGTACCTGTATCTGTGACTATCTCGTTTTCTATCCCTATCTCTTTCCCTACCTGGGCTTCGCCCACGATAATGTTCCTGTTTCCATTAAAAACAATACCAACAAATTAGAAAGTATACCAGGAGAAAAGAGCTTTTTAGCTACAAAGGATGAGACAATGTTGTCTATCAAAAGAACTAATCAAGTAAAAAGATAATGGACCTTATCATGATCCTCAACTTCTAATGCAGCCATGAGTTGGTCATCCTCATCTTTTTCTTCTTCCTCCTCAAAATCATCTTCCAGTGCACTTTTTCGAAGCTCTAGTGAACCAATGGCTTCAATAGTCCATCTGAAAGTGCTCAATGTGTAAATTTAGACTCTAGAGAAATGCTTAATAGCTTTATAGCAAAATATCATATCACAATCACAAAAGAGGCCGTCTTTGCTTTTGAATATACCTGTGAACAGATGGGGCTAATTGTGAAGTCAGCCTTGACCATTTATTAAAACAGTAAGATAACCTATCCCAATATCATCGTGCACGACAATTTTAAGGCCATATAAATACTTCATCCACACACAAAAAGTATATAGCTACATAAGAGTTGAAAGAAAAGAAAGAAAAAAATGAATCAGAATAACAAAAATACAATACTAGAAGATCCTTAAAGTAAGATTGTATGAACTGTTTACAGAACTAAAATAATCTAACATAATTCTTTTTTATGTAATAAAAAAAATATTACATAGATAGGTATATTAATTAACATTATTGTAGCAATTGTACTAAAAAATTTATGGTAAAAGAGTACCTTTTCTTGATACGTGGCAAAGCAATATCACATGAATAATCTTTTGTCAGAAGTTCATCAATAACCTCATCCATATGCGTCAAAGTGTATTCTGTCAAAAATGAGAACAACATTTAAATAAAGAAAATTAGCATATCATTCCAACATTTCCTGAATCATAAAATCGAACAGCTTCACTATTATGAAGGAAAACAATTTAAAAGAAAGGTAAAAGTCTTACGCCCATCAACTAATTTGCGCCTCAATTTTCGATAGTCATTGTATAAAGGCTCAAGATAGCGGTACACATCAATATCCGTCCCCGTAAGACGTAAATAGAAAGCACCAAGAACCCGGACATATCTGCTTGGCAAAGAGTGAAATTAAATCCGGTTACAGAATGAAACCGAAAAAAAGGCCTAGCCTTCAATAACAGAAATGAAAAGAACAAAAGAACTCCAACAAAATAAAAATTAAGATGAAAGCATTAAGAACTGAACCATCCTAGAATGTATGTGAGCCCTGATTCTTTTCTTATTCAATATCTTACAATGCGAGGCGGATTTGAGGTAAAAAATTATTCAAGACAAAGCATATAGGACAGGGAAATTTTGGCTGCTTCAAGGTTTTATTTATAGCATGATAAGGTCCGCCAAACTAAAAAGTACAGACAAGATGGTGTTGGTTCTAACAAACAGAAATTATATACATGTTCGTTTTTCCTATTTCAACTTCTATTTGACAATTGAGTAACAACCTTAATCTGTTTTACTTCAAATTTTTGCAGATGTAGTAGAACTAATTTGTATTTCTTCCACTTAATACAAAAGGAAGTACTTCACCTAAAATGACACTTTGTGTTTTATGTTTTAGTACAAAGGAAAACATTGGTACTTCAAAATATTCCTAGTAAAGAAACTCAACAAGTTTGTTAATTTCATTCTTGCAGGACAGATATTCTCAGAAGCTAATTGAACCCAAAGTTTTTACATGCAACATCTAGTACAGAAATCACATCAACCTAGTAAAATCCCGTAGTAATAATTTCAGTGCCACATGTATAGATTACTTCAATTGCCCATCTATAGACTATGGGAAAAGAGAAAAAAAAAGCTATATAAATAAACAAACATAAACAATTTAGAGGAGAAGTAGTATACTGACTTGTAATCTTGGTTCTTGATAAATTCCACGACAATGTCCTTCTCGGGCTGGATCTGGAGCATCTTCATGACGAGGCACATGAAAGGTGTGGGCTTGCGATTGCCGCCGTGAGTTCCGCCGAGGTGGTCGAGCTCCATGGCCTTGTCGACCAGAGTCTCGGCGGTGAGACCGAAGCATTGCTCCTTCCAGAATGTGTTCTGGTAAATCTTTGACCTCAAAATTTTCTCAACTAGGTTCTGTGGGTTCGTCCCCCTTATGCTCTTCGCCGCTGGGTCCGTACGATTCGCCATCAATCAAACCGCCAGAACCCACAGATATGTATGTTTCTGCTCTGTGGATGTAGAATGTTGACTGTGGAGACTGGAACAAAGATTTCAAAACCCTAACACTTGGACCGAAGATGGTGATTGATGAGGGTGATTCTTATACATACTTGGTCACCGACCTGTGACGTTATAACTAAAAAAAATAAAAATTACTGCATTTTAATTTTAAATTTCAAAAATAATAAGTTGAAGTGATTTACTATTGTAGTGAAATTATTGAAAGATGTTATGTCAAAATTGTGTTGGATGAACTATGCAACCTTTCAGTAGTGGTGTTTAATATTCTATTTTTTATTTATTTATCCGTTATAAGAGAGTGGTTAGCATAAAGTTAATTTTAATTAATTGATCAATACAGTATCGACACGCAGGTTGAGAGGTGATCATGTCAATACTGTATTGATTAATTGACCAACTTACAATGAAATTAATTTCATAGTAACTAGATCCTAGTTATAGACAAAACATAATTTTAATTTTTTTATATAATATACGATTTTCTTAACATGTGCCCTAAGGGCACATGCTAAGAATGTAAAACAAATGTTGGACACTGAATTTAAGGAATGTGATTTACTAAATATACTCTAAAATAATATTTCAGTAAGGTCATATGTATTTAAAAATTATATTTAAGTGAACCTCGTCCTTTAAAGTCAGTACCTGAATTAAAAATGCGAAGTCCAGAAAAAGTTTGGCAACATTAACGAATTTAATTTTAAAATAAGCCAATTATATTGTATTTATCATTGTAATATTTTTCACTGTATTGTGATATGTATAATTGCTAAAAACATAATTTTAATTTTTTTATATAATTTACAAATTTTAAGTTGGTTAACCAAACATGGCGTATACGGGACGCCAAACAGCTATCCTGCCGTACAAAAAATATTATAAAAGCAAACTTGGGGAATTTGGTCCGATCAAAACTCTCACCTGCTACTCTCTTCTTGACGCCGGCCTCCATTTCTCTGCTATCTCTATCTTATTAGCAGTGTCTAGATAGGTGCGATATCCTCTCCCTCCTCCTCCATTTTTCTTTTTGAAAGATTTCATCAGCTGCTATGGAATTTCTATCCTCAAGAGTCAAGTGTAGTACTTTCTTATCGGCTGCTCTCAAATGTTTTTTTTCTTCATATCACTCACTTGCAGGATTGCTGCAATTTGTAAATACAAAGCCTTTTTCACTTATTTTCGCTGCATATATTACCTATTTCACTGAGGGTGAAAGGGGCTGTTGTATATTGCGGCAATTTGTGGTGCAAAAAGGACTGATTTTCAATTTTATTAACTTCAGTTTACTGGGTGCTGTTGAATTTTGTAAACTAGATATTATTTGTTGTTAAAGACCGGAAAATCCCATTAGGTATTATTGTGTCGACATTATTAAGTGTTTGAAAATTGTTACATAAACTCACAAAACTTGCCACAATTTAATTACTAGAGTTACAATGGTCTTGCATATAAAGATTTGTATAGCATTGCTTTAACATTGTAATTTATGATGATATGGTACTTGTCCTCTGCAAATAGTGGTTGACTGAGTTTGTTTGGAATTTCTGATTCGTGAAAAACTGAAATTGCCTTCATGTTTAGGTGTCCAATTAGCCGCATGGTGGTTTTTAATGAACAATTATAATCTTCAAGATGGATCTCTCAAATGTCAAAGTTGACTAAAATGCAAAGTTGGAAAATTTAGCTGTTTAACAGTAGACATGTTGACTAAGGCTTCAAATATTTGTGCTTTGATGGTTAGACTTAGGTGTGCATGTATGTGGTAATGCGGTCTATCCTTTAAAAAAATTTGTGCAACAAAATAGGCTGTGCTTTGTTAAATTTATTTTCTCAAGTCTCAAGTAAGATAAAGTGAGTTACGTTAGAAAGATCAGATCTTTCCCATAATTACAGAATACAAAATCACTAGAGGTAAGTTCGAGTGATCTCCTTGATTACAGTTGACGTTGACTGATTTCTTAATTAACGGATTATCTGTACATATCCTTGTTCCCTTCTCTCTCTCTCCGATACCTTCAGCCCCTACAAAGACTATATATAATGAAATTTTACTTATACTTCGTATTTGCAGCTTCTCATCTAGTCATGTTTTGATGTTGAATACAATTTCCTTCTTAACTCCTCTTGGCTTCTCCCAAGGACAGGGAATATGGCTTTTTCATTTGCTTTTGTATGCCTAGAAGTTCTAAAATGCTCCTTAAAGATTGTGCCGTCAAAATAGGAAAGAAAAATGAATGGAAGCATAACTAAATAAACTCATCCTCTTTTGATCTTTGAAGGGCTGAGCCAAACGTAGAGCAACACAATGATATCAGTGGAAGAAGCTCTCCAAACAGTACTGAATGTAGCTCAGCACCTACAGCCCCTAAATGTTCCCATTTACGATGCTCTTGGCAAGGTCCTGGCTGAGGATATCCGTGCCCCTGACCCGCTTCCTCCTTACCCTGCCTCTATGAAGGTACCCTCTAATTCTCTCTCTCTATCTCTACCTCTCTATATATATGCATACATACATATACTAACATATTTATATAAAAAATACATTACTTTTGTTTTTCACATGTTTCTTTTTAGGATGGACTTCTTGTTCTCCCATCTTGTATTATCTATTTCAATCAATTAAGTTTCTTTTCCTGTCTTTTTTGTACCTTATGCTTGGCATGCGCATGCTTATGGTTGGCAAAGTCATATCAGTATGAGTTCAATCATCAATGTACATTTTTTCTATTCTTTATCCTTCAGTTGCAGCATGCGTAGTCCTTTCACCCTTGAGGTTACAGTTAGTACAGAGTCACAAAGCTGATCTTAGCTTAAAATGACAGTTTTTGGGTTGCTTAACCTTCTTTCTATTATTCTATATGTGGCTTGGATTTTCCTTTCCATTGAACAGAGCCTCACTTCAGTCATTCCCACTCACACACCCTAAAAAGGATAAGAAAATGTTTAAAAGTGTTGCTTTAGTTCAACAAATCTTAATTTTTAAATACACTTGGAGTTCTCAGTGGCCTCAGAATCCTGAGCGCTTGTTAATTATAATTTTTTTTTGCAGGATGGCTATGCAGTAGTTGCGTCTGATGGTCCCGGTGAATATCCCATAATCACTGAATCAAGAGCAGGAAATGATGGACTTGGCATGACAGTGACTCCTGGAACTGTCGCATATGTAACGACTGGAGGTGAATCAAATATGTTGATTTACCGTGCTTGTTCATTAATAATTACTTGTGGATTTTCTTCTAGCTTAGTGATAATACAAGCTTGTTTAAAACTTATTACATTTTTAGTTACAAGTGAAATCGAAAAAATGAACTAACTACTAGCAAATTAGGGCATTGTTGGTTTGACCATGGTATGAAAGTCATTTGGTTACTTTGTTGGGGTCCACCAGTTCTGTATAGGCAAAGTGATTGAACTGTAATTATATTAATTAATATTGTAAAATTGACTTCAAAAAGTCAAAACGAGACTCTTTTTGGTGAACCAGAGGGAGTAAGGTTGTGTTTGATAAACCTGGAAATTAAGATCTGAATGATTATGATGTCTTAATAAATTAGATCATCTGCATGGTTATGAGGTCTGAATCTAAAAAACTGTTTGATAATTAAAAAGTAAGTTGTCTCTTAATGACACTATTTTACCATTTTAAAGGGTAAAATTTTATTTAATAATTTTAAATATTCAATTTAATAAAAATGAGTGAATAATATTGTTGAATATATTTATATAAAAAAAAATTATCAAATTTTTTTTATTAAGAGGTACCTCTTAATTATTAAGATTTCATTTTCTGTCTTACCGATTAAGAGGCATTCAGAGGTAACAAAAAAACAAAAAAACAGCATCATGCCTCTTAGCGAATAAGAGGCAGTCCATTAAGAGGCAATCAGATGTAAACAAACAACACCTAATACACGCACACATGTATGTTGTTAAATATATATGAACAAAGATATCCTATTTTTAACTTTTTGTAATTATAAGATTATGTTGAACTTAATTTCAGTTTCTTTAAATGGTCCGGTTTCTATGATATTTTTCTCAATTTCTGAGTACTAAATTTCCATTCTTGCCAGGACCAATCCCTAATGGTGCGGATGCAGTTGTGCAAGTAGAGGACACTGAACTTATCGAGAGTGCACCAGTTGAATCAAAGCGAGTACGAGTATTGGTGAACACTAGTCAGGGAGTTGATATTCGTCCTGTGGTATGAACTTTTCTTTGTTGTATTCACTATTATATTTAAATGGACTACTTGCTTATTGGAGGCTTGGTAAATATTAGTATAGTGCAATGTTTTTTATGTTTGAAAACTCTTTTACTATTCCTTCCATCTCACAAAAGTTGTTTTAAGTTCACTTATCACACAAATTAAGAAAATTAAAGTAGAGGAGAGTGTCAAGTAACTAAGTAAGTTCCAATTTTACCATAGTGGGCTCCACTTAAGTACACTAATGGTTCTTTCTCTTTATTACGACAGTGGACCCCACTTAAGTACACTTTTGTGGGTAAGCTACTAAGCTAGTCTTTATATAACTTTTCGCATTTGAATAGTGTACTTAAGACGTCTGTTGATGGACAAATATATTTTTATGCTTGAGACATCTTTTGTGGGACGGAGGAGTAATTGATTTTACATAAATCAAGAAAGTTGTGGTGAATAAGTTGCAATAAATTATATTTTGTGCAATAAATTTTGAAATAATGATATTTTAGTGAAACTCCATATTGCAATTCAAGGCTCAAAGGTATGGTTGGTAGAATTGCCAAGTCATCTGAATCGCTTAGCGCTATTCAGATTAGGATTCCAGAAGGGCACATTTGGAACATGGGAGCTCCAATTAATGGGTTCTGGTTAAGATATTTGCGACCATAGTTGAGAAGACTGCTGCAAGAGTTAAAATTGGTCAATCACAGCTTAGTGTCTTCTTGTTGCCTTGTGTACTAACACATTCTCCCCTTCTATGCAATTTTTTTTCCAAGTCTGAGGGAGAAAACAGTAACCTTAGAGTTAAAAGGCCATGCTCAATTCTCTAATAAATTATTTGAAAATTATTTATTCAGCACCTACCTACCTAATCATAGTTGTTTTCTTTATGATGTTTAAAGGCCATGCTCAATTCACTAATAATTTATTTGAAGATTATTTATTCAGCACGTACTACCTAATCATAGTTGTTTTCTTTATGATGTTTGCTTTTATCTTGTATTCATCATAAAAGGCTCATTTATATTTTGTTGGTCAGGGATGTGACATTGAAAAAGATGATGTAGTGTTAAAATCAGGTGAACGATTAGGTGCTGCAGAAATTGGCCTACTTGCCACTGTTGGTGTAATGATAGTGAAGGTAGTTGATTTCTTACTGCCTTCTTTTTGGTGGGGGTTTGGAAACGACTTTATTTGCTAGAGAAATATCTGAAGGATGAATGCTGTTGTGCAGGTATATAGCACCCCAACAATTGCTGTGCTATCCACAGGAGATGAACTTGTAGAGCCAACAATAGGATGCTTAAGTCGTGGCCAGGTATTGAAGATAATAATAAAAAATGGTTTAAAAAAAAGATTCTGAATTTGGAACAAATTTCCAGGTTGAAACTTTAGCTTAAATCATTAAGTCTTATTTTGCCATATGATAAGGGAAAATTTCTTTTGCTTTTGCTTTCTCCTATTTTCGTTTGTTTTCTTTTTATTCTTTGAGTGTGATTGAGGTTTTGTTTTTATTTTAAAATGCTATGAGAGTTGTGCCTTAAGGCTCAAGCTGATTCATGAAGGCCAGAAAGCAGAGAGTATTTGCCTTTCATAAATTTGTATTTTCATTTACTCTCTCTCTGGGTCAAATTCTTGAAAGGGTTATTGTTTTCTATTATTCTACTATATTTTTCTCCTAAAGTTGAATGTTTCTTGAATCATAATGAATTCATTTCTTGAAACATAATGAATTCTTTAAAAGTAAATGATCCTTGCTGGCACTGTGGTAGTTCGTAATGAATGTCCACATCAATCACTATGCTATACATGGTCTAAATATTAAATTAAAATGATTTACAGCTGTGTTTTCCATCCATGTTCTATTCCTAGGTTTTCCTGTCATGCTAATTGCCTTGCGCAGATTAGGGACTCCAACCGTGCTATGATTTTGGCTGCTGCCACACAACATCAGTGCAAAGTTGTGGACCTTGGTATAGCTCCTGATGATGAAGAAGAGATTAAGAAAATTTTGGACAGTGCTTTTTCTAATGGAATTGATATTCTGATAACTTCTGGAGGTGTTTCCATGGGAGACAGGGACTATGTCAAGCCTTTTCTTGAAAAGAGAGGGAAAGTTCATTTTCATAAGGTAAAATAATGACTTGTCTTTCTGCATCGCTCTCTGCTACTTCACATCCTACTTCTTCCTCTTTCTCTCTCTCACTCGTTGTCTCCCTCCCTCTCTCCCTCTCTTTCTTTTATTTATTTTTCCTTACCACTTAAATATACAAATTTTATTTTCTGGGATGTCCTACATTAAGTTCAAAGTTGCACCACAATAATTTTATACATGTTTCACAATTACCATTATAGCCTTAGTGGTAGGACAACTTTAACGTTGACAAGATAAAAACAAAAGAAGAGTGGGCTCACCATATACTTTTCAAGTTAATGTTTGTACAAAATGAAGAGTACCCACCAAATATAATAGGAGTATGATCATAATTCTTCTACCTCAGGTTAGCATGAAACCAGGAAAGCCTCTTACATTTGCAGAGATCGTTACAGAATCAGGGGAAAGCACAAAGGTAGACAAAATTCTTGCATTTGGGTTACCTGGAAATCCAGTTAGCTGTTTAGTCTGTTTCCACCTATTTGTGGTTCCAACAATTCGCCATGTTGCTGGATGGGAAAACCCTTACCCGCTGAGGTTACTGAAAGTTCTCAAGAATTTATCCCATATTACTTTAGTATCTAATTTACTTATCAAAGGGAGAGTTACTGCCTAACATTTTGACATAATATAATGGATGCACTCCTTGTACCTGTTACAGAGTGCTAGCTCGCCTTAAGCATTCCATTAAGACAGATGCAGTCCGTCCGGAATTTCATCGTGCCATTATCAAATGGGAGGTCACTGATGGTTCAAGCATTCAGGGGTGAGTGTTGGATTTTTTTATGAAAGGTTACTACCATAGGGTCTTTTTGTAATTGGATCAGCATAAGACCTGGTTTCTTTCAGCAGTTCCATCTTGCTGATTGTTCCAGGTTGATGATATATTAGTCACTCTCAATGTTAAAAAGATTATATCTTCCACTTTTAATGGATTTCAGATTTGTTGCTGAGAGTACTGGTCATCAGATGAGTAGCCGCCTTCTAAGTATGAAGTCAGCAAATGCTTTGTTGGAATTGCCAGCATCAGGCAGTGTAATATCTGCCGGAACCTTTGTGTCAGCAATAATAATTTCGGATGCAAGCAGTTTTGGAGTGAGCAAGAGTTTTTCACCGGTTTCAAGCCATCCTCCACAACGTACTATATCACAAGAAGTGAATGTGGAAGCATCTGAAGGTTCTGAATTCACAGTGGCAATCCTCACTGTGAGTGATACTGTTGCATCAGGGTCTGGGCCTGATCGGAGGTATTCTATAATATTTTTGCATGTAGCCTCTTTGTCTGAATGTGGATGTTTCAATGTGAGCTTAATGTATTTGGGAAACATAACTTTATGAAAACTGTGAACATATTATAGCTGGCTAACCTTGAGTTGTTACAATTTTTGCATGCTATTTACTTCCATATATACTTTGTCTTGGGTCTACTTTTGTGTTCTGGTTGGAGAAATGAGGTCTTCAAGTTATGCCAGAATTTTGCACTTCGTGTAGACCTATGTACAGTTGGTGTTACAATGCTCCGCTAAACCCTTATAGAGTGACGTCCCTGTTACTATTTCCCTTTTACTACCCCCTTAAAAACTTTTCTACAGACTTTTCGGTGGTAAAGTAATCTGGCAGTGTTAGAAAGGGAGTTGCTTTTGTAGCAGCCACTTGCATACAAAATGTGCTGCTAGTCTTTCCCTTATAGTTCCCTTCTTTGGCAGAAGCAAGCAGCGGTAATGGCCTTTGCAGCTTATTAGACCCCCTCCCCCTATCCCCAGTAAATAAACCCCCCAGTCCAATCCAAACTGAACTTAAATTTTGATCTCTTGATGCTTCCTGTTCTAAGTTGATCAATTTATATTAGTGGAAGTTCTATTGTTTCTATATAACGGACTTTCCCTTCTTCCGTACAATGGAAATGAGATAATTGTTTGTCATTTGAAGAGAACTGTAACTTGGTTAAATATCTGAATTATGTGCATCAAGATACTCCTTTTTGGATCATCATTCCAAAAGGGTCACTTTTGCTTATGCTACAGAGATATTGTGAAGTTGATGTTGCTCCATGTCGGAGTGAGTCATGGAAGTACCGAATTCTTCACAATACATATTAGCAACTTCAGAAGCACAATATCTTGATTCTTGATAAGTCTTTGAATACGAAGTGCTTCATTCTGCCTTTGAATGAGTTATGAATGTTGGATACTTTCTTATGTCTTCAACTATACGAAAATGCTTTACATTATTTTTTAATAAGTAAATGGTTTACAATATAGAGAAAGGCTTCAAAAAGTTTGTATTTGCATCAGGATACACTTTTTTGGATCATCATTCCATAAGGGTCACTTTGCTGCTGCTACATTGAAATTGCCAAGTCGATGATGCTTCATGTCAGAGTGTGACATGGAAATGCCGAATTCTTGGCGACAAATATTAGTAATTTCAGAAGCACAATTTCTTGATAGCCATTGAATTCTAAGTGCTACATTTGGCTTTGTAATGATTAGTCAATGCTGGATCGTTCCTTAGATATAGGAAAATGCTTTATATTATAGAGAAAGGCTTCACAAATTTTGTATTTTGCTACATTGGATACTAAATAGTGTCAAAGTCCGTCTTTTCCTCTCCAGCTTCCTTCCTTCTTTCCCGACCTTCGCATTTTGTGTACTTTACACTCTTTCTCTCTCTTTAAAGACCTTTTACAAGTAAAGTCATTGTTGTTTTGGTACTTGGTGTGGATTTAACAAACACCTTTATGATAGCTCGAAACTTCGAATACATCCCTTGTGAGGGTTTTAAATCCACTATTTATCTTGCTTAAATTGATGAATATGCGGTAACATGTAGTAAGTTTAGTTGATACTCTTCAAGGCAAATGTCTTCAAGGCAAATGTCAAATGAGTTCATGTCATATCGCATATGCGAAGTTATATGTTGACTGTGTTGATTTTACTCACGATTAAAAGTAAATTAATTTATAATTACTGTTTACCAGGTTGTTACAACATATGCAGTTCACTCAGTAGTTCAAGAATCTGTTTGTACATATATCATATGTCTTACGTCCTTCCCATAACTTTTATGAATCTGCAGTGGTCCAAGGGCAGTTTCCGTTATAAATTCTTCATCAGAAAGATTAGGTGGCGCAAAGGTCATTGCAACATCTGTGGTTCCAGATGAGGTACCTAGGATCAAGGAGATTTTGCAGAGATGGAGTGATATTGACAATATTGATCTAATTCTTACCCTTGGTAAAGTTTCTACTTCCAGAGTCTTGTTTCTTGTTCAGATCGAAAATATATTTCCTTTTCTTTTTCCTTTCCTCTTTCTATCTAACTTCTAGGTTAGGTGGTACTGGCTTCACCTCAAGAGATGTTACCCCTGAAGCAACAAAAGATGTGATACAGAAAGAAACTCCTGGTCTTCTGCATGTTATGATGCAAGAAAGCCTGAAGGTACCATGTTTTTACATGGCTGTTATACAATCTGTGTTCTTTGTCTATTCATTGTCGCACATAGATTTTCATTATTTTCAAAAGCTTTAAACTTTGCCCTGAATTGAACTCTTGAAGGTACTTTACTATTAAAATGGCTGAAATTTTTTCTTGGACAAGTTGACATCTTCTACGACACTTAAAATGCAGGATGATCTGTTTTAGTTGTTTGAGCTTTAGTCCATTTGTTTTAGTATATGGTATCTTGATTTAGTATTGTTTTGATAGTTAATTTTCACGCTCTTGTTCTCTTTTCTTGGAGGGTAGTGTACTCTTGTTGCTTGATGGTTGAGTGAGTTGAGAAGAAATTTGGGAGACTGAATGAGGAGATGATGAACGGGGACGATGCTTTTGTATTGTGCTATGTTGAAAGAGGAGAAATTTCTAGATGAATTTTAACTGATAAAATATTAGTTAAGGTATTAGTTGGTCATAGAAGGGTAACCAGTGTTGTGCTGAGTTCTGTGTGTACATGGAGTGAATCCCAATGAATAAGGTCGGTTGTGTTGTTTTTGCGGTGTTTGTATTCATGGTTCAGTAATTTGTTATACCTTTTACTACTAGCCACCAATGGCAGCCTTCTCTTTTTCATTTTTTTTATCAAGATTCAAAAGAGTTCCCTTTGTTTAATCAAATTCGCTATTGTTGTTTTATCATTCTCTTGGTTTGCATTGTGCAAGTTATGTCTTTCATGCAGCTTAAAGAATTACTTTATTGATCTTGCACAAATAACTTTATTTTGTGAATCATCTACAATCAACATTCAATAGATTACACCATTTGCGATGCTTTCACGCCCTGCAGCTGGAATAAGAGGATCTACACTGGTAAGGGCAGAATTTTTTTATATAATTGATATCTTGTAGTTAAGATCACTGGATAAGTGTAAAACCTGTGAAGAACTTTTATACCCTGAATAATAAATTCCTGCTGGTAGGCATTCATTGATGTATGCACACAAGTCTACTGTTTGATCTTTCTATAAGTTAATCCCTTCTCCAACCTTAAATTGATAGGTTTAACTCTTGTCAATAGCCTTTTGAAATGGATATTCATGAATTGTAAACACTTTTCTGTTCTTGGAATGGTGTCACTGATTCAGCAAAGACGAATATAAAACTCGTGACCAACATATTTTCACAAAATAGGCTTTTATCATTTTATTTTGTTTTTTTCACAACAACAAAAAAATTCAACTTCACTCTATCCTAGGTAAGGGGAGGGTTGCCGCATTGTGCAGCTGGTGAAACTAGAGCCAGTGTGGTTGAGAGGTTTGGCTTTACCATTCAGGCTACACATCATGCTCAACTTAGCTTTCGGATGGATAATAGAAAGTTGGGCATTTTTACATGTTAGAAAAGGAAATTAACGTACATGCATAGGACTTCTAAACTCGAAAACGATTTCATCACATCTCTCGAGTACTTCAAATTATTGACAGTACTCTAGAGATAATTGGAGTAGAACAACAGTGACCTTTCTGAAATGTATTGTGCATAAAAGAAGGCGACTCTTAAACAAAGTATCGTTCAATGATATTTGTTTGTGTACATATTCTTCCTAAGAGACGCATGAATAGTGTAACGATAGAGAAACTGTTCTACACGAATGGAAACCATATGGTTGATGCTTACAAAACTAACTTTGCATGACCGTAGTATCTTTGTTTAATTTTGTTTTGTACACAATTGAACACCTAGTACTTGTGTTTGTGTGTTTTTCCCTTTCAGATCATCAACATGCCAGGAAATCCAAATGCAGTTGCCGAGTGTATGGAGGCTTTGCTGCCTGCCCTTAAGCATGCCTTGAAGCAGATAAAAGGGGACAAGAGAGAGAAGCATCCCCGGCATGTGCCTCATGCGCAAGCTGCTCCAACGGACACTTGGGAGCGAAGTTATAAGTTGGCTTCTACCACCACTGGACGAGAAGCTGGTTGCCCCTGTTCCCATTGAACTTGTGTTATTGGTCCAACATATGCCATATGGCCACAACATTTTTGAATGTAAATCGCAGAGTAATGACGACGTGTAGGTCCTGTTTGGTTGTGCATTCCGGATAAACAATCAAGGAATAAAAACTAGAAGGCAAACTTTTGCCTTTGTTGTGCTTGAACAGAAAGCAAAGCATGGTTTAAAAGTATATTTTCAAAATTATGTATAAATATTCCATGGAAATGAAGAACATTTCAATCTTGGTGAAGGATTTATGTACTACGGTGGTGGCTAGGTGTCAAGAATTAAAAGGAACAAATTTTAGGGCAATTAACGTTTGAAGAACCTATTAAAACATCAGCGGGGATAGCTCAGTTGGGAGAGCGTCAGACTGAAGATCTGAAGGTTACGTGTTCGATCCACGTTCACCGCATTTTACTCATTTTATCAAACATCTTAATATTCTAAAATTAAAAAGGAATTTCTTAACATGTGCCCTAAGGACACATGCTAAGCACACAATTCAAGAGAATATTCTCTTGATCTCATTTTATCAAACATCTTAATATTCTAAAATTAAAAAGGAATTTTTTAACATGTGCCCTAAGGACACATGCTAAGCACACAATTCAAGAGAATATTCTCTTGATTTATGTGCATATTCTACTTGGTGCATATGCAAAAATCAAGAGAATATGCACATAATAAGCACACAATTCAAGAAAATATTCTCTTGATTTATGTGCATATTCTACTTGGTGCATATGCAAAAATCAAGAGAATATGCACATAATAAGCACACAATTCAAGAAAATATTCTCTTGATTTATGTGCATATTTTACTTGGTGCATATGCAAAAATCAAGAGAATATGCACATAATTCAAGAATATTCTCTAGAGAATATGCACATAATTCAAATTAAAAAGGAATTTCTTAACATGTGCATGCTAAGCACACAATTCAAGAGAATATTCTCTTGAATTATGTGCATATTCTACTTTTTGCATATGCAAAAATCAAGAGAATATGCACATAATTCAAGAATATTCTCTAGAGAATATGCACATAATTCAAGAGAATATTCTCTTGAACTGTGTACTTAGCATGTGCCCTAAGGAATCCTCCTTAGGGCACATGTCAACTTATTCTACAACTATTTTACAATTTACTGATGTGACAGACTCTACCTTAGCTTTTATGTGGGGCCGAAGACTTTATTGAAGCAATTTGTTCATCAATATGCTGATGTGGAGTATGCCACATCAGCAAATTGTAAAATAGTTGTAAAATAAGTTGTGTCTCTAGCATTATTCATTAAAAATATATTCTTTTAAAATGTTTTATTAGAGATTACTATTTTTTTTTAATTTGTCGTTTACTATTTTACATAAATGTATACATATGTAAAATACTCTTGCTTTCACAAATAGAATAGCATGAGTTAGTTCTCAAGATGCAATTAAATAATACTACATTAATTTTTACTTAAGATTATAATTCATTCATTATCAAATGACATTAAAAATAACAAAGCATTGTACCCTAATGCTATTAATTAATTAATTAATACAAATAGTATTATATATCTTTCATCATTTTGTAAACAAAAGTATCCTAAGGTGTCTATACATTTATTTTTGGTACTTAGTTCGAACTTGCTCAATCTGTTCAATTACGACCTTATAATGCAATCGCATTATCTGCTTCAATTGCTGATTTTGTTTATGTAGTCCTTCAAATAACTATATAGGTGTCTATATAGTTTTTTTTTTTTGGTAAGAAAGGAATAATCCACCATCCAATTGAGGAGTTCGAGATTATGGCTGTTTAATTTCTGAACTTGAAAAATAAAATGGCTCTTTGAAATAGTGAAATAACAACCTTTCAACATTGTGAAGCGATTCTGAATAGGATATAGTGATTAATTCGTGGCATATATATATATATATATATATTCATTTGTCACATAAAAAGTGTTACCATACAATTAAAGATGTTGCGAGTGGTAGGCATATATAGATTTTGATCTTGATATAGTCATTAATTACTTGTTGCTTTAGATTAGTAGTGTATACTTGTTGCTGAAAATAGGTTTAAGATTCTATTAATTAAATCTTCAAGGCTTTCTTTTCTTCCTACTCCACGCAGTACTATTGGCAATGAGATCATGAAGGGCATTAGTATAAAGTATCATGCATGCATGCACATTAATATTATTAATTAAGAGGCATTAATTAATTTCTTGATTACTCTTACTTACTACCGAATTAAAGTTGTGTTACTCGTAGCATTATCATTCTAGCTTAGGCAAAAAGCATTATATATATTTTGATAGGAAAATATATAGCCCATATATATGGCCAAAATATAGGGCAAAAGTAAATAACCATGCATTTATGATTTCTTTGGGCCAAAAGTTGCCAATACATTCATCTTTCCTGATATATCTCTTTGCAAAATATATATCAAGAGATCAGAAGCCGTTGAAGTTAATTTCTCTCTCCTATCCCTCTAGCTCAAATACATACATACATACATGTATACGGCGTCGTTCTCTAACGAACTGGTCCGTCAACGGATCATCTTTAGCGACGGACAGTCCGTCGTTAAAAACTAGTTCGTTGACGGACCAATTCGTTGAAAAACTTTTCTGACATATATATATATATATATATATATATGTATGGATTTGTGTGTGTTTTATGCATGTGTTGATATATATATTTGAGGAGTCCTTAACTTTTTGGTCCTTTCTGGAATACATCATCACTCCATAGGAGCACTCTTTAAGGGTCCTCATTTGCCACCCCAAAACTCAAGATATGCGATCTGCAGGTACGAAAGGGCCACCACCAATAAATCATTAAACCCTAACTAACCCCTCTGTTGCACCATTTATTGTGATACGCCAACGTTTCAATCACATGCGCATGCATAAATACTACAAGGACGTACGTTTAAAACTCTGGAAAATTTGAGTGATTAAGAAAAATTAGGAAATGAAATTTAAAAGTTCAGTGGGGCTTTATTAATTAACCATATGCTCTCTCCATTCTGAATATAGGATATTATTAAATTTAAAATTTGACACGATTCATTTGAGTTTTGAAAATAATAAATTTAATAATTAGTATATTTTTTTAAATAGGTTATAATAATCTTCACGGTTGAATTTATGTCAATTTTAATTCCACAATATTTTATATTCACTTTTAAAAGTCAATATTTACCTTATACTTTAGAAGGGAAGGACTATTATATTATATTTAAATATTGTTATTAATGTTTTATTGGTCTAAGAATTTTATTAATATAATCTATAAAATCTAAAGAAAGATAAAGGCAACAATCGTAGTCTAATCTAGAGTCTAACTAGCCACGATTAGGATATTTATGTATGAGTAATGCTAGAGACACCAACTATACACAAAAAAATTGTGTACACATAGTATTAAAAAAGAGAGAAAATAGGGAACGCACGAGACCTACAATTGAGTGTTTTTTACATTTTCATTGCTAAACAATACATGAGTTCAACTACAAATGCACAATTTTTTGTGTAAAGTTGTTGGTACATGTGCACATAAATATTATCGTTCAAGAATTTATTAATGTTATTAACACCAAAGTCTATATATTTTAATTATATCATTTAAGCAAAGTCTTTTCATGTTGATCCTTTATTATAAGTGCTTTATATTTAGCCAAGTGTTCCACAATCGGATCGCAATTAGTGTTGTAGTGGCACACTTAGGTAACCAAACTTGTCAAATTTAAATTTGCTAGTTAAATTAGTGGATTAATTACTCTTTGATAGGTACAATATTTTTTACTATTTTTCTAGTTGACCAACACTGAGTAGTCTCAACAATATATTGCCTATTTATGACCAGATCATTAATATAATAAAGCGGTTAAGAAAGAAATATGGTCAACTATATATATAGATTAATTTAGTGCACTCCACCACTTATTCCAATAATATTCATTATTAGAAAAATATATATATATTCCTCTGAATTTGCCGCTAGCTATATTTTTTTATTTATTTTTCACACAATCGATCAGTTATATGCTATCACTTTAAGTTTAAAAGAAATATATTTTGATGCCAATTAGGTTATAGATGCACATAAAAGGAAAAAGAAATATTAAATTACTGTCTAAAGCTTTTGCAAAGTCAACCCATTAGATGGTTGATGTGTGTTCACATAAGGTTCGAGCACTCTCCTATAGACGTAATTTTTTTTGGACGAATATTATGTGTATGGTTGGAAACCAGGTTCAGTCCATTTCTTGTTGCATTATGCCCTTTCGAATTATTCTAACAGCTATAGCTAATTACAAGAAAAACAAAACTCATATATATATATATATATATATATATATATATATATATATATATATATGGAAATTCATCCATAACTAACGTTGTAAAAAAGAGTATACTTACAAAAAATCATGATTGTTCATCCGAAAATCTAACGACTAATATTGCTCCCGTCCGCAGCTTAATTTCCAATATTCCTCAGTTTAGTACTGCGGACGGGACAGATGACTAAAATACTCCTCCTTGTAAATGTCCTCCGTCCGCAGTATTAAACTGCGAACGTTAGGTATGACCAAGTGACCAACGGGGAAACGACACCGTTTGTAAATAAATCTTGTGAGCCCAAGTATAAATTAGGGTTTACATGTGATCTAAAGGAACTGGGAGAAGCCTCCACGTGTCCCGGGGCAGAAGGCTCGTGGAGGTTACTCTCATTTTGGAAATTGATTGAGGGATTGGATTGGTGGCTAGAAAGACAGGGTGATTTAGGCATTACTCAAGTCACTAAGGGTATTTCTGGAATTTCTTTTGAAATCACATGCTAGGCACAAAACCCAGACATGTGCTAGGCACGTGACCATTTTCCAGAAAACTCTATAAATACCCCCTTTCACTTCAATAGAAGGGACTTTTGATTCTCTCTGAACTGAAGACACACAAGAAGACTCTCTGAATCCTCGATACTCTAGTAGGGCTCTTGGATCTTAAGAGTTCTGCCACGTGTTACTCGAGCAATCACTTACCTGTTCTTCTCTCCTCTTCAATCAATCAATCAAGACCGTACTCTTTGTGGATTTCTCTCCTCCTCAGCCAACTCGAAACCCTAACCCTAGTAAGGTACGTTTCCTTACCCACATTTCTTTGGCGACTCTGCTGGGGAGGTGCAGAATTCGTGAAGGGTATGCCCACAACACGAAGCGGGATAACTACAGGAAAAGTTTCAGCAATAACTAGCATTACTTCACCAGATCCGGTTCCAAATCAAGCAAATCAAGCTTTCCAATGCACGAATCTAGATCTCGATCAACCCCTCTTAGAAGACGCTTCTGAAGGAAGTTCAACATCACCACATATGACTGATCCACAACAAACCAATGCCAGACAGATAGGAACAGGAAGACAAGGTGAGGACGCAAGTGGAGAACAAACAACCGCGAATGTTGTGCAGTTGGAGATGCTCAAGGCGTTAAAGAAGGCACGATGTAACAACCCCAAAATCAAGACTATTTCTCTTTCCGATCTTGTGCGTTAATACTATCTTGTTCTAGCTCTTAAAATATTATTTAATGTTAAAATAGCTAAAAATACGGAATACATTTTTTTTCTTTCTTTCCATTCATTCATTCCCTGAATCTCAACCTTTACGATTCTCTTTTATAATGAAATTATATTCATTTAACAATTTCTCTTATCAGAGTTATATTAATATATATATATATATAACTCAATATTAATTCTTTCTTATATAGTAATGTCACTATATCACTTTATTTAAATAAAATATTCATTTCAACACATCCAGAACAAATATTCCTCATTGAATATTTTAAACTATATATAGTTGTCAACTACTTATGTCCCAACCATCAATCATAACTCTATACCATTCTATCCCAAGAAAATGTATTCATTTTCGTACATTGTTCAACCTTCATCATCCGTAAATCAAGTAATATTGCCTAACATCATTAACCTGTAAAAAATTTGTGTTTGCAAGATTGAGCTCGACGGCCCAACAAATTTAACAGTCTATCATGTTTCACATAGCACACAATTCCATATGCACTACATTTTCTTTATTATGCATATCCACATGCAACATATATTCTTTACTATGCCTATCTTACATGCATCAATAATTCCTTACAAAGCATACATTCATGCATTATACATTTCTAATTTATCGAGTTACATCATACAACATGTGCTATCACATATCACATATAAATTGAGTTCAATAACCCAATTAACTTAGTCATATTTTGACTTTAACAATTCATAAAGCATGGTATGTAACTCACCACATAATCACATTTAATCCACAAACATAATAGAACTGAAAAACTTGCCTCGTTCAATGACCATTGATACAAACTTTCGTTTAACTTCACTTCACGAATCCTGCACAGTTATGTTCACATGTATGCATACATTAGTCACACATTCATATCCCATAATCTGTATGGTTAGTAAATACTCACATAAACTATATCAATATCTGATATTCTTATTTCCAAGAAACCTCCATATTCCTCTTGAATATTTTAGGCTTTGGCTTAATATAGCCATACATTCTCAAAAAAATTCAACACGGCTTTTAAAATGTCAATTCCTTACATTTACAGTTTATAACTCTTTTATAATGCATTTACAGACTTTACATGCATCTATATGTAGACTTGTAGTCATATAGTGCATTTGTGCCTTTACTTTGCGTAATTACTTATTTTCGCTTTTGTGAGTAGTTTAAATGCTATTCCGCACGAATATTAGCTTTCTAGGCTTAATGCGTTCATATTACATTACTTTTCCCCATTTCATGTACACATGAGGTATATATATGCTTTTGTATATACGCCTCTCTTATAATGTCAAACATTGCCTCATTTGCTTGGTTTGTAGGTAGACATGATGTAATGATCAGGAATTTTCAAGTTTCATTATTAATTAAATAAAGAATTTAATTTCTAATGAATTAATTTTGTGCGGTTTAATTTAAAATTTTGTGAAATATAGTGAATAAATATGTTATTATTTATGTGAAAAGTATATGTGGCTAAATAATTATATATATATATATATATTGTAAATATGTATATATATTTAATTATTTTAATTAAAAAGAGGAAGCTACATAACCTAATTATATATTAGGTATGAAAATTAAATAACCTAAGGGTTATGGTATTGAAGAATGTTAGTATTTAATATTATACTAACCTAAGAGATTAATTTTATTATCTCAATTTATTATTTATTTTAAACTTAATTAAAGCACGTCTAATTGGATTATAAAATTAAATGTACATGAGTAATTATTTAAAATCTAAAATGAGTGGATTAGAAACCCTAATTAAATAATTAGGGTAATATAAAATTAATGTATTGGACCATGCTAATTTACATGGCCCAAATGATTTTATTGAGAGCCCAAACAAATAATTAAATAGCCCAATCTTAGCCCAATTAAAGAGGGGTACTATGGTCATTTAATTAAGCTTGTATTGCATTTAAAAAATAAAGCAAAAATGAGGAAAATAAGAGGGGGGGGGGGGGGGGGGGGAAGTATCCGGCCATTATGAAGAGATAAGGCACATGGGAAATTTTATTTTTGTCAAAGAAGCTTACCAACTAAGCTTATGTATCAACTTGCTAACCTAGACAACACTTATGATTAAGTGTGCAAGCAACATAGGGTTGGTATTTAGAATGATGAGTGAGAGAGAAAAGATTGCAAGTATACTTACAATGTATATACTTATAAAAAAAGAAGAAGAACATATTACTTCTCTTAGTACTTTCATTTCTTTTTCTCTTCCAAGTTGCTAAGTAAAAGAAAAAGAGAGTGAGAGAGAGAGCAAGAGAGGTCACGGCAAGGAGGAAAGAAAAGAAAGAAGAGGAGCAAGCACATGCACCCCAAGTTCATTTCCTACTTTGGAAGAAAAAGAAGAATAGCAACAAGATCAAGGTAAAGAAAAATGATGTATCCCCACTTTATGTGCATAGGGGTTATAGTTTGGTAGATCCCATCTTTTGGATGTTTAAAATGGGATACTAGCATTTATAGAAATATGCCAGGCATGTAAGTGTGTAACACTAAGATTTGGTATATGAATATAAATGCAGTTATATGGTTATGTGTATGATTAAGTAAATAAGTATGAGACTTAAGATAGTATTTTGTCTATCTGCTAATATGTTAATTCAGTAAGCTGAATTTTAAAATCCAACGTGTTAATTATATAATGGGTAGATTTTAAAATTATATGTTATAATTTAAACACTAATAAGTTATGGCATACCAGGAAACTCAAAGTAATAATTTAAGGTTTTATTCAATCAAGAAAATGCCACCAAGATGGAGAGGAAGAGGAATACCGAGATTACAGAGAAATGTAAATAAAGGAGCAGAAACTGAAAATGAAAATAGAGAAAGGGAACAAGCAAACCCACCAAACCCAATGCAAGATTTTGTGAATATGTTGACAGAAGCTATGCAGAATAGAGCACCAGTCGCAGCAGATCCGCCACGGAATCAATTGGCAAATTTTAAAGATTTTAAAGCAGTAGGTCCGCCAGAATTTCAAGGAACAACAGACCCCATAGAAGCCCAAATTTGGGTGAAGGAAATTGAAAAGGCCTTTATCATTGCAAGGGTTGCAGAGAAGCAAAAGATAGCTTTTGCAACGTATTTGATGAAAGGAGAGGCGAACTACTGGTGGGAATCTAATCAAACTCGGACTGGAGAAGGTTTAGTAACCTGGACCAGATTTAAGGAATTGTTTCTTGAAAATTATTTCTCGGAGGCCATGCAAGCCAGAATGGAAGTGCAGTTTCTTGAATTAAAGCAAGAAAATATGACAGTTGCCGAATATGCAGCAAAATTCAATGAGCTAGCCAGATTCACACCTCATCAAGTGGATACAGAAGTACGGAAGGCACGTAGGTTTGAGAATGGGCTGAAGCCGTGGATACACAACAAAGTCGCAGTACTACAAATTACTACATTTTTAGCACTGTTAGAAAAAGCTATCATTGCAAAAGGTAGTAGTGAGGCAGTATCTAAATACAATCGGGAGAAGAACAAGAAAAAGATTGAAGGGGGACATCAGGGTGCCAGCAGTGGTGGCAGTAACAGTAAAAAACACAAGTGGAACAATGGTAATGACTCGGGAACTCAACAAGGAAGTACACCACAGAAGAAGTCAGCATGCAGTAAGTGTGGAAATAATCACTCGGGGGAGTGTATGAAGGGGAAGGATGTATGTTATAACTGCGGCCAAGAAGGACATATCTCACCAAATTGCCCTAAACCGAAGAAGGGAGGTTGCTTTTCTTATGGGGGAACGGGACATCGGTTTAAGGATTGCCCATTTAAGAAGAATACTGGTGGAGGAATGGAAACAGGAGCAGTACCCCAAAGTTAACAATTGGAGGACCAGCTCAGCCCAACAAGCCGACAGCCCGAACTTTCAACATGACTGTGCAAGACACAGTTGCATCAAAAGAGGTGGTGTCAGGTATAATTCCAATCAATAATATAAATGCATATGTATTGTTTGATTCAGGAGCTACCTATTCATTTGTGTCTGAGGAATTTGCTAGAAGATTAAACTTACCCTGTGAAAAGTTAAAGAACCCTATGAACATAGAAGTTGCAAACAAAGAAGTGATCCCTGTAGAGTTTATCCATAACAATTGTGGTGTGGAAATAAGGAGACATAAGTTAAGCGTGAATTTGATTCCGATACGCTTAGGGGAATTTGATGTTATCCTAGGGATGGATTGGTTGTTTAACCATGAGGTAGTTATAGATTGTCAGAAGAAGAGTATATGCCTTAAGACACCAAATAAGTCTAAGGTTATATTTTATGGTAGCATCGCCAAGATAAACGAGTTGTCTGACGATGATGCAGGCCAGGAGGATGTTACGAAAAGGATGTGAAGGTTATTTGGCTCATGTAGTGGATACACGGGTTGTGAATTCGGACATAGGGCAGATACCTATAGTTAATGAGTTTGGGGATGTCTTTCCAGAAGAACTTCCGGGACTTCCGCCAGACAGAGAGATAGAGTTTGTGATTAATTTGGTACCGGGGACAGGGCCGATATCGAAAACACCGTATCGAATGGCTCCGGTAGAAATAAAAGAGTTGATGATCCAGCTACAAGAGTTGTTGGACAAGAAGTACATTCAACCTAGCGTATCTCCATGGGGAGCATCGGTGTTGTTTGTGCAGAAAAAGGGTGGTTCGATGAGGTTGTGTATGGATTATAGAGAGTTGAATAAAGTAACAATCAAGAACAAATATCCGTTACCGAGAATAGATGATCTGTTTGATCAACTTAAAAGAGCGACATATTTTTCGAAGATTGACTTAAGGACTGGTTACCATCAGTTAAAGGTGAGAATGGAGGATGTACCAAAGACAACATTTAGAACTTGTTACGGCCATTATGAGTTCCTAGTGATGTCGTTTGGACTGACGAACGCACCAGCTGCTTTTATGGACTTGATGAACAGAGTATTTAAACCGTACTTGGATAAGTTTCACTACAAGAAAAAAGCCTATCTGCGACCGCTTATCAGCGACCGCATACGGTCGCTGATAAGCGTCGCATAAAATCTGGCCGCTAGAATGCACATCAGCGACCACTATTAGCGACCGAACTATCTGCAACCGCGATTAGCGACCGATATTGTCATTTCGGTCGCTAAGATGAGTCAGCATAATTCAGGGCCACAGGCTGACGTGTGCTACGTGTCAGCGACTGAAATCAGCGATCGCACGCAGCCGCTAAAATCCCCATATGATTAGCAGTCGCAAATACTTATCAGCGACCGCATGCGGTCGCTGATGTAAAAAAACCTGGAACCCAGAATTTTGCTGTTTTGCAGAATTTCTAAAAAACTGTACCTGTTTTGTACAGGTACAGTTTATATACCTGTTTTGTACCTGCTTTATCCCAACACATAAACATGCACACCAATATAACATCCATCGTCCATTTACCGACACATACACCAAACTAGTATATAAACTATATAAACATTTAAAAACCGATATAAATTGAGTAAATATAAACAAATATAATCTTTAAGCAACATACAGACATCCAAAGAATGAATATAAAAGTATAAGATTCTCAAATAACTACAAAACAACACTAAATCAGTCGTCAAGCATCATTGTCCAAATTAGTTTCTCCTTGATCTTGATCATCCTGTAATTGACAAAAAAATAAAACAAATTACATATAATATAGTATATATGTTGATACTGGTGTTACGACAATATACAGTTATTTTTAAACACAACAATATATATATATAAGTCACTGCTTTGATTGCAATAAATAAGATTGATTACCTCGTCGCCATCCCCATGCTGTGATGCTGTTGCTGCCGCCACTGCATCAGCTAACTCATCAACACTCAGAGCCGCCAAATGCCCGCCCAGTATCTTTAGAAGATCGAGATCTCGACATATAGCTCTCACACAGTCAGCAGGAGTATGAATAGCTGGATGACTCGATGACTGTGAAGACTGGGCAGCAGAGCTGCCTGAGCCACTGAAGTATGGGCGTCGTCGTTGTCCTTGACCTTTGACGTAGTTCTTCTTCACAACAGACGCCCTCTCCCACAATTCTTGATCAATTGGCGGACGTGGGGTGCCTTCAGGATAGCGCTCATTCAATAAACGCTTATAAGTATCCTGTCATCATGTTAACAATTAAATAGTTAAAAATAAATTGGTAAAATTCTAAAGAATGACGTAAAACTTGATAAACAAGATTAAGTTGTTAAAACTTATTACCGCTATCTGGACAGCATCAGGCAGACCATCACGGGTGGCCACGTACACATCCAGCCAATGGATAGGCTGACCTTGAGACTGAGACTCCTATACAAAATATATTCTAATATTACTAAGTAAACATGTGATATTCTACAATTCATAATTGCAAACATATTAAAACTATTCATACGTACCCTGGCAGTGATATGCTGCAACTGTGAAATACTGCCGCCTCTGTAGGTTCCTTTAGCCTTTTCGCCATCAGGTACACCCGAGGATCTGTTAGTGGCGGCAGTCTTGCGTTTTTTGACCCAGGTCTCATCTCTCCATTGGGCATACATCTCAGCCCATATGGATTGGGTGCACCACCAGGGGCTATGCTCGTGCATGTAATCCTCTCCCTGGCCTGGATGGTCGATCGATGCATTGTGAAGGGCTTTTTGTCGTTCTTTGTTCCAATTGTCTTTGGTGCGGGCGGCGCACTTCTGCCAGAATAGTGTCTGTATCACTGAAGCCTGCGCGTCCTCCCATCTATACCTTTTTTGCAAATAAAACAACAATAATAATATTAAAACGATACTTTTAACATATAATCCAACACTACTAAACAATTATCCTTATAATATTATATTATCTGTCATAATTAAAAAAAATACCTGAAATTCAGCCCAAACTGCATCTTTGTGGGTGATAGGTGTGGTCGCCCACGTAATCACAGGTGTGGGCCAATTCTGTAAGCACAACTGTGATATGCACTTGACGATCTTATTATCTGAAAAATCACTATAATATACAATAATTTACATCAAAGATAAGTAGATATATTAAAGCAATTTACATTAGTTATATATCTTGTATAAATAGAATCTAAAATGCTTATATATAAATGATGCGGGACGTACGTGCTATTTGGAGGAGGACGAATCTGAATAAGAATCCGATCATCTGAATTAGTAGGGGCCTTGGGCACATGATTAGGCCCCTTACCCAAGCCGTGCTTTTTCTAGGCTGCTTCAGAAGCCATATCTATATATTACAAATTTCAAGATGTTAGTATGAGTTATATTTGATTACATGTATATATGAATATAAATTGACAATAATGACAGGAAATTGCATTTAAATAGTTAAGTATATAAACATGTCAGTGATAGAAAGATGTTAGTATGAGTTATATTTGATTACATGTATATATATATGAATATAAAATGACAATGATAACAGAAAATGCTAAACATGTAATGCTAAACATACATTTCATTTGTTCAAGTGTCAATGTCTGATTAAGAATCATCTTGTATACGTATTGCAGATTCATAACCATCATCTGCTTCAGATTCAGTGTCAGATTCAGTTAGTAACTCTTCCTCCTCAGTATCAATGTCATCTAACACAAGTATTGACTCATGATCTAATTCATGTGGTTCATCTCCACCATCTAACTGGATTACTTCATTGTCGTCCTCCACATTTATTATAGTTTGAGCATGAAGCATCTGCTCTTGGTAAATCTCCCCATCAACTACTTCTACACGACTACGCGCGGGAGTATGAATTACAACTTGCCAATCTGTAGGCGGTCTATCCCTTTTCCTAACAGGACTAGGAGTGTAGTATACTTGTACTATTTGAGTTGGTAAAACAAACGGTTCGTTGGAGTACGCAGACCTATGGAGGGCAATATCGACGATTCCATGTCTGTCAACACGTGTCCCTTTTTCTGAATCAAACCAACTACACTTGAACAAGTTAATATGACCCCCGTACGTGCCCTTGTACGACAACTCTACGATTTCCTCCAACTCCCCATAAAAGGCACGACCAAGCTCATTGTAACAATCTCCTTGGATACACACTCTAGAGTTTGTTGTTCTTTTACCGCGCCCATATGCCTTTGTATGAAATTCACAACCATTTATTTTGTAATGCGGCTGACTTGGTCCCTGTCTGGTCCCATAGCTAGGACTTGTACATTAGCCGAAATCGTTGATCCCTCAGTCAAAGCCTACAAAAACTCCATCTTATTAAATGAAGTCATCGTTAATATGGAGTGTATATATATATATATATATATATATATATATATATATATGTCGTGCTGAAGAAATTGAACTTACTATGTCCTCTAGCCAAAGTGCACATTTTTTATCACGATTGATTTGAATATCTTTATCAGTTATGCCGGGATGCTTCACTTTTAACTCGTCATCGTACAATCTATACAATGTTATAAACATTAATATATTGGAATGTATATTACATGTCATTGAAAGTTAAGGGATAAATTTTTAAGTTTACGTGTGTACCTCACAAATTCGTCAATCTCCTCGCAATTGAGAAGAATGTAAGTATGTGCAGTATGCAATTCTTGCTCAGAGAGGAACATGCGCTTCCCTTTTCCATAAGTGAGGCCCGATAGACCAAATACAGAAAGTTGAACATTTAGTTCAACATTTCCCCCATCATCATGTCTCGAGACTCGATTGGCCTTTGTCAAGACTTCGTCCGAAAAATAGTCTGAGACAAACGTAGATATCTCATCGAAACTGTATGCCTCACATATCAACCCCTTGACATAAGCTCTATTCTTAACCTTCCTCTTAAGGTTTCCCATCACCCTCTCGAAAGGATACATCCATCTATATTGAACTGGACCCCCAACACGAGCTTCATAGGGAAGATGGATTTGCAAATGCTCCATGGAGTCAAAAAAACCAGGCGGGAATATTTTTTCCAGTTTACACGTGATTTCTATGATGTTCTTCTCAAGTACAGACATGTCCTTCTCATTTAATGTTTTTGAACATAAGTCTTTGAAGAAACGACTAAGATCCGTCAAAGCATCCCATATTGGTTTATCAAGCAGATCCCGAAATGCTATAGGCATGAGTTTCTCCATGAACACATGACAGGCATGACTCTTCATCCCTTGCAATTTTCCACCCGTAACACACCTTGCAATGTTTGACTCATATCCATCTGGTAGTTTCAGAGACTTAACCCATGTGCACACATCTTCAACTTGCTTTTTGGACAATGTGTACCTTGCATGCGGTTTGATAATCTTACCATTAGGAAGATTCATTAAGTTCTAATTCAGGACGCTTACAAATATCTTTCATGTCCAAACGTGCCTTATCATTATCTTTTTTCTTCCCCGTAACATTCATCACGGTGTTAAACACATTGTCGAACACATTCTTCTCAATATGCATCACATCTAGATTATGACGAATCAAGTTTTTAGACCAATAAGGCAATTCCCAAAAGATGCTTCTTCGAACCCAGTTATGAGACTCGCCAAACCCATTGAGTATGTTTGTGGCATCAATCTTACCAAATGGGATGACCGACAATCTCATCACACGGTCACGCATCTCCGTCCCCGACAATCGCGGTGCAGGCATATCATTCTCTACTTTCCCTTTTCTGAAGTGTTCTCTATTTCTTCGAAACGGGTGGTCTACCGTCAAGAAACGACGATGACAGTCAAACCAGCAAGGCTTTCGACCTTTTGATAGATTGAAAGACTTTGTATACTCCATACAATACGGACAAGCCAACTTCCCGTGTGTACTCCATCCAGCTAACATACCATAGGCAGGGAAATCACTTATAGTCCACATAACCGCTGCCCTAAGGTTAAAATTTGTTTTCGTTGCAACATCCCAAGTCTGTACTCCATCCTCCCACAATACCTTTAACTCGTCTATAAGAGGTCTCAAGTAAACATCTAAGTTCTTTCCAGGACTCTTAGGACCAGGAACCACGAGTGAAAGAAACAAGTATGGTTGTTTTATACACATCCATAGAGGCAAGTTGCATGGAGTAACAATCACAGGCCAACATAAGTACGGAACAGCTGAGTGGCCGAACGGGTTGAATCCATTAGTGGACAAACCAAGCCTCACATTTCTACGTTCCAATGCAAACCCAGGATGTGCTAAGTTAAAATCCTTCCAAGCCTGCCCATCTGCGGGATGGTTAAGTTCTCCATCTTTAGCTGGAGATTTTGCATGCCAAGTCATATGTTCAGCTGTTCTTGAAGACATGTACAACCTTTTTAACCGATGCGTAATTGGAAAATACCTTAAAATCTTAAAAGGAATACTTGTCTTTTTTGTAGTCACATCCTCTTTATTAGGCCTGAACCGATCATGACTGCAAAACGTGCACTTTGTCTTTTGTTCATTTTCCTTATAAAATAACATGCAATCGTTCGAACATGCATCGATCTTTTGGTATCCAAGACCCAACTTCTTCACCATTTTCTTACAGTAGTAGTAGTTATCGGGTAATTTTTCATCGTCAGGCAACATACTCTTAATGGCCTTCAATAGCGACTCAAAACACTCATGGCTCATGTTGTGATCAGCCTTGATGTTAAGTAATGTCGCCACTGCAGACAATGTAGTGTGCTTGGTGCGACCATGTCACAACGGCTCGCTACCCTCGTCTAATAACTTAAAGAACGCTTTGGCATCAGAATTCATAGGTTGCTCTCTGCCTTGTTCCCAATCAAAATCCGGCCCTGAAATATCATGAACTATGGCATTCATACGATGGGTACTGCTGCCCGGAGTGTGTACTTGTGCATAGCCACTATCTCTTCTCTGCCCATGTGCCCACCAGCATTCTTCATAATTTCTCATGACCCAGAAACAAGTAAATGATAGTTTACTATGTCTCTGACCATATAATTTTGATTTTTACACTTCAAACAAGGGTATCTTATCTTGTTCTGACCATTCACACATTCCGGGTGACTATATGTATAATCCAGAAACACTTGACAACCAGTTCTAAATTCAGTTGTAGCACCTATCTGGGAACTTGACTTTCTTTTTCTCATCCAACTACGGTCTGAATAAAGGTCCATGATACCACTGTACCTATTGCAAACAAGAATTATTGTATCCCCTTGTTAGATATTTACAATTCAGCCTAATGTCATTTATGATGCATATAAATACATATAGATGTATCTTTATGTAAGCATAAGACTTGAGCATACTTGTAAGCATATGAGTTGAGCATACTTGTAAGCATATGACTTGAGCATACTTGTAAGCATATGATTAACATTTAAGCATAATTGTAAACATATGACTTGAGCATATACACGTATATGATTAACATTTCAACATACATGTAAGCTGTTACTGTTTGAGGGTGTTCAAATAACAACACAGCTCCAACCATACATGTTCAAACCATACTTCTCCCATCTTCAAGCTTCAAAGGAAACTAGTTGATTGGCGACGCATTGAATTCTCTTGTCTGAATACTTTCGTCCTGGCTGGATTTATGATATAGCTGTAGAATCCTAACTTGATTAGTCATAGTTCTTCTATAGGATCATAGATTATTCTTGTTAACATAACCTAGGCCTCTTGAACCTATAACATCTTCCCATTATAACAGTCCAACTAGATCAATTTCATTCTTGTTCTTTTTGTTTAGTGTTTAATTAATTTTGCTTCCTAGATAACCCTTTATATTTGATACTAATAGTCTATCCTTTATATGTGAAGAAGAGGAGCTTACATAGAGAAGACTCGGCAAGGCAGTTCATCCGCGATGCTCTATTCTTTTGGATGTCAGTCATTTTCTTATTCTTTTTTGAAGCAAGTTTATAGTAGGTTATATTAAGATTGTGTTTTGTACCTGAAAGTATTAGGCACTATTTTCTAGCTGTTCTGTTATGCAAGATGTCCCATGAACTAATTGTTGGTATATTTTGGACAAACTTTGTGGTTGATGGATTCTGAACCAGCAGTTAATGGATTTAGTCTAATAGATGGGGTTCAAACACAACACCATATGATAATTGACAAAGTGCGAAACTTGCTTGTTTGATAACTATTCCCTGTTTTATTTGGAATTTTTAGAATTTGGATTAAGCGGGGTTCAAACACAACACCATATTATATTAGTTTAATATAATATTTTACTATATTATATTATATTATAATAATATATTTTATATTATTTAAGTTTAATATTCTATTTATATGATATTATAATTTAATTTAGTTATATATTTAATCATATTTAATATATATTATATGTCAAATATTAAATGTTACTAAATTTAGTATGAGAGAAACTAAGTAATGCATGTGTCAAATATTATATCATGTTATTTTAATTTAATTTTTATTTATTTATTAATTAAAAACTAAGTAAATGGTAACTTAGTAATGTTAAAGAATATATATATAGTATACATTACCCAAATTAAACTTAATTATCCAAATTAAACCTAATTACCCAAATTAAATCTAATTATCCAAATTAAACCTAATTAAGGGTTCTTAAACATAGAGTATACATACACCAAATTAATCAAATTTATGTATATATATATACATATTCATAGCAACAAATCAATATAATAACATGTATATATGTGTATATATATATATATATATATATATATATATATTCATAGCAACATATCAATGCATATATGTATACATTACCTAAATTAATCATTCATTGTATAACAAAATCATTCATAGTATAACTAATATATACCTAAGTGTCGGCGGCGGTAGCAGCGGGCCGTAGCGGTGAGGCCGTAGCAATGCGCGGCAGAAACCCTCCTCTTCTCCCTATTCTTCTCCCCCTTCTCCCTTTTCTCGTCGAATCTGTCTCCCTCTTTTTCTTTCTGTTTCGCGTCTGTTGTCCAGTCCTGTTGCTGAGAACATTTAAGAGAATCAGCGACCGCTTTCAGCGACCGCATGCGCTCGCTAGTTTTTAACGATGTGGATCTATAAGCGATCGCATGCGGTCGCTGTAACTCCTTGGTAGCTGAAGAAAAGCACGCGAGCAATTCACGCCAATTTTTAGGTGGCAAAAACACACCTGCGACCGAATAGCGACCGCATGCGGTCGCAGATATAAATTAGCTACCAGATTTCATGAGGGTCGCCAAAGGCGGTCGCTGATGCCACTACTAGCGACCGGATTTTGCGGTCGCTGATACCTTTGGTCGCTGATAGCCTCTTTTCTTGTAGTGTTTGTGGTTGTGTTCATTGACGATATTCTGGTGTATTCAAAGACGAAAGAGGAACATGCCGAACATCTAAAGACAGTATTGGAGACGTTAAAAAAAGGAGAAGTTATATGCGAAACTTTCGAAGTGTGAATTCTGGTTGAAGAGAGTTCAGTTTTTGGGGCATGTTATCGACAACGAGGGAATTTCTGTTGATCCAGCGAAAGTAGAAGCAGTGAAAAATTGGGGACAACCGAAGACACCGACAGAGATCAGAAGTTTCTTGTGATTGGCTGGATATTACCAAAGGTTCATTCAAGATTTCTCGAAGATAGCAACGCCGTTAACGAATTTGACCAGAAAGACTGTGAAGTATGTATGGACAGACAAATATGAGCAAAGTTTTCAAGAACTGAAGAAACGATTAAGTGAAGCACCTGTATTATCATTGCCAGATAGTGCTGGGGGTTTTACAGTGTATAGTGATGCGTCACACAAGGGACTAGGTTGCGTATTGATGCAGAATGGTAAAGTCATTGCGTATGCATCACGACAATTAAAGGACTATGAGAAGGGATATCCTACCCATGACCTGGAATTGGCAGCGGTAGTATTTGCCCTTAAGATTTGGAGACATTATCTCTACGGAGAAAAGTGTGAGATATACACAGATCACAAGAGTCTGAAGTATATCTTTACACAGAAGGAGTTGAACATGAGGCAGAGGAGATGGTTAGAATTGATCAAGGATTACGATTGTGAGATTCTATATCATCCGGGAAAGGCTAACGTGGTAACAGATGCTTTAAGCAGGAAAAGCAGAGAAAAGTTGTTCGTATTGACAGAACAGGAAGAATTAATAAAAGAAATGGAGAAAATGGAGTTGGAGGTGAAAAATTCGAAGAATTCGGACAAAGTGATAGAAATGGAAGCAAGTCCGACTTTACTCGACAAGGTGAAGAAGGCACAAGAAAATGATTAAGAATGCGGTGACATCAAGAAATGATTGGTTGAAGGCGAAGAGTTGAAGTATAAAATCGATGGCACCGGATTGCTAAGATTTGAAGGAAGAACTTGGGTACCAGCAGTACCAGAGTTAAGAGAGGAAATTTTGCTAGAGGCCCATAGTATTAGATACTCGATACACCCAGGAAGCACGAAGATGTATCAAGATCTACGTCAACACTATTGGTGGCCGAATATGAAAAGAGAGGTTGCAGAATGTGTCGGCCGATGCTTAACTTGCCAAAGGGTCAAGGCAGAACATCAACGACTAAGGAATCTGTTGCAGCCGTTAGAGATTCCAGAATGGAAATGGGAGCACGTCACAATGGATTTTGTGGTAGGATTTCCAACAACGCAGAAAGGATATGACGCCATATGGGTGATAGTGGATCGTCTTACGAAGGCAGCGCACTTTTTGCCGATCAGGATCAGGTATAATTTGAATCAGTTAGCCAAATTATATATCTAGGAAATTATTTCAAGACATGGAGTGCCAATATCAATTTTATCGGATAGATATCCACGCTTCACATCTAAGTTTTGGAGGAGTCTTCAAGAAAGAATGGGGACACAGCTAAGGTTGAGTACCGCGTATCATCCACAGACCGATGGGCAAAGCGAGAGGACAATTCAAACATTAGAAGATATGCTCAGAGCCTGTGTGATGGACTTCAAGGGAAGTTGGGAAGATCATCTCCCTTATGTTGGGATGAAGTAGGTGAACGGCGACTGTTGGGGCCAGAATTGGTGCAGCAGACCGTAGAGATTATCAAGGTAATAAGAGCTCGACTAGTAGCAGCTCAAGATCATCAAAAGAAATATGCCGATCTTCATCGGAAGAAAAAAGACTTCGAAGTGGGAAGTTACACATTTTTGAAAGTATCTCCCTGGAAGGGAAAAATAAGATTTGGGAAGAAAGGTAAATTGAGTCCGAGATTTATTGGACCGTTCGAGATATTGAAGAAAATAGGTGAAGTAGCGTACGAGGTAGCTCTACCTCCTGAACTGGAACATATTCATAATGTGTTTCATGTGTCAGTGTTGCGACCATATAAACCTAATTACAAGCATGTGATATCGTACGAGCCGATTCAAGTCGAGAAGGACTTATCATATGAAGAAATTCCTATAAAAATTTTAGATAGAAAAGAGCAGAAGTTAAGGAATAAGGTTATACATTCTGTCAAAGTTCTGTGGAGAAACCATAACACTGAAGAAGCTACATGGGAGCTTGAGGAAAAGATGAGAGCGAATTATCCGCATCTTTTTGAGTGACCTTATGTTAAAATTTTGGGGACGGAATTCTTATAAGAGGGGGAGAATGTAATGGTCAGGGATTTTCAAGTTTCATTATTAATTAAATAAAGAATTTAATTTCTAATGAATTAATTTTGTGCTGTTTAATTTAAAATTTTGTGACATATAGTGAATAAATATGTTATTATTTATGTGAAAAGTATATGTGGCTAAATAATTATATATATATATATATATATATATATATATTGTAAATATGTATATATATTTAATTATTTTAATTAAAAAGAGGAAGCTACATAACCTAATTATATATTAGGTATGAAAATTAAATAACCTAAGGGTTATGGTATTGAAGAATGTTAGTATTTAATATTATACTAACTTAAGAGATTAATTTTATTATCTCAATTTATTATTTATTTTAAACTTAATTAAAGCAAGTCTAATTGGATTATAAAATTAAATGTACATGAGTAATTATTTAAAATCAAAAATGAGTGGATTAGAAATCCTAATTAAATAATTAGGGTAATATAAAATTAATGTATTGGACCATGCTAATTTACATAGCCTAAATGATTTTATTGAGAGCCCAAACAAATAATTAAATAGTCCAATCTTAGCCCAATTAAAGAGGGGTACTATGGTCATTTAATTAAGCTTGTATTGCATTTAAAAAATAAAGCAAAAATGAGGAAAATAAGGGGGAGGGGGTGGGGGGGGGGGGAAGTATCCGGCCATTATGAAGAGATAAGGCACATGGGAAATTTTATTTTTGTCAAAGAAGCTTACCAACTAAGCTTATGTGTCAACTTGCTAACCTAGACAACACTTATGATTAAGTGTGCAAGCAACATGGGTTGGTATTTGGAATGATGAGTGAGAGAGAAAAGATTGCAAGTATACTTACAATGTATATACTTATAAAAAAAGAAGAAGAACATATTACTTCTCTTAGTACTTTCATTTCTTTTTCTCTTCTAAGTTGCTAAGTAAAAGAAAAAGAGAGTGGGAGAGAGAGCAAGAGAGGTCACGGCAAGGAGGAAAGAAAAGAAAGAAAAGGAGCAAGCACATGCACCCCAAGTTCATTTTCTACTTTGGAAGAAAAAGAAGAATAGCAACAAGATCAAGGTAAAGAAAAAAAAATCAAACTCTAGTTAAAGTTTTGAATGTTTTATGTGATATTATGTTAGATCCTTTGAAAGGGCTAGATTCTTACTAAACATGTTTATATAGGTTAACATGTATTTAACTTGTGTATTAGTATGGGATTATGTCAAAAACTTTGAAAGACAGCTCAAAAACATTTTTACCGACGAATAAACCGTAGCTTGTCCGTAAAAATTACACATTTTGAAATCTACATATGATTTTTGTGATTTTATTTTTTCTGGTATTAAAGGGTTAAGTTAAGAACAAAATCCCTTTGGAAGTATGCAAAAATGTTTTAAAATGAGTAAGATATGAATTTTATATCAAAATACCTCACTGTTAAAAATCTGTGCACAACAGTCCACTTCCGAGCGAATTTCAGTGACCAAAATGTGTCCAAATTTTGTGTTTGATATATGGAATTTATAGTTCGGGAAAATATGAATCCAACGATACCAATTGGACCTAAAACGGAGTTGTAGATTTTATTTTGTGGAGGTTTTAGTGAAGGACCCCGAAACTGTTAACAAAGGCTAAAATATTCAAGTAAAATATAGAAAATGACCGGTTCATCATTTTCCGGCGAACCAGAAAATTTTTCGACGACCGGTTCTGGTGTTGAGTCCGGGACCCAAAATTTTCTAAAATTATGTAGAATATTAAAATATTTAATTCAGAATTTTTCTGAACAGTTACGTAATTATTGAGTAATTAATGGTTTAAATACATTTAAATCATTTAGAACCTACTAATTAATAATCATTAATGCCACTAAATGATTATTAAATTAATCACATATAATTAATATAATTAACTATTTAATTATTATTTAAGAAATTTTAAAGTGATAATTAAGTAGAATTAGTGATAATAAACTAACTATTGATTATTTAATTAAGATTAAATAATAAATAGAGTTAAACTATTGATTAATTATTATTTAATATTAAATAATGATTAAAGAATATTTAAGTAAGATTATGTAATAATAATGTAATTACTTACTTACATTGACATAAAATTTATAAAATAATTATGTATTATTTAATTAATATTAAATGATAAATAATAATAATAATAATTAATTATTCTTAGATTGATAAGAAAGAATAATTAAAGACTTATGAAGTAAATTATTTATTTATTATTCAAAGATAAATAAATAAATAATTATTTATTATTTAATTAAGATTAAATAATAAATAAGTATAAATTTTAATTAATTATTATTTAATTAAGGTTAAATAATAATTAAAGACTAATAAAGTTAATACATTAATTATTTATTATTTAATTAATATTAAATAATAAATAAAGACAAATATTAATTAATTAGTATTTAATTAGTGTTAAATAATAATTAAAGACAAATAAGGTTAATAATATTAGATAATTAAAATATTATTAAATAATTAATAATATTAGATAGTTAAAATATTATTAGAGGACTAATAATAATAGTTTCTTAAAATATTATTAAAAGATTAATAATATTAGAGAGAGACTAAAATATTATTAAATAATTAATAATATTAGGAAGCGAATATAATATTATTACAAGGTTAATAATATTGTTCAAGCGTTAAGATACTTACTTAATAATAATATTATCAAGGGACGATAATATTATTAAGGAATTAATGTGATATCTAATATTTAATTATGTGATTAATGTTAGATAATATATGAGAATAATAATGTTATGAATAATTATATGTTATACTAATTGAAGGATCCATGATCGGTCTTTCCAAAGAGGATAAGTTAAATTCATTAAGCGAATTATAGAATTGTGTAGTAGTAGTCCGCAGACAAGGCAAGTTCTTTAACTCAAACTCGAGTTATTATTTCAAAGCATATTAGTGGATAATTATTGTTGATTATTCCACATTCCTTAATGATTATTGTTAATCGCACTATATGCAACTGAATTCCTGTTCTATAATTATTGAACTGTGAATCAATTAAAGTTCTTTCATTCGTGAACTGGTTATGAGATAGATCTATGCTAGTTGTGTCAGCTGGATCGAATATGTTTTAAATTTGATAAATCAAATAGATTTTAAAAGCTGTTCTTAACCAATTGATTTGGTAAGGACTCGAGATTGAGAAAAAAAATAATTTATTAAAGCATTATATTGAAAAACAATTGTTGCTCGACTATTAAGTGTTTATGCATAATTCACCGGGTATGAAAGGCTGATCCCCTTGACTACCAAAATTTACTAAAAGGACCAGTTTAAATACTGACAACCTTAGTATATGTTCATGGTTATTTCAAACCACTCAACATCTATTATTCAATTATTGAGACTTAATTCATGTTCTTTCACAATCGAATTCCATTGTTGAACATTGAACGTTAAATTTCTTTCTAATCATGATATATCTCCCTTGTATTTAAACTTGCTAAGCAAATTAGTTGCTTACTCTTGCTATATCATGACGTTTATTTCAGCTAAGCCAGAGGCATCAAATAAGAAAGATAAAGGCAAGGGCAAGGTTCAGGTATAGTAGTTGTTAAAGATGTTTAATTATTATATAATCTAATGTAATTAGTTATGCAAACCTTTTGTAATAGCAAAGGTAAGTTTAAGTAAAGGTTAAGAAGACCTTGAGATTATTGTTGTAAGACTTTATATTAATGAACGATGTACGTTTATTATTCCGCAATAGTTATAGAATGTTTATGATGATGATGTATCGTGAGCACCAAACTCGAGGTTTAGAGAACCCGAATTGGGGGGCGTCACACATGATATGCTATTTGTATGTCTTATACTTACACATAGTTTATTTATGCCAAGCATTGAGTTTTCAACTCCGTTTACATAATTCTCACTTTGTATTTCGAAAACCGTTTAGTTTCAAGTACAATTTTAAAAATAGCTTTGCACACAGTCCACGTATTCCCAATATACGGATATATTATCCATATATATATAAACTTATGTTTACTTATCGCTTTTATAGCTTTTAGAATGATCTGAATGGATATACGCGTCATATGTTTTTTAGACTGCGTTTTATATGTGTCTTGGTGCATCGGGACATACTTAACTTCCTTTCACGACTTCTAATAATTATATTCTCATACATGAATGTATTAGCCACATATCCTTCACATATAACTTATTTAGTTATATATTCATTTCCACATTAATCACATCTTCAGCCTTTATTCTAGTTTTTTTTGTTGTTGAAAATTTCTTGTATTCGTTTCAAAAACCTTTAGTCTTTTACGCACGATAGTCATTTATCGCCTTAATAGATTTTGACATGATTTTAGTTCATGACTACCTCACAATTTTAATTTATACCCCACTTGTAGCTTAATACATGGGTATTCTATATTTTTATACATAACTTTGGTATTCAAAGTGAACTCATAGCTCATTTTGTGCATTGAGGGTAATTATAACTTGTATGGTTAACTTATAGCTTCTATAAAAATTTATAGTTTCATTTCAATGTACTAATGCGATAAATATTTATTGTTTTTCATCATATAAACAAAACAGCTCTTCAAAGCATTATCAATTCCAAACTTGGCTTAACAATCCCAAGCTTAGCTTTCATCCTCTATATTACTAATTCAATTACATTGAATTTGAATATGTTATAGATTCCATACACCCGTCTATTTAGAGGTTTAGAAACTAAGTTTTATGGGTAAACTATCAAATTAAACCACGAAACCAAAAATGGTTCCCCAATGCTACTACAGCAACTGCTGACTGCTGCTGCCAATGGGCAGCAGCCCCCTCCTCTTGACTCTTGTTTTGATAGCTTTTATCTTGCACTTGATTAGTTTAATTTAGGCTGAATCTTGTATATAATGTAGGTAATACATTCATCTATTTTACAATCATACGAGCCAAATAATTCAATCAATTTAAATGCATTAACTGAGAGCCCAAAAGAGGCCCCCCAGCCAATGCCAAACATTGCTCCCTGCTACTGCCGTGGGCAGCAGCTTTGTTCTCAATGTGCTTCCTTCGTGATCTTATAACTTTTGGCTCACACATCGTATTGTGTTGATTTTTGAATATGACATACTTGGTATATGAGACTAATGTTAGAATAATATAGCCAACTATTTTGGGTTCGATGGGTGGTTCAAATAATGCGTCCGAAATGGACGTTCATAACAGTTTTCACTTTCGTTTCAGCTTTACCCCTCTCGCTAAAACAGTCATAATTTTTTCGTTTTAAAACATTTTTAGGTGATTCTTGAGCCCACGCGAAGCTAACTTCCGGGACTACAACTTTTATTCTTTGACCTTTTCCAAATTCTAAACACAGAATTCCAGAAATTCCGTGTAAAGGGACTGACCCGAGTTGGTTAGACAGTTTTGACGCGACTACTTTGAACAGTCATAACTCTTTGCTCCGAAGTCGGAATTAGTCCGTTCCGGAGTCTATAGAAAGCTTATTCAATGTAATATAACATACCAAAAGTCCAAAATTTTTGGATTAATTTAGCTAACCCCGAATTTTTCCTTTAGGGACAGCAGTCCACTAGTCTTCTAATTTTTCATTTTCTTGTTTTGACTTTCAAAACTCGCCCCGACTCGTTCCAATTCAAGTCGCGTTACAAATAAGCCTTATTACACATATTAAGACTCTTCCAAGGTCTTGGATCCGTTAAATTCTAAGTGTTTTGTCATTTTTACTCTTTATGGCCTTTATACAAACATAAAGCGAGCGACACTTTTGTGGATTGATTTCATAACTTTTTTGTAAGACCCCAACTTTTATGAATAAAGATTTAATTTTCTCTATATATATTGTTTTAAATAGTAAGGTGTTGAATTGATGAATGTGGTAAGTTATGGGGTGAATTGTGCAAATTTTTTAAAGTTAGCAAGTGGTAATAAAATATTTATTGTTGTCGGGGAATATTCGTTTGGTCGTGGAATATTCTTGTTGTCGGGGAATATTCGTACGACGGCGCAGTCATTTATGGGGCCCACAACGGAATAGCTGTCGGATGAAGAAAACGACAAGAATGAGTTTTCTAAAAATAACGGCGTAACGGTTACTGTTAAAACTGTTGAAATACCTGGTGGTGAAAATACAGTAATACGCGGTGTTGCACAGTAGCACACGGTATTGCACAGTAATTCTAATTATTGATTCTTACGTAAGAAGTTACTACTCAATAATTGTTACAGTAATTACTGTTCAATATTTTATATTATTGATTCAATAATTGTTACATTGATAATTGCATAATATTTTATTGATTCAATAATTGTCATTGCACAGTATTTCAAATTATCAAATCAATAATTCATATTATTTGAATAATATTATTAGATAGCATTATTGGCAATGTCTAATGAAGTTCTGTCTAGGAGGAGTTATTTAATTGCGCGCCAGTAAGAAAAAATCTTTATCGGAAGGCCCCCTCTTTCCTAGGAACGATCTGGTTGTCAATATTGTAGTTCTGTAATATTATTTGGGAATAATTGATTATTGATTTATATGATAAAAAAATATTTAGTTTTGTGGATATAAAAGAAGGAATTAGTGCTGAGGTATTTTTATCAGTATTTGTTGTAAGTTTAGCGTATTATTTTGGACCCCCATTTACTCATTTTTCAATAATTGGTAGAAAGTTATTCAGTATATACATATATATATATATATTATATATATATAAGGTGGGGCCCACATGTTGGATGGATTATGGGTGGGGCCCATATGTGATGAAAATAGAAATAGGGGAGGGGGAGTTTACGTGAATGGAGGATAATATATATAAATATATATTATAAGTTTTGTTATATATATATAAATTTTATATATTTATTATATAAATTATATATATATATATATATATATATATATATATATATAATCAGATTACCTGCCGTATAAGGCAGGTAAGTTTTTTTAATATATATATATATATTATAAGTTTTATTTTATTAGATTATAAATAGAATATATTATATTTTATTTAAAGTTTTCGTTTTATTAGAATATTTTATTGCATAGTGCTGCATAGTAAATCAAATTTTTTCAAAGCCGATGGATTCGGAGCCCGTGAATGTACTGTGCAATCCATGATTTTATTTTCTAAATAGTATCCTTCCATTCTCCTATAAATAGGATGAAAATCACACCAGAATCAGAGAATTTTTCTTCCATAATATTGAGCGTATTTCTTTCGAATTTAAGGAAACTTTGAGTGTTGTAAATAGTGCAACTTTTTCTTCAAAAATATCCCCGTCCTACCTGTCAGAAATACTCTTCTTTTAAGGTAAGGGGTATTATTTATTTCATATTCGCTTACGATATTATTTTTCGTATTCATAAGGAATTTTATTGTTGTTCAATATTCGTAAGGAATATTATTTTCGTTCAATATTCGTAAGGAATATTATCTTCGTTCAATATTCGTAAGGAATATTATTTTCGTTCAACAGTCATAAGGGATGTTATTTTTTTTCGTAAATGATATTATTTCTTCCAATATCATTTCATCAAAATATTGGTATGAATTTTATTATGAAATTTTTACTTTTTTCGTCGCGGCACTATTCACGAAAAAAATTAAATTTTCTTCTATTTATCCAAGTTGGCTATTATGGGTCTTATCTTTGATTGGATCCAAGTTTTGATCTTTATTCTTGAATTTTGCTCTACAAAGTATTATTATGGAGTATTTTTGAACTTGAATAAACTAAAATACGAATCCCTAATCTTTGTCCTTTATCTCACTGAATTCGTTATTTATATTATTTTTCATCATCCTCAGTCCTAAATGGTGATATAACTGAATATCTTTGGCATGTAGTGCAAAGATGGATGATTACTTGATGAATATCTTTGGCCTATAGAGCAAAGATGAACGATTACCTGATGAATATCTTTGGCCCGTAGTACAAAGATGGACAGGTGTTGAGATGAACATGACCAACTGGTGATACAAATGAATATCTTTGGCCTGTAGTGCAAAGATGAATATTTGATTTAAAATATATATTGATTAGTGTTACAGGGATAAAATATTGATTATGGACTTTCAAATTATAGAAGATAGTAGACATTATTTTCTACTTAACTCTTTTGATGCATTGTTATTTCCGCTGCAGTTGTTGATCTAAAACTTGTTGTCCATAATATTTTATCTGATTGGTTGAAGACTAACGATAATTTATTTTTTATTATCTTAGTCATAATATTCTTTACTGGGCTAGTTGAGTTCACCCTTTTCATTTATTGTCCTCTTCAGGGAATGAGAATGTTGCGGGAACTAGTCGGGGAACAGTGTGATGGTCAGAGTTAGATCTGTAGAAGTCCTCACTATTCTATAAAATAGTGGAATAATAATTATAATGAATAAGAAATGAATTTGAATGTTTATATTTCGTACTATATACGATTTGCATTGAAATTCACAGTTGTATGGTCGTATTTCTTACGACCTTTTGTTATAAAAGTTTTGTATTTAAAATTCTGTACCATGTATTTGGCGACTTAGAATGGGTTGGTATTGAACCTATTTTGGGGGCGTCACATTTTTAGTTTGGTATTCACCTATATTTTTCCTCCTTATAGCTCCGCACACCACATACTAGTTCCATATCTCTAATTCCAATCAATAGAAGTCATTTACATAATCTATTCAAGGATATTCAATCACTTTCTAAATAGTTAGCTTACTAACTATTTGAAAAAAACTAATTTCTTTAATTCTATTACAACTAATATGAAATCTTATAATTCTCATACATAATACAACTACCCGTAGCTTCATTTGCCAATTTCCAGTCAAGCTAATTAACTTACCAATTCAATTGATCATATACTTTATAAAACATAATACACATTATATTTACCTTGTTTGCTTGCTTTGATTATGATTTTGATGCAAATATGTTTCTTGAAGCTTTAAATCCTCCAATTAACTGAATAGGAACGGATGGATTTATAATTGGGGGAGAAGAGCTTTGGCAAGTTAGGGAGGAAGGGAGAGGAGTTCAGTCGGGGTGGAGGAGAGGAAGAGAAGAACCGAGCTTGGCTTGGTTTCTACAAAATTCTTCCCTTACTTCCCATGAAAATTACGTGCCCCCTTATACCCAATTCCCCTACTTCTCTCTCAATATACTTGGCTATTACAAAATTTTCTTGACCTCCAATCTTGTAACAGTATTAGCTAACTTGGCTAGTTTAGTCATTCTCCCCTTTTTGCTTAGTTTTTAATACATAAGATATATAATATACATTATCATTTATTTATTAAAAACATAATATTTATTTATAATTGTAATATATTTTTACCTTATATTTGCAAAAATGAATGCTCTTCATATTATCCCCATATAAATGGAAATTTACTCAATAATCTAAATAATGCTTGTATTGAATAATTAAAATTACCCAATAGTTAATAACTAGATTTTAATCTATTTAGTTAATTCACCCACATTTACATGTTTTACCCTCTTGGAACATATATAATATATAACCCACTCTTGATATATATAAATTATATATTTCCAAAATAAAACATAACATAATAGGCTTTCACTACATATTTATTTATAAATGCCAAATAAATATGTAACACATAATCTCTCATGTAAATTTTGATTATGAACTTACTTAAGATATTATAATAAATATAATATCCTTGCCTTATTAGAATAAATTCAATTAAGAATTTATTCTAATGCTCTTGGTTAAAGTATATATACAATTATTATATACTTAAACCACCTCCTTCATTCCCTTAAGAAAATTGTCCACAACAATTTTATTTTGTCGCGTAATAAATACATATATATATATATATATATATGTATATGTATATTATATTGATTACCTAGCCAATATCCTATTTAATGCACATGAACTCACATCACATTTGAAAATAATTTATAAATTTTATTTTCTCACATTATAAATTATTTATATCAATTTATTTACATATAGCAAATATAATTTAATATATTTAACATCTTACGTAAACCTACATATCATTCATAAATCATAAAATAATTTATATACTCATAAATTAGACTAGACATTTAATTTAATGTCTATTAAACCTCTTAATACGGTTTGCTATAATCAATAAGCCTTCTTCAAATGGCTTGCCATATTTGTTATTACATAATCTCTTTCAATTATTAAATCGTATAGATTTTTAAATAAATCATCTATTTTCACTCTAGGTTTTAAACTTTAACCTTTAATTTAATCATTAAAGATTTTCTAAATTTTTGGGTTGTCACACACGAGAAGGACAAGGGATGATGATGGCCATGATGTCAAAAATGCAGAGGCAACAAGAGGAGATGGGGAATTATCGCCAGCAGCTAATGCAGATCCTAACCTTCAAAGCTATGTTTCCAGGAAGTTCGCAGGAAGAACGAGTAGGAGTGGATAACAATAAGGAAAATCAAAAGGCGCCTCCAGCAACAGAGACTCATCTGATTCCAATTATACATTTGGAGCCCCAAAACAGTGGTGATGTACCACAACCCAGAGTGGAAGCAAACCAGCCTCAACTAATCGTCATTCCTACTACATTTTCAATGTTTTCACAAGTGCAGATATCGACTATCCCGAGACATGCCCAACAAACAAGCCAATAAACACAACCAATGTAAGCTTTAAATGATGCAAGTGTACACCGGTCGATCTCCTTACCACATACACCGCCAACGCAGCAATATATCACAACCCCTCAAAGAGTCCATACAACAAGCCAGTATGTGACGAAGGATGATATGCTTGACGTAATCAACCAACTCCGAAGGCAGACAACCAGACCCTTAGAATTGGAATTCACTCCACCATACCCGACGTTTATACGGAGACAGCCTTACCCAGCAAGATATATTGAGCACCCTCCACAGTTTTCGAAGTACAATGGAGAGAAAGGGAATGCAAGAGAACATATAGCCAGGTTTGTAGAGTCGATGTCTCTGTGGTTGGGTTATGATGAAGTGATCAACCACAACCTCTTGCTCCGTGATTTCAATAAAATATTGACAGACAGTGCCTTCAGTTGGTACTATAATCTAGAGAAATGGTCAGTCCAAGATTGGGACGATTTGAAGTTACAATTTTTTAAGAAGTTTTTCTATGTGCAGAAACAGGTGACCATCGTGGAATTAGAGAGATTCAAACAAAAGCCAAATGAAGAGTTGTCAGATTACATAGACAGATTCAGAGCCCAGACGAAAAAATATGTGGAGCCGATTGAGGAGAAAAATCTAGTGAGCATATGAAACAATGGTGCCCTAGATGCCTTTAAGCCCCACTTGGTCACTAAAGCATGTGATTCATTTGCAACGCTCTCATCATTTGCACAAGACTTGGGAGGAATTATGACTATTCCCGCAAGCCACATGACTGTTATGTGGAAGGGCAAAAGAACTGCTACTGTGGCTTTAGCAGACTCTTAGCAAAAGCCATAAGGGGTCAAGAGGAAAAAGAGTGGAAATAATGAAAGGAACCGAGGAAAGCAAGGAGACAAGTTTTCGAGATTACCAATCCTAGAGGCTATTACATGCAGTAAGAAGGCATTTAGGGGCCTGTATGAACAATGGGTTGAACATGGAGTGGTGAAACCTCCCAAGGCCAGATTTGTTGTGAAGGAAGAGATGAAAAGAAGACCAGACTTCTGTGTGTACCATCAATACGCAGGACACTCCACCATGGACTGTTACAGTCTGCGAAGGATCTATCACGAGAAGTTAGCAGCAGGTGAAATCGAATTGGAAAGGGAAACACCGTGCTAAATAAGCCATTGTTCAAACATCTTATTAGATAATAGAACTCCCTCCATCAATAGGGACGTTAAAAAAACTGATGGAGAGATATACAGGGTGAAACACTATAAATCATCACCTTACTACCCGAAAGCAATGGACAAGCAAAGGCCATGAACAAAATCTTGATCAATATTCTCTCGAAAAATCCAGGATGATCACCCCGAAGACATGAGAAGTTTTGTTACACAAGCTTCATAAACAAAAGATGATGGATAATCCAAATACTGGCTCTACCGTTGAAAGATCTCTGAACTGTAGATACAAGAATATCAAAAATCCACCCAAGATGGTGGTCCACTCTAAATGGTGGCCAAGTCCTCGTAAAGTACACTTGCCAAGAAATTGGACTACCCAAGTGACGAGGCACCCGATTTTAATTCCTCGCAGATCACACTTGCCAAGAAATTGGAAGACCCAAGTGACGAGGCACCCGAGTGTTATACTTTATCATCAAAAGTAATCAAGGCACTTGACTATAAGTCCTCAGACCCGAAAAGTTATACTTTCAAAAGTTATGCTTTATCCGACAAAAGCAAGATTTATTTTCTGAAACGTTATGCTTTTCGTAAAAAGCAACATGATTATCAATAAAATGTTAAACTTTCACTTATACTTGAATAATTTTTTTGATTTTTTTAAAAGTATGGATTAAAGTGTTCGTTTGCAAAAAAAATAATCAAATTAAAGGCAATTAATAAGGTTAAAGAAACAATATTCTGATAAAGAAAATATATGTAAATGAGTTTTTTTTTACAGGACTAAAAAAAAACTACAAAAAGCCATGATCTAAAGGCCATACCATATCAAACTGAAGAGGGGGCAAAGCTAGGGCCTCTAATTTAGCAATGGCAGCATCCCGAGCCTTCATAGTGGCGATTTTTAGTTTCTGAAAAGCTTGGATATTTGACTTTAAACCTTGAAGTCGGGTCTCCAGTTCGGTTGCGGTGTTCTCAAGATCCGAAAGTTGTTCCGAAAAAGAGTTATTTTTGAGCTGATACATAGTAACTTCTGACCGTAGGGCAACAATCTGAAAAGTGAAACTAAGAAGATTTAGCCGATCACGAAAGGGAGACATGTCGAAGCCAACGGAGGAGAAGTCATTAAGTTCACCGCTAAATCTATCTAAGTCTTCAGCTCGTAAAGAATATAAAGAAAGACTGTGCAACTCAAGGATAAGGCTTGCAAGTCGAACTAAAAAGAAAGTCTGGACGGGGGCCATGCAGATAGTCAGACGGCCAAGTATTTGAGGAAACCGAGCTATGAGACGATCGAGAACTTCCTGGCTGGAAGATGATATCTGGAAGCCCCTCCAAGAAACAAGGTCTCCACTTGGATTGAAGGAAGCTCTGGCAGAAGCTACTTTAGAGGCCATTATAGAATCCGTCGAGACAAAGGATGGAGAAGCAGGGGGTTGCTGTGCTGCCGATGAATCCTCGAAGCCTTGGTCATCCGGAAGATAACCCGGAGGATAACCGAGATCACTATATGGCGAGGAGTCAACATCTGGATGGAGAGTATCAAATAAAGCAAGCGCATCAACAGGCAAAGGCAAATCTTTCATCTTCTCGCTCTGAAAGCAAGATAATAAAGCATAATATATTTGGGAGAAAGAAAGAAAATTCAAGAAGAAGATGATATATTGACCCAAAGATAGATACTCACAAGATAGTCAATGTCCAAATAGTTGGGAGATGCCACAGAAGGTGGAATGTCAATCAACCCACCCAAAGTGCTATCAACAATACCTTCCTGAGAAATCACTAACTCGGCAGAATGCTTCTGGGGAGGATGAACATCATCAATAGTCTCAGAAGGATTCCCCCTCGAGGAAACAAGAGTCTCATCAATATCTCCAGGTCTATCATGTGGAGAAGTCACAAGAGGGCATGAGAAAATTGTTGTATCACCCACAGCAAGGCTCAAGCTCACATCAGATAAAGTGTCCTTAGCATCAAGACTAACACAAGCATCATGTAATGAAGACGACTCAACACTGATAAGGATAGGAGGGGGAGGCTCACGACTAGTAGAAGCCTCCGCTGTTGCCCCATTTGCAGTACTAGCCATAAACCCAAGAGAAACATCATCATTCTCTTCATCAGCATCGATAACCTGAAAACAGTGGAAATAATGACATAAGGAATCATGAAAGCAGCTATGTGGATAGTAACAGACATAAATGAAAATACTATAAATAAATAAATAAAATAATAAATATAATAATAATTACCAAACTTCTACGACGTTTCTTGACCTGATCCTCGGCTGCCGGCACACTAGGACTAGCATCATCAAGAGGGCGCTTTGCTAATGGCTTTAAGCGAAGCTTAATGACCGAATAAATAGCAAGGACCACAGTAGAATCTGTAGAGGGCATCACCTCAGAGTTAGTAATAGCAGATGCTCTCGTTTTAGAGCGAGTAACTCTTATTTCCTCGACAGCAGAGTATCCCTGGGGAGGAGCTGGAGGAGGTATCTGAGATGAAGCCCGTGGTGGAAGATTTAAAGAAGTAGTAGGGACCTGTGCAGGAGGAACATCTGGGTCTGCGGACGGAGGAATAAGAGACTCAGAGATTAAAGCCTTAGGCTCAAAAAGCCGACTACTAGTTAGCCAATGCTCTGAACAAGTATTAGATCTAGGAGAACATAACATTCTGGTCCATTGAAGACGTTCGGGAGGAGAAGCTGACAGCGAACAAATTATAGTATTATCCTGCCACTTTTTACGGTTGATGAGCCAGTTGTTGCGTTCATAAGTAGTATATCGCCCTTGCTGAGAATCATCTGGTATGACGAAATGAAGAGGGTCACGAGAAGCATTAGAAGGTTTTGGAAACTCCCATGCAAATGAGGATGATGTGGGGACAAAATTGAGGAAAGCACCCTTGTAATCCCTCTGGCAAGAGCGGCCGAAAGGTCAATTTTGGTCGAATCCAAATTGCCTCATGACTCTATGAGGAGAGTAAAGTACGGTGCCAAACCGATCATCCTCAACAAAATATAGAAGTTTCGCAGCTCGGAGGAATATGAACCAAGAAAGTGAAGACCCAGTCAATTCCCTGACATTCGAAAAAGAACGAAATTCCCTCCTATAGAAGTGAGGTCGAAAACCATCATCTGGAACAATGGTGTAAGGACGAGCAGTGAAACAGGAAAAGTTATCAATATAAAGCCGCAAATCTGAAGTAATCCTATGATCAATCCAGCGAGCGTTTCGGGGAACAATGTTGGGCGATGAGAAAGGGTGCGGAGATTTCCTTTTCTTCTAGGAAAAGTGCACAGAAGTTGAATGGCTCTGAAAGTGCTCGAAGAGGAAGATCTGAAGAAAGGAACATGAAACAAAGCAACTCACGTCGTACCTGAATAAATGAAAGAAACATTAATGACACGATTTCTGAAAAAAGAAAGAGAGGAAAGAGTGAAACTGAAAAGGGGTACCTTCCGACATATTCTTTCATGGCAAGGACAGTCTCATCCAAGCGACGATACAAGGTCCCCAAAAAAAGACGAGCAAGGGGGATCTCCAAACCCCGAGATAACAAAGTCGCTAAGCTAAACATACGGGTCGAGGGACCGTCTATGGGTGATCCAGGGAAGATAAAGTGAGATAACCACATAACCAGATAAACAGCCAAAGGAAAAGGACAAGGCTCCTCATGAAGAGCGAGAACGGACTCCCTGTAAACAAAACTATTCCAATGGTCAGGCTTGTAATCCTGAATGAAATAGCGTACCCTAAGATAGCCAGGAAGTCTCCGGATGGTTAGGGGTCTCTGTGACACCCCCAAATCTGGGTACTTCAATTTCCACGGGACTTGGTGTTCACTGTACAAATATCATCTATCTATCTACCCATAAAAATGCAAACCATGAAATAAATAGAAATAATCCTCCCCTTATGGGGTTACAACATCTGAAAATAAATACATCAATCCCAGATAATATTAACCTTAAACATCTGTGCGAAACATAAACAAATAAATAGTCTTACACAACTTTAACATAGAGCTGAAACATAAACATATAAAATAAACAACAAGTCTTCATCACTTATTGACATTGCCCTTGCCTTTGCTAGTAGAAGGCTCGTTGGACCTTTCGTTCTTAACTGTAATGTTATTATTACGCAAAAGTGAGCACGATTGCCCACAAGTATAATAATATGACAACAATATAATAACATGCGAGTGAATCAAAGACATCTGAATAAAGAAACTCAAATTTTGACTTGAGGATAAATAACAGGAATCAAAAGAACATCTGAGGGTCATAAGACCTTGAACTATGTCCTAGGTTGTAAAGTGATTATACTTTAAACCTTTAACAGTCATAAAACTATGGACTCTACTTCTTGTACTTAGGGGGATCAGCCCTTAGTACCATACTGTGCACAATATCTCAACGCTAAAGCGTAAATAATCCCCTTTACAGGGTTGTTCATCTCAGTTTTGACATCAGAATCCACACCAAAGGAAGTTTGGTTTGGATAAGCTCAATAAGCATACTAGAATTTGAAACGTTCATCAACTATGGACTAGTCGAATCAATAAGGGTTCACTAGTCCTATAAGGTTCAACAATAACATCGATATTCAACTTGAACAATAAATCTCAAGAGTATACAATCGAATAAGTATTGTATAACTGAAGTAATACTTAAAGGAATAACAATACCTCATATGAAAATCTTAACTTGAATAAACAAGGATAAGAACTTGTTCAATCGATAACCTTGAATTTAGAAAGTTTGTTCAATGAAAGTAAAGTTAGGAACTTGCTTAATAACAATAAGTTAGGGATAAGATACTTGCCTCTCGCACAAGCTACAAGTTATAATTCATGTCCTTTACTTAGTCCTACATAACCATCCATTCACAACATAGATTAATAACAAATTCGATATACTTATCGAATTACAACATTGGTCTTCGAACACGTTATTAGACTTTACGATTAACGATTTAAGTCATGCAATTAACTTATTAATTAATCACGTAATATAAGTTATTAACATCTATTATATGCTTAACATGTCTTCATGTTCATCACATTAGGTTTTTAAAACACTTCTTTGAAATCTTGAATACTTAGAAAATTTTCAGAATTCTACAGGCGGCGCGGCCTCGCGCCAGTTACCCTTTGGATCGGCGCGGCCGCGAAGCACGGCACGGGCGCGCTCCAAGTATGCCTTAAAGCGGCGCGGCCGCGTGGCTATGCAAACCCAGATTTTGGCAGTTCGCGAAGAACACAGAACAGCCCAAATAAATCCAAATTAAACTAACGTAATGAATTATAAGGCTACTCATAATGTAAAAATTTTATAGAAACATTTTACAACGTTCCTATCATGATTCTAAGGTTTTAAATCACGTAATTACACAAATTACAGCACTCAATTTCACTGTTCTTCATACTTTGTAAAGTTTTGAAAGAAAATAAGAAATTTAACGTTACGGATTCGTTATAACACCGAATTCGTTCGTTTAACTTCCATTTTGCTCGTTTAAACGTACACAATTATATGCAAGTGTCAATTTAAAGTTAAACCATCGATTCATGGTATAAAATTTGTACGTAAGGGCCGTATGGCCATATATACGACTCTGTAATTTTGAAAACCCAAGTATAAACAAAATTTCGATGGTTTGATCACTGAAGTTATGCATATATGGCATATAATATGTTATAAACACATATGAACACACATATAGTCATATAATGAACAAATATCAATTTTCCCATTCATAGAGAATTTTTAAAGCACGTAAATGAAAAAACTCTGTAAAATTTTGAAAACCCAATTAAGGCCTAATTACATGAATTCGATTATTTTAATTCTTTCATACCAAATACAAAACATGTTATAATGATATAATAACACATATATAAGCATATAATCAAAAATTGCTAATTTTTCCCATACAAAGAGAACTCAGAATATATGTTCATGAAGGAAACATAGTATGTGAAATAAAATTGGGACAAAGGAATTACCCCTTGCAAACTCTGTGAAGATGATATGGATTCTTTTTTGATTCTTCAAATTCTTTCAACTCTCTCTCAATTCTCTTTTGTCTAAGTTTTCTCAGAGTATGTATATGATATATAGTAGTTCTGATATATGTTTATAAGATATAAGTCTGATATGAATAATATACATATATGTATAATTAGTCGTGGGGTCATGGTCGTCAGTTAATCCCATAATGGGTTAACTGACCTCAACCTTCACCAAGGCCTTGTTTGCTTGTCCCTTATTCCCCCTTTTCTATTTAATTTAATTAACTTACTATTATATAGTTAATTAAATGTCACACCCAATTAATCAAATAATCCTATTTAAATCAATTAAATAAAATTGTATAATTCCATAATAATTGACATAGTCACATAATTAAAATTCTTATTTATTAATTATGTCAAATCATTAAATCTCTAATTAATTATTAAATTAATTAGAATAACATTATGCTTATTAATTAATTTATTTAATCAAATAAGCTCAATTAAATACATACTTTTGCATATAAAAATTCTCCACATTAATTTAATCAATGTAACACATATAATTAAATTAATCTACCATAAATTCATCAATTAATTACTTAACTCAATAATTAAATCATCAAAAAATATTCATTTAATTCAATAAATATTCAAATTACATTACAAAAATCTCGTTCGTCACAGTCTCGAAGTCTGAGAGGATTATATCACCTTGAAACCTCATAGTGCAATTGGAAGCCCACTTGAAGGCTTTTGTCAAGTACGCAACACATTCGGCATCCCTAGGGGATAGGCTGGATGGATCGCAAAAGGCTGAAGCATCAACAGGAAGGCTACATGGTATAGTTCAGAATAATTACATAATCCAAAAAAAATAAGGATGAATGTACAAAATAGAAGAAAGAATTACTGGTAAATGGCATAGACACCTCTAAAGTAGGAGTGAACTCCCCCCAAGCGGTGACAAATGTACATGTAGAAGAACACCAGCGTGAAATCAGTAAGGTAAGGGCGTTATAGTCCTGTTGGATACAAAGATCCCTACATAGCTGAATACAATGCAGAATCCCAGCTTTGTCCAGTATCTTCACATAATCGGAATTCCCAAGGATATCATCGGTCCAATGTTGCCATCCCTGAAGATGACTAGATGAGTCAGACAGGAAGCGAACGGGACTGAACGAGTATTCCTATTTTTTGATGCACATGCGGAGAATCTGAGTAGAGCAGGGAAAGCTGTCCGCACTTTCACCAGTTGCTGCATATAGAAATAAACCCCCTTTGTCGGGTGGAGGAAAAGCTGCACGATCATATTTCTTCGTTTATTCCCAGAAAATGTCAAAAGACCCAAAGAAGGGAGCTTTTCCCCACTCGCTTACGAAGGGGACTTCCTTAGCAGTTTTTGGGTCCGCAGAACGCCCGTCAGAATTAGCCTACAACGAGGGGATTTGACATGATAATTCTACGAAAAAAGAAAAAAGGAGATGAAAGCATTCAAAATTAAGTGCTTAACATGGTAAAAGAGAATTGGTGAATCCCGAACAAATGAGGTCGCTTTGAAATTTCCCTTTGACAATGTCCGACGCGAAAAAAGTCTAGCCTCGAATAAGAAGACTTATCCCGGAAAAGGAGAGATTAAGAACATCTGAAAAGAAGAAGGAACAAAATTAGCAAAGGACGGAAAATCCTCTAGGGTTCGGTCACCTCGGGATTCGACCACGTTGAGATTCGGCCTCCTAAGGTTTAGCCACCCTGGGATTCGGCACCCTACAAGGGTTCACCCATCCAGGATGGTCCGACTATGGTACCTTGCTTCCTTTCTTGGTTCGTTATTTGATTGATTGGAATGAAGCGTCGCTTGGAGTTCTTTAAAAGTAAGTCTTTCTTTAATATTCGAGAAAAATGATTTGAATAAAACAATCATAAAGAATTAATTAGACGAAAAAAAACAAAACAAAAACGTCACAGTGGTCTTATATATAAGTTACCATTTGTTTCATATTATATATTATATTATATATATATATATATATATATATATATATATAACGTCTTGGTGCTGGCTAATTATTTATACTTTAATAATATTAATGATATTGTTGTATATTAGTTAGGTACTGAAAAGCTTGTACTTGTATAATTAGTTTATGAGCAAATCAAAAAGATGGATAGCTTGCAGTGGTCATATATATATATATATATATATATATATATATATAAGAATAGAACCTGCAATCCTGCAATGATTATAAAATATATATACATATATATATACATGCAATGATTCCTCTTTTGCAAAGCTTCAGTTTCTTTTAGTGAAATTGCGTCAGTCAGAACAATCTGAATGCTCCGGTTCCAGAATTTTTTTGCAAATTTCAAAATTTGACAGCCTTGCATTGAAATTGCGTCAAGCACTTCTCTTTCTGGATTAGCTCTCCAATACAATACTACTAATATTGTATTCCTTCATCGGTCACGAAGAAGCAAAGGAGTCTTTTCTTTCTATATATACACACACAATCATGAAACACAAAGCAGGTATCCTAATAAACTTGTGACTCTACGTGAATCAATCTTTGCGAAATTGTTTTGTTTTAGAACTCTAATTATTGACAAAAAAAAATAATTTGAACCTATTTTCCCAAACTTCTTATCTGGTTCGGATTGCTAATATATATATATATAATTATTTGCTATTAAAAAAAATATAATAATAATAATAAATGAGATGCATATACAAATTAAATAATAGTGTAATGGTTTTAGTTGGACTATTTTTTCTCATACTGCCAGGTCGATTTTATCACAAGTTGATACAATAGGGATCCTTCGAACACCAGACTTTAATTTATTATGCAAAGTTTGGGTGATACCAACTCAATTAACGGAACTTGATGCATATACTTATTATTTAATTATGAGTAACGTAGTACTGAAAAAAAAATCTATGGATCATAATTGAAAAAATATATATATATATATATATATATATATAATTTTTATTTTTAGATAACATGCTACGTTATATCAGTATGTTTATTTAATAAAACAAAATTTATATTAAATATAATTATAATGTATCTTTATTTCCATATTTCTGAATAATCAATATATATTATTAACTGTTGCAACTAATCCCCTGCTTGCCAAGTTCTCAGATTTAATGTAGCAAGTTTTGGAAACAAATTTGATAAATAATTTTCAATATATCTTGGGAGAGCTCCCTTAGGGTTTTCCTCTCTTAAGATTTTGGCTTTTTGGAGATTTGCAACATCGAGTTTCGCAAATCGTTTAGAAATTTGAAACAGGATTCAAAGACAACAAGTATTTTTGCACGATCATCACTTCGAATGCGTGACTCACGTGCAGGGGGCAAATGTGAGCCCAAGTATAAATTAGGGTTTACATGTGATCTAAAGGAACTGGGAGAAGCCTCCACGTGTCCCGGGGTAGAAGGCTCGTGGAGGTTACTTATTTTGAGAATTGATTGAGGGATTGGATTGGTGGCTAGAAAGACAGGGTGATTTAGGCATTACTCAAGTAACTAAGGGTATTTTTGGAATTTCTTCTAAAATCACATGCTAGGCACAAAACCCAGACATGTGCCAGGCACGTGACTATTTTCCAGAAAACTCTATAAATACCCTCTTTCACTTCAATAGAAGGGACTTTTGCTTCTCACTGAACTGAAGACACACAAGAAGGCTCTCTGGATCCTTGATACTCTAGTAGGGCTCTTGGATCCTAAGAGTTCTGCCACGTGTTACTCGAGCAATCGCTTACCTGTTCTTCTCCCCTCTTCAATCAATCAATCAAGACCGTACTCTTTGTTGATTTCTCTCCTCCTCAACCAACTCGAAACCCTAACCCTAGTAAGGTACGTTTCCTTACCCACAAGTCTCATCCGCAGTATTAAATTGCGGATGCTAAATTCAATTTTTTTTTTAATTTTCAAGGCTTCGATCAATTCTAACAACTCTACAATCAAAAGGTGGCTGATATTCAGAGAAATTATCCTTTTATTTTATACCGGTGGCTAAAGGTCTAAATTGACTTTCATGTTCTTTTTATTGCAGGGGAGCTAGCTTTAATATCAGAATAAACATTCTAACCTCTGACTAGCCCCCATCTTGTTGGTTTCCAAGGAATTGATTCATATCTATTGTACTACCTATAAACTAAGCTATTTCTTTAGTATTCTAGCGAATATGTTACAAATAAGTGAGTCAAGTGCATCAGGCAATAAAACTTGCTGTCCCATAATAAAATCTATAATAGCCAACATAAATAATTTAGAACAGTTCTCTCAACGAAGTATTGAAGCCTTGTATAGTGTTTATGGCCAATGAAGGAAGTAATACAGGAGCAATAATTTGAGACCCCTTTACATTTGTACCTTAAAGATACTGATTATAAGCGAAGATGAAGTATTCTTCTCTTAACTGTATGACTGGGTGGTGTTTGATTGCATCGTAATGTATCTTAAAAGCTCATCTGTTAATGTATTTTAACAACCCATATTTTTATATTAAGAGGTCCTCTGAATAGTTTAGACTCATATTTATATCTTAACTATTCAGAGGATCTCTTAATACAAATATATGGGCTCTTAAGAGGCATTAAGATGTGGACTGTTAAGATGTATTAAGATGCAATAAAACACCATAGTTTCTTTTCTTTCTTCTCAGAGAGGAGGTAGATGAAATGCTGCTTGATTAGTTTTATTGGCCTTTAATGCACTGGGGCAGCCGTCTTTTGATCGTAAAGTTGTTAGAATTGATCGGAGCCTTGAAAACTGAAAAAACTTGAATTTGGCATCCGCAGTTTAATACCGCGGACAACACTTATTTACCAACGATGTCGTTTTCCAGTTGGCCATTTGGCCATATCTAGCCTCCGCAGTTTAATATTGCAGACGTGAGATATTTACAAGGAGTGATATTTTGGTCACCTATCCCGTCCGCAGTTCTGAAAATTAAATTGCGGACGAGAGCAATATTAGTCGTTAGATATTCGAATGGACGATCAAGATTTGTATTAAGGATCGACTCTTTTTTATCAGCCCCTATATATATATATATATATATATATATATATATATATATATATATATGAAATGATACAAAGCAAATACTTACTACTGATGAAAATAGGTCAAGCACATCTATATATATATATATATAGCGTCCATTTTGACTATTAGTAATAAATGATGTATCCCGATTTTTAATCTCGGTCGTTGGTAGTCAGAATGTACGCTATATATGTTACTTGCCCTATTTTCATATGCAACAAATATTTGCTATTTTACTAGGGATCATTTTTATATATATATAATTATAAATACACATATATATACATGTATTGCCCAAACAACATATGTTGCTTAATGTTTTATTAAAACCTCATCATATTTATTATTATGTTTTATTATTATGATATCATGCCTCTAGGCGGCACAACCATTGGGGGGGGGGGGAGGGGGGGTGGGGGATTGGCAATAAGACAAAAATGTAATGTGATAAGAGATATAAATGTTGCATAGTGATATAATAATTTTTGTAACATTAATTTTTAATCAAAAGTGACTTGTTGAGCTTTTGAACGATACTAAAAGGTTTAATTAATTCTTTAGTAAGAGATATAGTTAATTGAAGTACTATCATAATGAATGAAATAATTTTTTTTTAATTATGTAGCTAAGTATATAGTGATATATGTACTCTACATGTAGAGTGATATGTAATATTGCCAATGTCAATTTTGGCATGTTCATTCACTTCATAAGCAGTGGTCCTTTGTACTTAATTTGAAAATGATAGAAATCATCATTTCACCTATATATATATATATATATATATATATATATATATATATTCTTTGGCAGAAGACATAAATAATATAATTAGCTATTGAATGCTCAAGAGATCACATAAAATATTTTTTGTACGAAAGTTTTGTTGAATAAATTATAACAGAACATGCTATTGCATAAAATAAAATCAAATAAAAAATTAGGTACTTATATGAATTGAGAGAAGACATCTTGTATGTATCAAGCTTCCGCTGCGCGTAAGGGTGAAGGTCTTCAATTGTCTCTCTCAATCTTAGGATGGATGTATAGGTGTGTATAAAGTTCTTGACACGACAACTGGGACCAAACCCTAACTATTTTATTTATTAGATAGCTAAGGGTCAAAATTATCCATCAAGATTATGAAACCCTAGGGCCCATTATGTCAACTTAATATTAGTAATAATATTTATGGGCTACACAATTAATTACCAAACCCATAAATAAAGTAATAAATTAATACAATATGTAAGCCCAATAATTACATAAATAGTAGAGGCCACATAAGAGAATAAAATATTCTAACATTCTCCCATTTGGCCGAAATACTATTTATATATAAAACATAATGCTTACAATCATTAATTTGGCCAAGTATTAATTTATGTCTACATCCTGTTCAAATAAAAATACCAATGCGAATTAATACAATCTTTGTGTCATTATTAACACAAGATCCCCATTAGATACACAATTAGTACTTTTATTAGAACAAAGATTAACATTAAGCATAACAGGTATGAATAGAGTTTGTTGGGAATTGCATATTCAGATTTGATATTGAAAGTAAATATGAATGCTTAAGTGTACAGTCCTTAAGAGAATCAATGTACAAGGACTTAGATGATAGATCAAACAAGTTAAGTTGATCTGAACCTTAATGTTTATCATTTATGTAAATGAATGTATAGAAGAAAAAATCAAAATTGTTAGGTTGATCTATTTGAGTTGTAAAAGTTAAAGTCTTGACATAATCGTAGTCTGTTAAAGACAGCATTCGAAAGACAGGGCAGAATCGTGGAGCTTAAGCGAAGATATCGGAATCGTAGTCTGCCAAGAGATTCAAGCCTACAGAAGTTAAGGCAGAAAACGTGGAGCTTAAGTGAAGATATACATACTAGAAGTTTGCCGAAGAATCAAGTCTGCAGAGGCCAAGGCAAGAACCATCGAGCTCAAGTGAAAGCATCAAAGAATCGTAGTTTGCCTTGGAAGCCACAATGAGAGTCATAAAGTTGAAAAGCATCTGCCGAGCCAAGTTAGGAATCGCAGAGTGCTTTCAGAAGTGTGAAGTCTGCAAGACAAGCAAGCAAGGAATCGTAGTCTATCGAGAGCTTAAGAGAAATCGTAGTGTGCTCTACGAAGAAGTTTGAATCACGCTGTGCAAAGCCAACACACAACGATTATGTCTCAATGACCATAATCGTAGTGTTCCTCCAGTCAACATCAAATATTGAAGATCTGATGAAGGGAGGAAGAGCAACAAATAAAGAAAGGCTTATAGCCGTAGACAAAGTGATAGTCCCAATACTTCCATATTCATCCTTAGTCCAAATCGAAGAAGCGTATTGAAGAAGCTAAGGATAGGACTAAAGAAGCATGCAGAAAATACCTTTTCAGGTGTTAGGTGAAAGATACAGTCTGCTGTGTCAATAGGCCAGGCGGCAGAGCAGCAGAAAAGCAGCGCATTAACATCACTGCACAGAAAACGTCTGAAGCATTAAATGAAGCAACGGGAGCATTCAAACGACTATTTTTGAATGGCTCTTTTATAAGGAAATCAGACAAGGATTCAGACTAAGTAAGCAACACGCAAAAAGAAAGAATACATTGAAAAAGCTCAAGACCACTCAACGAGCAACACTATGATACTGAAGAAAGATTGCTTTGCTACTCAGTCTTTTGAAAGACAGAAGCTGAACTGCAACTGAGTAGCACACCTTAACTATCAACTGCCTATCCAAGTGAGGTACCAAGTCAGAGGACTTGAAGAAGTTCAGAAGTGAACTAAGTGAAGATCCAAGTTAAAGGACTTGAAGAGTTCAGAAGTGAACTAAGAGCAGATCTAAGTCAAAGGACTTGAAAAGTTCAGAAGTGAACTAAGAGCAGATCCAAGTCAAAGGACTTGAAGAGTTTAAAAGTGAACTAAGTGAAGTTCCAGGGCTGTTGGCCTTGAAGGGATCTAAGTGATCCAGTTGTAAGAAGACATCCTTAGTTGATTTCCTACTCGTGGAGTAGAAGAGTGGATTAGGAGTCGCGTTGGCTCTGAACCACTTAAAATCCTGTGTCTCATTGTCTCTCATTAACTACTATAACTGCTATATCTGTTATAACTGCTATAAATGCTTATCTAACCTTAACTGCATTATCTTGAAGGGGAACAAAACATATATTCCGCTGCAGTCAGTATCATTAATACTGACTAAGTATTTTAGACCTAAGAAATTTTAAAATATCTATTCAACCCCCCTTCTAGATAACTAACGTGCCTTTGGGAACTAACAGAGTTTACATAAGTGGTAATAGATTAAACTCATTCATATGGTCCAAAACATAATCGTTCTGTTTGCTCATAAATTCTCAAGTGTGCACAATAAAGAGAATAGCAAGCCATAAACATAATGTGAAGTTCAAAATAACGAGCTCAAAATTGTTATCTTACATCAAAATAACTCACTAATTAAGACTACCAGTTAAACCCATGCCGACATTATGCTCTAAAAAGAGCTTGGGTGATAAGCCTTTCTAAGTGGATCCGCTAACATATAATGCGTACTAATATACTTAATGACAACGCTTTGAACTTCAACTCTTTCCCTGACAAATAAGTACTTAGTGTCGAGGTATAATCCAACACCACTCGAACTGGTGATGTTGAAAAAAAAACTAATAGCAGAATCATTATCACAAAATACTTTCAATGGCCTTGAAATGAAATTTTTAACTTTAAGTCATGAAATAAGATTCCTCATTAATACGGCGTGACAAACAGCATGATAACAAGCCACATATTATGCCATCATCATGGAAGTTGTAGTTAACTTCTGCTTATGATTTCTCCACAAAAAAAGGGCCTCTTGAAAGCATAAAGATGTACCATGATGTAGATTTCTTTTTGTTTTTACACTTAGCAAAATCAGAATCAGAATAACCAACAACTTCAAGGTTATCTGTTTTTTGAATGTAAGCATAAAATCCTTAGTACCCTATAAATAGCGTAAAACCTTTTTGGCTGCTTTCCAGTGATCCAAACCTGAATTTGATTGGTAACGTCCAAGCATGCCAGTTACATACGCTATATCTGGACGTGTACAAACTTGAGCGTACATAAGACTCCAAACCACAGAAGCATAGAGAATAAGATTCATTTAATCACGTTCAAGTTCATTCTTAGGGCATTGATATGAGCCAAATTTGTCACCCTTAACAACAGGGGCGACAGTAGAGGAGCAATTTTGCATGTTGTATTTGTTAATAACTTTGTCAATATAAGCTTTTTGGGACAATCCTAATAACCCGCGAGACCTATCTCGATGAATTTCAATACCTAAAACATAAGAGGCTTCACCGAGATCCTTCATATCAAAATTTCCAGAAACGAAACGTTTGGTCTCATGCAATATGTCTAAGTTATTACTTGCAATTAGTATATCATAAACATACAAAACAAGAATAACAAATTTACTCCCAAGTAAATGCATTGATCAACTATATTTTTCTTAAAATCAAAATTACTCATCACGTCGTGAAACTTAAGATACCATTGTCGATAAGCCTGTTTTAACCCATATATAGACTTCTTAAGTCTACATACCTATGTTCCTTGCCTTTAACCAAAAAAACTTGTGGTTGTGCCATATAGACATTCTTATGCAATTTACCATTAAGGAATGCAGTTTTAACATCCATCTGATGTAACTCTAAATCATAATGAGCTACTAAAGCCATGACTATTCTAAATGAAACTTTCCTGGATACTGGAGAGAAAAATTATTAAGCTCCATTGATTTCAACTCATCATTCATAGGCTTTCTAGGTCTTTCAGACCTACGTAAAGGCTGCATAATTTCAAGAATATGATTTTCAATAATGTGGAGTTCATCATTAGGTGGTGGCTCAGCTATCTCAGGGGCATCATTCGCCTCAATAGAAGGTTGTTGTGCCTCACCCTCTTGAATTACAGGATTAGGAACATAAAACCTGTTTTCTTCAAGATGAATTTTTATAGGTTCACCACTCCCACTTATATCACCATTGTCTAAAAATTCTGCATGCCTAGTCTCAACAATTCTAGTGGTATTAGAGGGATATTAAAATTGAAAACCCTTAGATCTATCAGGATATTCAATGAAATGGCAACTAATGGTTTTAAAGTCAAGTTTCTTTATTTGTGGATAAAAAATCTTAGCCTCGGCTGGACAACCCCACACCCATAAGTATTTTAAACTAGATTTCCTACCTGTCCAAATTTCATAAGGAGTATTAGGGATAGATTTGCTAGGAACCCGGTTTAAAATATGAGCAACTGTCTTTAATGTCTCAGTCCACAAAAATATCAGTAAGTTGGAATTACATAACATACTACGTACCATATCCATAAGGGTACGATTTCGCCTCTCAGCTACACCGTTCTGCTGCGGTGTACCAGGCATTGTATACTGAGTGACGATTCCATTTTCTCGACAAAATAAGGCAAATGAGCCATGACTATGACCTGTATCGGAGTGTTTACCATAATACTCTCCGCCTCTATCTAATCTCACTACTTTATTTTTTTCGGTCAAGATTGATTTTCAACTTCAGCCTTGAAAATTTTAAACATATTTAGTGATTCAGATTTTTTATTAATCATGTAGATATAAGTATAACGAGAATAGTCATCAATGAACGTAATGAAAGATTTATGTCCCCCAATTTCTTGAGAAAATGGTCCACATATATCAGTGTGAATCACCTCAAGCAGTGAACCACTTCTAGTGGCTCCTTTCTTATTATCTTTCACAAATTTTTCTTTTATACATTCAATACAATGGTCAAAATCAAAAAATCTAGTGAATGAAGAATTCCATCCTTTATAAGACGTTGCATTCTGTCTTTTGAAATATGGCCTAAGCGTTTATGCCACAATTTTAAAAAATTCTCATTATCTAGTTTTCTCTTATTTCCACTTTCAAAGGTATTTTCTGTCACAATCAATGTTAATAAAGATTCAGCAAAGACAGTATCCAAATTTATCTTATAGAGGTTTTCCTCTAAAGAGCCAGAACCAATAACATGAGAGTAATGATAAATAATTATTTTATTATTCCCAAACTTAAACGAAAATTCATCAACGTCAAGTTTAGATACAGAAATTAAATTCCGTGTCATACTGGGAACATAAAGAGTATCATATAAGTACAAAGTGAAACCACTCTCCAAAACAAAAGATAGAGTTCCTACAGCTTCAACTTGTATAGACTCTCTATTACCAACTTTAATGGTTTTCCCCCCTTTTGGAGTGTTTTCTTTGAAAGGAATCCTTACAATGAATTAGTAATGTGAACCATAGCACCAGTGTCAAGCCACGATGTATTAAAAAGAACATCAATTAGAAAGAATTCATAAGTTATATAATTAAAGAACGATATACCTTTCTTTTCAAGCCATTCTCTGAATTTAGGGCATTCTTTCTTAATATGTCCTTGCTTCTTACAGAAGTGACATTTAAGACATGCCTTAGAGTTATTACCCGAATAATTTGCCTTATTTGTTTTAGTAAAAATTTGTTTATCCTTATTCTTAAAACCTTTGCCATTTTTATGAGCATTCTTCTTATGAGATCTAGTGGTAGTCAAATGAGCAACATAAGCAGAAATACTAGTTGGAGTCAATGCTGAAACATAATCAAGCTCATAAGCATGCTTAAAAAAACTTAAAAGAAATCCACAATGTACAACAATAATTAATAATTAATTATAATAAAACCAACTATAGGGCAAGCAGTTAGTTACATAAAATCTATTTACAACACCCAAAAATAGATTTTAATGAGATGTTAGTGCATAATTATCAATCTTTCGTTGGTCCAATTAATAATATGCTAATAACATCCCCATAAAATAATGCACAACACATTTATCCACGCATCACCGTTGGGCAGAAACGAAATAAACATGTCACTTATGCAATAAAATTCCATTTAATAAATTTTAATTCTAATTTTTCGTTGGGTAAAATTAAAATCTTTATTTATTAAATGTAACATTATGTGACTTTTCTTAATCTTTAATTGTTTCAATTAATAATCCTCCGTTGGGCGAATTATTAATTTTAACAATAAAAGAGTCACGCATACATGTAAATTATTATGATCAAACTCAATTTCATTTAAACAACATTTTAATTAAGTTTGAAAATTGTCTTTATTTATAATTTACATGTAACAACTTAAAAGCCCTAATTAATAATATATCATGTTATATTCTATAATCTTAAATTAAGATATATAATTATGAATATGAATTAATTACAAAATATTCATATAAATTCTACCACTAAAACATAATGGCGTGAAATAATATTATATGGACTAATAGTAAACGTCCATAGCCAAAAAGACTAAATTTGCCCATAAGAATAATAAGTGGACATTAGGGCAGTAGGCTTATAATACTTATAACATGATGGTATAATCAGGTAGAATCGTTAATAATATTATTTATAATATCATATTGTTTTAGTACATATTAAGCCTTGATACATATTATTTTAGTATGATATACAATATCCCATCCGAAAAGTAAGTAACGCTCATGGAGGTGGTATTCTATATGACGAGATATTAAGAACATAATATTGTTATGGAGAAAATAAAGATGGCCCCTCTTACTATGCTCACAAGAAGAAAGACAACACAGCGCAGAGCGATATAAGGCGGTGAGGGTGTTTTGTCTGAAGTCATACTCATATAGAATAGCTCCGTTCGGAAACAAGTTTTTTTTTTTCAGAAAAATAATTTTCGTTCGGAAATTCCTTAACATATAGAATAGTTCTATATTATACCAATAAAGATATTATGCAAAATTAAAATTATTGGCATAATAACATAATTAATTTATTCTATACAATAGCGTAACCATGCTCTTGATACTAGATGTTGAATAAATTATAACGGAACGTGCTATTGCATAGAATAAAATTAAATAAACAATTAGGTACTTACATGAATTGAGAGAAGACATCTATCAAGCTTCCGCTACGCGTAAGGGTGAAGGTCTTCAATTGTCTCTCTCAATGTATAGGTGTGTATAAAGTTCTTAAGACAACAACTGGGACCAAACCCTAACTGTTTTATTTATTAGATAGCTAAGGGTCAAAACTGTCCATCAAAATTATGAAATCCTAGGGCCCATTATGCCAACTTAATATTAGTAATAATATTTATGGGCCACACAATTAATTATCAAACTCATAAATAAAATAATAAATTAATACAATATATAAGTCTAATAATTATATAAATAATAGAGACCATATAAGAGAATAAAATATTCTAAGAAGTTTCACTGTAATCATATTTGTTTTGATTAGAAGTCAACAATCATCATCATCTATATATATATATATATATATATCCCCCAAGTCACCTTCCATACAGCCCCAAAAAGCCTAATAATTATAGCTAGCTGGGTTTACTCGAACTCAAAACTAAACCAAAATCATATATCATCCTAATTAAAATTCTCCCGCCCCCCCCCCCCCCCCTCCCCCCCCCCCCCCCCCCTTTCAACTTTCTTCGTTTTATCTCAAACTTGTTGGCACGTTGGGCTGAAAATAAATGTAGTACAAGTTATTATTCTCTCTAATCCAAAATGTCGTCATATATATATATACCTACTAGCTATAATTAGAGAAAAATGCATGGCAATGTACAAACTAGGTAGATGTAAAAAATACATGACACAATTGAAGATTCAGGCGGTTGTCTGACCATGATGATTGCTAATATATAACATAATTTCTTTCTTTCTTTCTGTCAGTCTGTCGTCCGTCCGGCCGGCCTCATCAATTGTAGATATATAGATGCAACTTAATTAATTAATTCTTGGTACGTACCACCAAAATTTCTCTAGCTAGCTAGCTAGCTAGGTCATGTTTAATTAGTAGTTGAATATATCCATCAAAATCTAACTAACTAAAGGCAGTTAGATGCTTTGCCTCAGGTTTCCAGCACCGTTCAATGTCCTCCGCAGTTCTTTTAGCATCCATGGATGCACCAAGCAGGCCACGTTTGGTGAACCCCACCGCGTATAGCCCATTCTCCCCTTTCCACCCATTAGGAAAAGGTCTTCGAGGTAACCCGTCTTTCTCCGAGAACATCTCATCTCTACATCTCTCCTAAAACAAATTAAAAACATATATATATATATATATATATATATATATATATATATATCTTATGAATCAATCAATCAAGAATTAATTAAAGGTAGGAAGGAAACAAAAAAAGAAGAAGATTATATTAAGGTTATTTATAACTAACTAACTAGTATGTATATAATATATATAAGTACCTTTAGCCAAGATGGTACATTGCTTTTGTAGCCAGTTGCTAAGATGATTGCATCGAATTTTTCTTTTGTGCCATTCACAAATTCCACTGTTTTTCGTGTTAAGCGCTTAATTCCTGGAACTACCTACACCAACATATATATATATATATGTAAAAAATTAAATTTAGTCTATAAAATTGGAGAATTTTATATATACATGTATGTTTAATTTGACATCAAGTTAAGTAAACATGCAAGGGTAAACGACAAAGCCAAAATCTGCTCAATTTTAATCTTTCTAGTGAAGCACAATTAATTAACAAGGAGCTTTTTTGTCAACTCCCTAAATGGGATCCATTAAACACTACAAAAGGCTACGACAAAAGAATGAAGATGATATTTTGGAGCACATATTTAACTAAATTTAATAAATTTTAATCTTTATTCTAGCTAGTGAATTAAAGCACAAAGAAGGAGCTTTTTCGTCAACTCCCTAAATGGGATCCATTGAACACTACAAAAGGCACATATGAAATGTGCAATTTTTTATACACATAATATAACTACTGTGTATTGCATCATTTGCGCTGAAAAGATAAAAACTGCTGCAGAAGTACTGAAACTAGCTAAAATGTTAATGAATATATATATATATATATATATATAATTTTTAAAGTATCAAATTGCAAAGAAAGCTGGCTAGATACACATGCATATATATACCTTGATGTTTCCTCTTTTGATCTTGTCTAGCGTCCCAATGTCCAGCACCGGTGTCTTTCCGGACAAGTTCTTTAGCTCGAGGGGACCGGATTGAGGCCGGACAAGGCCGAATCTTGACGTATCACCGATCAAAATTTGACACACCATCAACAAGAAACTGTCCACAAGGCGGACGGGCAGCCACTTGAGCAACCACATTGACAGCCCAAAAGTTGATTTTCCCAGCATCTCTCGTGGTAGAACGTGGACCTATATATTGAAACAACAATCAATAACTATTTTTTCAACCAATATATTAAAAAAATAATTAAATTAGGTCGCCAGCCACATATATAATTAAAGGACTCAAATAGTAAATTTTTTTTTTACCTTTACTTTTACTTTACAGTGAAAACGCACATTTATATATAGTATCTGTATGTGTATATATAATAATGAATTACTACTATACTAATCCTATATTCTAATTAACTTATGCAGCGCATGCTAGAGAATCCCAAGAAAGTGAAACACCACAGATTTTTTTTTAAATATCAACACGAGAAGTGTATATATACTTTGAGTCATTGTTGAAACTTGCATGTACTCAATAGCACAAATAGTTAACAAAAGGTTAATTTGGAGAGTATTAAGGAATTCCCGATTTAAGATTTTCATGTTTTTGTGGAATTGATAAACAAAATAACATTATGATTTTATTTAAAAGTTAATTTATAAAATCCTTAGACAATTTAAGATTTAAATCGATAAAAAAATTTATTTGATTTTAGTACAAATGGCTAAAACTCGGTAAATTAACTAAAAAAACTACTCAAACCATGCATACTTTTTTCTTTCCAACTCAAATAGATCCATATCCATTTCAATTTTTTATTTTTAAAATTACGCAAATTAACTTCAAAATTTTAAAATATATCTCTAATTTTTGAGACAACAACATTAAGGCGTAGCAAGAAAATATAATTAAAAAAAGAAAGTGAAAGTGTTCTTACTGAATCTCTAACAACAAGGGAAGGTGTAGCATTATGATAGCAAAGATCCATACAAACTTCCATTCCTGAATTCCCACATCCAACCACCAAAACTCTCTTCCCCCTAAACACATCCCCTCTCTTATAACAGCTTGTATGCACTATCTCCCCTCCAAACTCCTCCATTCCTCCAATCTCCGGCACCACCGCCTCCGCATTCTCCCCCGTCGCCACCACCAACCACCGGCAAACAAATTCCTTCTCCTCCCCCTTCAACCCCACACTCCTCACCCGCCAAAACCCGATACTCGCATCATACTCGGCCCTCTCCACACTCTCATTAAACACCGGCCTAATTCCAAACCTTGCAGCATATTCTTCCAAATACTCGACAAACTGTTGCTTGGTAGGGTAAGTAGTGAAGTTCTCCGGGAAGGGCATTAATGGAAGCTCACAAAATTGCTTAGGTAAATGAAGCCGAAGGCGGTCATAGCTCTTGAGCTGCCATAAAGAAGCTATGCAATTAGATCTCTCCAAGACTACACTTGGGACCCCACGTTTTTTCAAGCTCGCCGCCACGGCAAGGCCGGAGGGTCCGGCTCCGACGATGACCGGACCGGGAACACATATGCACCGCCGTGTCGAATTATGAGGATCATGTCCTCCTTTACATTCCGTCTCCCTCAAATAGTCCATGGAAATTTTAAGTGAAATAAGGGCTGAGTCCTATTAGGTATGGGTGGAATAATTAATATTTAGGATATAAAAAAAAAGAAAATAATTAATTTTGAGTCAATGGGGGGATGCAGAAAAGTAGGGAAAAAATGAGAAGTTGTGGGGAGATTTTAAGGATAAACTAATTCTTTGCTTATCTTAAAAAGGATTTGGGAGAGAGGGAATTAATATGTCTCCTAGAATGGTGGAGTGGATTAATTAAGAGACTTGTTATTATCCACTTATGAGTACAAATTTAATAGGAGATTTTTTTGTTGAAACTATATATTATGCATGTACGTACTGTATTTTTGCTCAATGAAGGAGGAATAACCGGAAGAGGCTAGGGAATTGGCTAATTAAATCACCATTCGTTCATATATTCAAGAAAATGATCAGAGGAGAGATAAAAAAATGAGATGGTGATATGTGAATTGAATATATACTACACATTCCTTTTGCTCACAGGAGATCTAGCTAGTGATGAATTGAATGCAGCACTCTCTCTCTATATATGATAGCAAGGGCAAGTGGTAAGGAGAAGTAATGGAAGTGGGACATGTATATATACTAGCTAGTTTATGCACACACACACACACACTCACTCTCTCTCTCTCTCTCTCTCTCTCTCTCTCTCTCTCTCTCTCTCTCTCTCTCTCTCTCTCTCTCTCTCTCTCTCTCTCTCTCTCTCTCTCCCCTATATATATATATATATATATATGTGTGTGTGTGTTGTTTAATTTATATCTATCTCTCTAGCTCTATATTTAAATTGAATTACTACTATTAACCAACAAGATCCTTTTTTTTCAACTTTAAACCAATCTCACTAATTCTGTCATTGAAAAGAATCAAGTGGACTTATATTGGGTGGGTGTATGGTATATACTTCATGAAGTTCTTAAAGGACATTACTTGTTATATAATTTGACAAAATTAAAAAACTAATTAATCTTTAATTAGAATAAAGTGATAGTTTAATTTGAATCTTTAATTTGATATATTAAAGTTGAGTTTTAGGCTGTGTTAGCTCGAGTGGGCAGTGTTACGCATGGTACGTATGTATGTATATATATATATATATATATATATATATATATATATATATATATATATATGCAAATGGGTTGCATTATAATACTATGTGTCCATCATGATCTGAGATCAGTTTGGACTTGGTCATTTTTCTAATTAGAAAACTAGAAAGGTTGAAACTAAATATCAGCCACGTATTGATTTTGGTCTAGTGGTAAACAACTATTCCATCGTCCCACCTATATTTAGTTTCTAAGTTCTAGTCTCAAGGGTTTCTTTGGAGGGTTTGAAATGGGAGAGTAGTCTTTGTTAGCCATATAAATTGGATCAAAATTAAATTAAATTAAATTAAACAATTAAGTAATTACCTTTTTCTTATTTCTAAGGATATATTCATTTGTTTATGGCTAATTAATTATAATTGTTTGTCTGTTCCTCATGTCACCCATTTTTTTTTGAACAACAAATATTATCAATGTACCGCGCACGATAAAAAAATAAAATCTAATCAGAACTATAACTTTTGATCTATATCATCAATGTTTTAAAGGGATCCGGTTAGGGACCGAGTAAGTTTTAAAGCTTTTTATTGCATGAGTTATAGAACGCGTTGCATCTATAAACTCTATAACTTCTTATTGAATTGATTAATACAATATTTTTTATAACCTATGCAACGAAAAACAATATAAATTTATTACGATGAAGTTGATGCCAACTTCACCCTAACCGGATCCGTTTTTAAAACTATACATACATAGCCCAACTTACATTTTGGTGTGGCAATCCAGTCCAAAACTAACACGTTATGTGTTTTTAGTTTTTGCTTTCATCTATATTTTCACTTTTACTTACTTTCATTAGTGATAATAAAAATACATATGCTAATGGCAAGCACCTCCTTCTACCAAAATGAAAATAAATACTTGAGCAAAAAAGGTGAAACTTGGCCTTGAGAAAGGTGAGAGAACCACATGTACAGGCTCGATTTTGGTTCTTAATTATAAAGGCTAAATAGCAGAATGTGTTACTTCTGTCCCCCACACCCATGCACACCCACACTCATACTAATTATTTAGGTACCTGTAGCTAATCATTCAGGAAACAGCTCAATGAAAGTGAAATCCAAGTACAGCAACCATTAAGTTGTCATGGCTGAAGCAGGGCCATAAATACATCCATCTCTATAGCTAGGCTATATGATAATTATATATGTAGTTGGTTAATTATTAACTACCTTCCTTCTTGGTAGAAGAAAATGATTTTGTCACACATCTACACATGCAAATCATAGGTTTATAATTAATAATATAAATCTCTATCTATCTCCACCTTGAAAAGTGAATAATTTCACTTGTTAAACTAAATAATTCAAGCATTTAGTATAGAAATTGATATTTCAGCTTGCAAATAATCTGTATATTGGGTCAATGCATGTTTCCTCAAATAATTTTCTGCAAATCTTTTTATTCGTGTCCCTTATGGTCTCTATGGGTCATGGAAAAATTAGTTCTTATATTATTAATTAAAGTTTGTTCAAATGCAAGGTACGTAGTACAATTGTTGTACTTCCATTAATTTTTGTCCAACGTCCATCTTTGTTTGTTTGTAGTACCTGTTCGTCTTGCATTAATTTGCACCAATTATTTGCATAAATGGCTGTTGTGTTAGATCCAACTTGCTCCTGAATTACTTTACTAGCTAGTGCAATGACAAGTTATAACCCTAACTATTGGATAAATTTCAGTGTCTATAATGAAGCAAGGATTTTTAGTCAGTTCAAAATATTGTAATATTATAAATAATTTGGTAGAAGTTTGGGAGCCATTTTTTTAAGATAATTTTGTGCTTTTTTGCGGGTTGCATATGTAAAATATGTATTTGATTACAATATTATTAATATAACAAGTAATAATATTATTTATATATATATATATATATATATTTATATACACCTCTTATTGACCCCTAATACACCTTTCTAATCACAAATTTATTAATAAATATTTAAATTTCTTATGTTATAAAAATAATATAAATTAGATTATTATTTATTTCAAAAATATTAAAGGAAGATGCATACATCAAGGAGTAGAAGTAATATGAAATTAAGAAAGTTATAAAAAATTCAATTTAACGCTGTATATTAAAAAATTTATAAAGTTTCAGTGGGATCAATTTATTCATTATACTTCAATTTTTTCTAAATTTATCATATATTATAAAATAATTTTTTTTCCAGTGGGTTTAATTGACCCCACACCTTGTAAGGTGGCTTCGCCACTGTCTATAATAGTATTTTTGATACTAATATAAATTGAAATTATATAGTTGAAATTAATAAAATCGATAATGACCTCGATCGAGCTTGATAATGACATATGAAGTACGTTTGGTATACATACGTATAGATGTTGTTGGGTATGACATGATTTTTTGTTAAATTTGGATTTAGGTATTACCTACAATCAATTTTGGTTTAGGATAGTTATCTTTTTTAGTTATACACAATTTAATATTTTCTATCCTATTTGGTTATTGAATTTTTTATGGCATATAAATATAAGTGTTAGGTTTTTGAAAAGGAGACATTCAGAAACGTTCTAATAATTCTCATAGTTATCTCTTTATCTTGTATATTTTATTTAGTGGTTTTTTTCTGTCTTTCTCCGTGATTTTTTTTCGATTTGAGTTTTTACATAAAACCTTGTGTTATTGTGTTTGTCATAGTTTGTCATAACAAACTAGTATCAATAGCTAGCCTGATTATTTTCAATACATACTATGACGTTGAGTTCGACTTCATCAACGAAATTTGATATTGACAAATTCGATGAGAATATTAGTTTTAGTCTTTGGCAGGTTAGGATGAAGACTGTTCTTACTCAACAATGCTTGAAGAAAACCATTGTAGGGAAGCCAGTGAAGTCTATAGATATGTCTGATACGGATTGCAAGACGAAAAAAGCTAATGAGATGTTTGAGTCAGAATGAGAAACTATGTATGATAAAACACTTTCGATAATTCAGTTGTGTCTTTCGAATGATGTGTTGCAGGAGGTGTTAGCGGAAACTATAATTGCTGATTTGTGAAAAAAAATTAGAGTATCTCTATTTGACGAAGTTCCTCACCAATAGATTAAGACTTAAATAATGTCTTTACACATTGCATATGCAGAAGGTACTCAAATCAAATCTCATATCATTGAGTTTAATTCAATTGTAACTGAGTCACATAATATTGATGTTAAGATCCTTATTGTTGTCAGTCTCATTGCTTCCTTCATATAATTAAGCGCTTTAGAGACACTATGATCTATGGTAGAGACACTATATCAATTGAGGATGTTACGACAAATTTTATGCTTAAACAAAAACTAGATTTTGAGATGACTTTTGGGAAAAGTGATGATTAAGGTGTTGAATTGTTTGCCAGAGGGAGGTTAGTTGAGAGAAGTTCAAAAGGTTGTAGTACACATAGATCAAAATCTCAGAATAAGAATTTTAGTTGTAACTACTGTCATACAAAAAGGCATATAAAGCATAATTTACTGAAGTTGAAAAATAAAGAACAAAGAGGAGACAATCATAATCAGATTAATAGTGGAAATAGTTAATGTGCAGAACCAGCAGAATCAGGAGGTAAGAAAGTCTGCTCAGGCTAGTGTTGCTGAGGATAGTGATGATCTTCTGTTAGTAGCCGGTGACAGAGAAAGACTTAGCAGTTACTGAATTTTAAATTTTGTGTGTTCTTATCATATGTGTCATACTCGTGATTGGTTCTCCACATATGAATCGTTTGATGATGAAATTATTTTGATGAGAAATAATTCTAAATGTAAAACAATTGTCAATGGTACAATTAAAATTAACATTACAACAAAAAGGGCTATTTCCGACGGAATATTCCGTCGGAATTAAGGATAATCCGTCGAGTTTATGCTAATTTCGACGGAATATTCGGTCGAAAATTCAGTAGGATATAATCATGTCAAAATTAAGTCCGTCGATCTTTCGGTCGGGGATATTTAGAATCGACTGAATTAACCTCGACGGAATATTCGGTCGGACTAATTAAGATATTTTCGACTAAATTCATGCCGTCGAGAATATTTCGTCGAAACCATTCACGACACGTGGCCGGCTTGGAAAAATGGATATGTCCTTAATTTCGACGGAATTCTGTCGAGGTTAGTACTATTCCGTCAAGAATAGTTGTGCCACGTGGCAGCTGCGCAAAATGGACAGGGCTTATTTTCGACGAAAATCCGTCAAGATTAGTACTATTCCGTCGAGAATAGTGCTTTTTTTAATATTTTATTTGCTTTTGCAATATCCAGGATTTTAACCCATAGTTTTTGTACCTGTAAACCTGTTCATTTTTCCCAACAGCACATATAAGCTAACTAACTATCCAACATTACATCAACTAATAATAAGGCCCAATAATAACCAAAGCCAACTTGAATATGAATTACCAAGGCCAACATGAATATGATAATGATAATCAACTTAAGTTCAAATCAGCTAAAGTAAAGATGAATATGACATTAAACTAAAGTTCAAATCAACTAAAGTATATCAAATATGCATTTAAACTAAAGTAAAGATCTCAAACTACAGTAATGATAATTAGAAGCTACAATACGTCAAAAATCAACTAAACTATATAAATTTATATCACATGAAGCTGATCAATGAACTAAAGTAAATATGTACAAATCATCTTTACAAAACTAAGTCACGGGCCGTCGTCGTCCAACTGCTCAGCATCGTCATCCCGCTCGTCAATTCGCTCGTCACCCTGTTGATACAATATAATGTAACTCATTAGTCCATATATATGATACAGTTAAAGATTACTAAATGAAAATTAAATAACATGCAGAATATATACTTGAATTTAAAATGAATAGTATACCTGAGTAGTCGAGGACTGACTCAGCATTGGCCCAAACGAGTCCATAAGTAAGGTAATTGTAGGGATTTCGACATATAAACGCAGCGAAAATTAAAATTTTCCAAAACCCTAAAACAGGATCCATGCGAAAAACATATTAATTCAGAGGTTTAGATTTGTTTTACTGATTATTCAAGCCTGAACGGAGATGATGGAAATTCTAAAACTGCTTCGAATCTTCAACTCAATCCAAAGGAACTGCGTCTCTAAGGTATCTACACGAACGTCCCGCGAATCGTCACACGATCTGCAGCAAGCAAAGGTGCGGTACTAGCTGCCAAGGATCTGAACTTTCTCAATTTTTCTCTCTAGTCTCTCTCTAAGAGCGGCTAGGGTTTTGATAATAATGAATACCTTAAAAACGGTTGATATATCATATATATAGTAGTTAAAGGAATTAACCAAAACCAATCCAATTAGAAAAATAAAATCCGAATTTATATATATATATATATATATATATATATATATATTATATCTTAATTAAGTATTACTTAATTAATATACATATATATATATATATACAAATTATCCTATTAATTTAAATACTATCAATCATATTGATATATTTAAATCCTTACAATTTAAATTAATTTCCTTTTAATTACGTTCTAAGTGTGTGACCCTATAGGTTATTATTATGTTGGCAATAATTTTAAAATCATATTATAAAATTATAAACAGTGAGCGGCATCTAGTAATGCATCACTGCTACCCAAATAATAATAAGATCGGTGATTCGATACAACCTTTTCGTGACCAATGTTTCAATGTAATTTAATCCTTTTAACCTTGACATCCTAGATTAAACTCGAGGCATGGCATGTGTCATCCTCTTCATAATTTAATTTGAGTTTTCTTGATCAGTGGGTAGACTATATGAAATAAATCACTATTTGAGCATGGCCATGCATTTCATAGTCCTACTCAATCAAGAGGCCTATGGATATCACCCCTAATATATAGGAGGGTTAACTTCCATCTAGATCACTCATATTCCTCACACGATTCATGATGTACCCAATAATCACCTTTATTGTCCACCCTATTAAAGGTGACCTTTGATGATATCAAAGTACATAAATTCTCGTGTAGTAATATAGTGATTTCAGGTCGGAGGATCATTACATCATTGTCACTATGAGAATTGCTTATGACACTTTGCATAATGCTCCACGTAGAATTCTCATGGTGGGTCTGTCCAGTACATTGTTCTCTAACATGTATCTATGCATTGACTCAATATCTCATATATTTATGACCAATGAGATTTGGCCATCAGTCAATCCACATATTAGTCTCAATGTATCATTGTTGTCCCATTAACAATGACACTCGACGAGGGACATTTAAGAGTAATGATACTAATTGTAATTATATGATCTCATGTTCAAGTCACATACTTGAAGCCATATAATTTGTATCATTATTCTAAGGACTTTTACTATGTTAACATTTATATAACGCAGTAAATAAAACCATAACAAAATAATTCATTTATTCAATCAAATATAATATTAAAAATGTTAAGCAATTACATCAAAGAATTGGCCTCTAGGGCATAAACTCTAACAGTAACCACCATCCGAACAATCTCATCGCGTATCGCGGCGAACTGCTCCGGAGGGATACCCGTACTCTCGGCGGTGGCACCAGCTGCAACGTCCTAAGCAAGTTGATGGAGGCGAGCACGGCTGGGTAGGTCATGATGACGGAATAGCGGATCGGACTCAAACCTCTCCGAGACCGCAGTCATAACCAGCTGGAACAAAGCATCGTCTAAGCCAGCGCCCGTATGTGATGGTCCCGCGAGGGCTCTCGGACGAAGACGCTGGCTAGAGCTTACAAAAATAAATATAACATGAATAATATTATAAGTTTACTTTATTCATAAACAAGAAATAAACTAAAATATTATACCTCCAGGCAGTGTATAGGCTGGTATCCTCGGCAACCCAGCCCTCGATACCAGCCGATAGTGCTAGTGGGAGTATCCTGAGACGCGACCCAAAGAGTCGTCTCCTCATCCTGAGATAAACTAATCTCAGGCGGAGGGACGGTGGAATCTAACGTCTCAGCATCGCCTCTAGCAGCCTGCAACTCCGCTATACGCTGGCTGCAGAGCTTCTCAAACCGCTCCTGTAATTTAATATATGTACATGTGAGTTAACTTGGTATCATCATATAAGTTACGTAATATGATCATAAATAATATTTATTATAGTAAATGTATTACCCGTATAGTTAGTGTTGCTGGAGATATCGTCGACCTCGAGGTAAAGTCCTTCGGCGTATGGACTCTATCCCATAACTTCATCATAGTAGGAGGTCAGCCCAAGCTACTCCGCATGGCCTAAATCATATACATTAAATAATATCACCTTACTTTACTATAGTTGCAGTTTAATATTAAACTAAATTAAATATAAATACATACCGACTTAACCTCCTGAAACGACTGCGAGCCAGAAGTATGTACAACTCGTAGCTTGCCTCGATTCTTCGTCATCTGCTCCGACTTGGTCTTGAACGCAGCATCATCCCAGTACGCACACATGGCAGCCCATGCTGCATATGATACTGTCGGCGGCTGATGCTGTCGTATAGTAATCCCGGGCGATTCTTCTACCACCCGGACTGCCCTCTGTTGCATCTCGTACAGCCAGCCGGCATAATTCTTCGAGATGTGAGCAATAATAACGGCGTCACCATCCGCCTCAGTGATGCCGATTTCGTATCTGTAATATCTCTATCAAACAGACATAACATACGTATAATTAATTATTTGAACAATATGTAAATAACATGGACCTTGATTTAATATATGTAATTCGACTTACGTGAAACTCCAGCAACACTGTCACCATAAAGCCGGTATCGTAACGCGAGTACTGGCTAAATAGCATACAGCCAGTCGAGAGATGCGCCAGGCAGATGGCGTGTACGGTCGCCTTAGCGACAGGATCCATAATACTAGAATTCAAAATTTATTAAGAATATTTTAATTTATTAATCACATAATAATATCACTCTAATTGAACATAAGTGATATATTATAATTGAAACCTACACGAACGAGCCGACATCAACTGGAACTGTGTCAGGAACTGCCGACGGACGACCTAATCGACCGAGGTTAGGCCCTCGCTGACGCCGACGTCTAGCATCTGTATGTTTAATATAGTTATGACATTGTCAAAAAATAGTAAATGAATGTTTAATATAGTTATGAAAAAAGTGTTACTGAGCCAAAAAAGAAATTAACTCACTAGCATCTGAAGACGACCCGCCCTGAGAGCCGTCACCAGATCCGGAGCGGTCGCCACCACGGCCACCTCAACCGCTATGTCGAGGCATAGCTGAACTACTGAAATAACAGACATAGATGACATTAATTAAATTTCATTACAATTATTATAATGATTGGTTTTAGTTGTATAATATTTACAAGACACCAATTAGTGAAGAAGTAGTACGTCGTCAAACCCGTTAGAATCAAAATCATTTTCATCCTCTGATTCTGTCTTTTCCTCTTCTGTATCAATTTCTTCCTCAGTATCATCTTCTACCATCACATACGAACTGACAACCATATCTTCCTCCACTTCGTCAACATCGGCTACGTCAACGACATCATCTACCAACACATCGTCATCATATAGAAATACGTGGCTGGGATTGCTAACTTGTTCTTGCAACGGGTCATTCGTTCTAGACAGATTAGTACCATCAAATGACCGAGTCTTTGTTGTCACAACTGTATACCAGGGGGTTCAATAACATCCAGTAACAGTCCCAAACTGGGGACTATTCGACATTCACTCCTAATGAGTGAATGTCGAACGGGTTTCTAAGCTTCTATTAATACTACATGCACATGAAGTATATATATATATATGCAGTTTATTATAATTAGGGAAAACTAAGCAAATGCTACTCAGTTTATTTTTCCAATGAGATAAACTAAGTAAGTGCTACTCAGTTTATGCTACGCAGTTTATTTTTCCAATGTAATAAACTAAATAAGTGCTACTCAGTTTATGATAAAAATTAACTAAGTAAGTGTTACTCAGTTTAATTAGTTAATTTATTTATTTATTTTGATTTTATTTAACTAAGTAAGTGCTACTCAGTTTAATTAGTTTATTTATTTATTTATTTTGATTTTATTTAACTAAGTAAGTGCTACTCAGTTTAATTATTTTTATTTTGTATTATATTATTTTTTTAAATTAAATTAAGTTAATTTTTAATTTAATTTAATTTAATTTAATTATATTATCTTAAATTAAATTAAATTATATTTTTATTTTAATTTAATTTAATTTAATTTAATTTAAATTAAATTAAATTAATCTAATTTAATTTAATTTATTTAAATTGTATTATGTTAAATTAATTAAATTTAATTAAGTTCAATATAATTATATTAAATCAAATCAAATTTTTAATTTAATTTTACTTTATTTTAAATTTAATTTAATTTTTGATTATATTATATTATATTATATTATATTATATTATATTATATTATGTTATTTTATTTATATGTTAATATATTGGAACTAATTTAATTTAATGTATTTATAATTTAGAATCAATTTTTTACCTTCTATAATTCCCACGAAAATTCTGTCAGAAATTCCGTCGGAAATAATACATATATATTTGTAATATATAAACCTAATTTCAAAATCTATATTACAACAACTATATTTTCCCCAATTTCAGCAATAGAAAATCTCAATTTCAACATCAATATATAAACAATATATAAACCCAATTTCATTTCAATTTCAACATCAATATATAACAACTAATGATAGCAAATCTCAGTTTCAGATTCTAAAAACAAATTGCATATATCAAAGTTTCTAGCAAAATATATATACGAACCCTAGCTAAAATATATCAAAAATACAAATAGATTGCACATATCAAACATATTGCAGATTCTAGCAAAATGAAACCCAATTTCAACAACAATATTCTATCAAAAATACACCCAATTTCAGTCCAATAAACTCAAAATTAAACCCCAAAACAGAATATATATATATATATATATATATATATATATGAACCCTAACTAAAATAACAAATTACATTGAACATACCTTGCAATGTAGGAACAAATTAAGGGTTTTAGATAAGGAGGTGGTGGTTGATGACTGACTGAAAGGAGGCAGTGACAACTGCCAGAAAAGGAGGCGACGTCGACAGCAGGGGAAGGCGGCAGGGGTGCCGGCGGCTGCTGGGTGGCGACAGAGGCTGGTCGGCGACGGCAACTAAGAGGGTAGAGAGATATGAGAGAGAGGGAGAGGGACGAGAGTACGAGAGAGAGAAAAGAGGCAGCACTAATATGAGGCTGCTCAAGGAATTAGATATAGGTTTTAAAAGATATCCTCGACGGAAGGTGCGTCGATTTTAGGTCCGTCGAAATTATAATATCCCCGACGGATGTTCCGTCGAGATTACTATACATTCTGTCGATCTTAGTCCTCGCGCTGGCGAGAACCTTGGCGCCAACTGATGACCTTTTCCTCGATGGAATTTGGTCGATATTAACTCGTTTCTGACTGAATTATACTCGACGAAATAATCCATCGCAAAAAACGTAACCTCGACTGAATATGTTCCGTCGATGTTAATTTCGTCGAATTTAACCTGTTTTCTTGTAGTGTAAGATGCACGATGGCATAATCAGAACATTGTCAGATATTAGACATATTCCAGGTTTGAAGAAGAATCTCATATCTTTAGGTACACTATATGAAAACGAGTGTAAGTACACAATTGAAGGTGGAGTTATAAAGATTAGCAGAGACTCTCTTGTGTTGATGAAAGAAATCAAGGTCGACACTTTATATAAGTTGGAGGGTTTTACAACTACAGATTCAGATGCAATTTTTTTTTAATTACTACAAATGACACCACAAGGTTATGATGACATATGAGGTTGGGCCATATGAGTGAAAAAGACATGGATGCTTTGAGTAAGAGAGGTCTTTTATCTGGATATAAAATAGGAAAGTTGGACTTCTGTGAGCATTGTGTCTTGGGGAAGCAAAAACGAATTAGTTTCAAGGTTGCGACTCATAGAACAAAGGGGGCTTTCGACTATATTCATTAATTCATACCTTTGGGGGACCTTCACAGGTTCCTTCCAAAGGTAGCGGTGCACATTATCTACTAACCTTCATTGATGATTATTCCAGGAAGGATTGGGTCAACTTCTTGAAATATAAGAATGATATTTTTGTAACATTCAAACAGTGAAAGACTTTGGTTGAGAAGCAGACATGAAAGCAGATTAAAAGGTTCATATCAAATAATGACCTTGAGTTTTGTGAGACTAAGTTCAATGAGTTCTGTAAGAATGAAGGAATTGTTAGGCATCGTACAGTTGAACCGCATCAGAATGAATTTGTAGAATGGATAAACAGAACCTTGATAGAGAAGGCCAGATGTATGTTGTTAAATGCAGGATTGGATAAGGAATTTTGGACAAAAGCAGTGAACACAACTTCTTTTTTGGTTAATCATTCTCCTTGCACAACTATAAAATGTAAGATCCTTGAAGAGGTTTGGTCAGGTAATCCTGCAGATTATTCATCTCTTAGGGTGTTTGGTTGTCTTGCATATATGCACATGTAAATGAGGGAAAACTCGAACCTAGAGCCAAGAAATGTATCTTTCTTGGTTATGGTTCTGGTGTGAAGGGTTATAAACTTTGGTGTGCTGATCAAAAATCAACAAATGTCATCATTAGTAGAGATGTTACTTTTGATGAGTCTGATATGCTTCATAAGAATCACTACAAGAAAACCGGCTATCTCCGACGAAATAAATTTCAACGGAATAATTTCAGTCGAAATTAAGTTATTTCTGACGAAATCATCCGTCGAAGATAAGTCCCTCGAAATTAATTCAATTACGACGGAAATCCATCGAAGCTAGTTGACCCTCAGTGGCGCCAGATTTCCCGCCAGCGCGAAATCTAAAGTCGACAGAATAAGCTCAATTTCAAGGGAATAGTTCCGACGGACATTCCGTCGGAAATAAGGATTAAAACCTAATTTGACATCTTCTTCTCCAGTCGCCTCCTTATCATTTCATTTATTTCATATCTCTCTCGCTCGCTCTCTCTCTCTCGTGCGTTCTCTCCCTCACCTCCACCACCTGTCGCCGTAGCCTGCACCACCACCACCACCTGCTGCCGCCACCTCTTCCCCACCTTCTGCCGCCAGCAGTGGCCAGCAGCCACCACCCCCTTCCTCAATGCCACCACCTCTTCGTCCACCCGCAGCCACCAGCGCCTCCTTCCCCACCTCCTGTTGCCACCACCGGCCACCACCTGCCGCCAGTCACCATCTCTAGCCACCAGTCCCCCCTCTGGCAGCAGTTCTCCTCCCCTCCGGTAGCTTTAATTTGACAGTATATATTTGATAGCATATAAATTTTTTTAATTTGATAGCATATAATTTTTGTTAACATATAATTTTTGTTTTAATTTGATATGAGATTATTTATGAATATATATTTGCTGAAAGTATGAAATTGATATTGTTTAATTGTGAATATATATTTGCTAAAATTATGAAATTGGAATTATTTATTTGTAATTAAGTTTTGACAGTGTGTTTAAGTTTTGAGTTGTTGTTGATTGTTGGTTAATTGGAATTAAGTTTTGAGTATGAAGTTTTGAGTATGAAATTGGGATTGTTTACATTGCTGATTGTTGGTTAATTAACTTTGAAATGGGTAGAAAAAATTGGGTGGTCATGTGCCATCAGTTTGTGATGGTCTAATTGTTGGTATTGTCAGTTTTGTGAAGTTTACATGATATTTCTGACGAAATTTTCGATGGAATTTCTATTAGAATTGTGCAATTGCAAAATTTGTGGGCCTTACAAGTATAGTTATTTACTAATTAGTTTTCTAATATTAAAATAAACTAAGTAGTATTTACTTAGTTTCTTACTACTAAATAATAATTAATAAATAAGATAACTAATAACTAATAAATAAATAATCAATAATCAATAATCAATAATTAATTAAAAGAGATAAATAATAAATAATAAATAATTAAAAGAGATAAATAATAAATAATAAATAATAATAATAATAAATAAATAATAAAATTAAATACAATACAATACAATTAAATACAATATTAATAAACTAAGTAGCACTTACTTAGTTATGATGCAATATTCAATAAACTAAGTAGCACTTACTTAGTTTTTCATTGGCAAAATAAACTAAGTAACATTTGCTTAGTTTGCCGCAATATTCAAAAAATTCAATAAGTATTATATGTATATATATATATATATATATATATATATATATATACACTATACTATACTATACTTTGAAACTTAAAAACTCGTTTGACGCATAGGAGTGAATGTCGAATAGTAGTCCCCATATATATTCCAAATAACATTTCTCATAAATTAAGTAGCATTTAGTTTTTCATTGACAAAATAAACTAAGTAGCATTTGCATAGTTTGCCACAATATTCAATAAACATAATATGACTCTCTCTTCGATCTTCAATACACTTAATTACAACTATACATTTTATAGTACAAATATCATTCCATTAACCATCAAATATGTAGACCGCTTTAATTGAACTGGCTAGAGGTATACTGATGACAATAGTTGCAAGGTGTAGGAACAACTTAGGATGGCATCAACATGGTATCATGTAACATTAACACTCAAAGTCAATGTGAATAAATCATTGCGATGTGTTGGCTTTCATCACAATTCGTCCCCGCAACCACATTTTGGGACATTTATAAGTTTTCCTTCCCCACTTAAGATTCCTACGTAATAGTATTACATCTCTTTTCCTTTTAAATCAAAAAATGCATAAATTGCAATGAACTATATATAAATGAACAAAGCAGAGCAACTAATTAACCGGTCAGTTGTAGAATTTGCGATTAGTATTCTTGGAAGTTTTCGAGATCTTTAGTGGACAACCAATACCGCAACGAGTGCAGCGAAAGTAAGGTGAAAAATACTATAACCCGTCACCACATTTTATGGGTTGCATGCAACCCTTTATGTGACGCGATGGCTTTAGAGTATTTTTCACCTTCCATTTGTTGCCCCCGTTGCGGTATTAGTTGTCCCCTAAAGACCTTTAAAACTTCTAACTATCCTAATCTCATGTTCTAGAATTGACCGTTTAGTTAGTTGCTCAACTTTGCTTATTCGTATATAGTTCATTGCAATTTATGCATTTTTTGATTTAAAAGGAGAACAGTTGTAATACGTTTAAGTCGGAAGATTAAGTGGATAAAGAGAAGTTATAAATGTCCCAACAAGCGGTTGCGGAGACGGATTGTGACAAAATCCAACACAGCGCAATGATTTATTCACATTGACTTTGAGTGTTAATGTTGTATGGTACTATGCAGATGCCAACTTAAGTTGTTTATGCGCTTTACAATTATTTGCTAACTTAACTCTTTGCCAGCTCAAATAAGGCGGTTAACATGTTTGATGGTTAATGGAAGGATTATTTATGAACTATACTTTGAAACTTAGAAACCCGTTTGACATTCACTCAGTAGGAGTGACTGGATGTTATGTCTTTCACTTAGGCCGGTGCCAATACGAAACGACAGGTTTTTGTTGTTTTAAGGATTTTTCGGCTGTTATCTCTACATGTTCTCTGAGTACATACTTAGATTAAGTTATCTTAATCTATTTCGTTTACTTGGAGACCATGGGGAGGTGCTATCAAAATTTTCTTAAAACAGTAGAAACGTGTTGGCACTAGTGAAGAGACGCATCCAGGAACGAGATAGAAGCCTGAATTACCCCTTTCCTATAGAGTTGTCGTAATAGAAAAATACTCTAATTCATGCACGGACCACATGCATGAACATCCCTGTACTGAAATTCGTTTGACATTCATTCATGCATGGACCACATACATGAACATCCCTGTACTGAATGCGTGGTCTGTGAAGTTAAAGATGTCAGCAGACCGGAGTTGAATGTACCGTAAGATACGCAGTGTGTTATAGTTTATGCCCTAGAGGCCAATTCTTTGATGTAATTGCTTAACATTTTCGATATTATATTTGATTGAATAAATGAATTATTTTATTATTATTTTATTTACTGCGTTATATAAATATTAGCATAATAAAAGTCCTTAGAATAGTGATACAAATTATATAGCTTCAAGTATGTGACTTGAACATGAGATCATATAATTACAATTAGTATCATTGCTCTTAAATGTCCCTAGTCGAGTATCATTGTTAATGGGACAACAATGATACATTGAGACTAGTATGTGGATTGACTGATAGCCAAATCTCATTGGTCATAAATATATGAGATATTGAGTCAATGCATAGGTACATGTTAGAGAACAATGTACTGGACATACCCACCATGAGAATTCTACATGGAGCATTATGCAGAGTGTCATAAGCAATTCTCATAGTGACAATGATGTAATGAACCTCCGACCTGAAATCACTATATTACTACACGAAAATTTGTGTACTTTGATATCATCAAAGGTCACCTTTAATAGGGTGGACAATAAAGGTGATTATTGGGTACATCATGAATCGTGTGAGGAATATGAGTGATTTAGATGGAATTTAACCCTCTTATATATTAGAGGTGATATCCATAGGCCTCTTGATTGAGTAGGACTATGAAATGCATGGTCATGCTCAAATAGTGATTTGTTTCATATAGTCTACTCACTGATCAAGAAAACTCAGATTAAATTATAAAGAGTATGACACATTCTTTGGCTCGAGTTTAATCTAGGATGTCAAGGTTAAAAGGATTAAATTACATTAAAATATTGATCACGAAAAGGTTGCATCGAATCACCGATCTTATTATTACTTGGGTAGCAGTGATGTATTACTAGATGTCACTCATTGTTTATAATTTTATAATATGATTTTAAAATTATTGCCAACGTAATAATAACCTATAGGATCACACACTTAGAACGTAATTAAAAGGAAATTAATTTAAATTATAAGAATTTAAATATGTCAATATGATTGATAGTATTTAAATTACGAATTTAAATTAATAGGATAATTTGTATATATGTATATTAATTAAGTAAGACTTAATTAAGATATAATATATATAAATTTGGATTTTACTTTTCTAATTAGGATTAGGTTTTGGATAATTCCTTTAACTGCTATATATATGATATACCAGCCGTTTTTAGGGTAATCATCATAAACAAAAACCCTAACCGCTCTTAGAGAGAGACTAGAGAGAAAAGCTTAAAAAATCCAGATCTTGGTGGCTAGTACCGCAACACTCTTTGCTGCAGATCGTGTGACGATTCACGGGGAGTTCGTGTGGATACCGTAGAGGCGCAGTTCCATTGGATTGGGTTGAATATTCGAAGCAGCTCCAGAATTTCCATCGTCTCAATTCAAGCTCGGATAATCGGTAAAACAAATCTAAACCTCCGAATTAATATGTTTTCGCATGAATCCTGTTTTACGTTTCGAAAAATTTTAAATTCCGCTGCGTTTATGTGCCGAAATCCCTACACAGTGATGGGAGAGGATTAGTCTCAGCTTATATATCGTGATGGGGTGTCATATTTTTTGAACAAAGCAATAGAGCATGTTCATGATCCGAACGGGAATATGCGATGCCCGTGTGTCAAATGTAAAAACCTGATCTGGAAGAAAGTCAACGAGATTAAATTCAACTTATTTTCCCGTGGATTTGTGGATTGGTACATTGTATGCACTCATCACGTGCAATCAACTAAGCGGAGAGAAGTGATTGATAATACTGTGGAGGATGATATTCTACGGGATTCATACGCCGAAAACTATGATCCGGTGGAGATGTTGGTCGATGTTTATGGCCCTACTAATATTGACTGGGCTGAAAATGAGCCTTCTTCAAGCAGTGCTAAGCAAGTGCCAAATGATACAGCTGCTGCCTTTTACAAGTTGCTATCTGAATCTGGGTTCTCGTTGTATTCGGGAAATGATACGGACACCAAGCTTTCTGCAGTGACGATGCTCTTACACTTCAAGAATGAGCACGACTGTAGTGAGAGAGGTTTCAACGATTTGCTTGCTATAGTTGGACAGTTCTTACCCAAGGATCATACTCTTCCTGCGAATTATTACGAAGTGAAGAAGATGGTCAAGGGGTTAAATATGGGGTATCAGAAAATCGATGTTTGTGAGCAGGATTGCATATTATACTATGGGGAGGACAGAGATAAGGGACAGTGTGATATATGTAGCTTGTCGCGCTATAAGGTGACAAAACATGGGGAAAAGGAGAAATATGTTCCCAAGAAGATCTTACGGTACTTTCCTCTTGCGTCGAGGCTTCAGCGGCTATTCATGTTGTCTCATACGGCTCAACATATGAGTTGGCATCGAACAAGGGATATCGTGCCTGGTCAGCTGACTCACCTAGCGGATGGAGATGAATGGAAGAGATTTGATGCAAATTATTCTGAGTTTGCGGAAGAAGTCAGGAATGTTAGACTTGGCATGGCTACTGATGGCTTTTGCCCTTTCAATAATTTTAGCCAGCCGTACTCAGTTCAGCCAGTCATTATGGTTGCTTATAATCTTCCACCGTCGATGTGCATGAGGGATCCGTATTTGTTCTTGACTTTATTTATACCGGGGGATAAAAGTCCTACTAAAGATATTAACGTGTTCCTTCGATCGTTAGTAGATGAACTAAAGATGTTGTGGGAGACAGAGGTCCAGACGTATGATAAATCGATATGCAAAAATTTTGTGATGAAGGCAGCCCTGTTATGGTCTATCACTGACTTTTCGGCTCTTGGGATGGTTAGTGGTTGGTCAACTCACGGGAAGCTGTCCTGTCCAGTGTGTATGAGGGATGTGCAAGGCAATCAGTTGCATCATGGGCAGAAATGTACCTTCTTTGGAACTGCTCGTAGATTCTTGCCTCTTGATCACAATTACAGAAAGATGTCTGCACAGTTCAACAGAAAGACAGAAAAGAAGGGGGTTGTTGGTCGACTGTCGGGCAGTGAGGTCTTGGGCTGGTTGAACCAGCTTGATTTTCCTTTGCCGGGGAAGTAGCACAGTAAATTGAAAGTAGTCGGGTACGGAAAGACTCATAATTGGACACACTAGCCTATATGGTTTGAGTTGCCGTATTGGGGCACACTTTCAGTTCGTCATTGTATAGATGTCATGCATACTGAAAAGAATGTTTTTGAGAACTTGTTTTACACCGTGTTAGATGCGAGTGGTAAAACCAAAGACAATGACAATGCTCGAAAAGATTTGGAGGCATTGAACATTAGGCCAGAATTGTGGCTTCGCCCTAACAATACGAAACCTAAAGCTCCATATTGTCTTACTAAGCAACAAGTTGAAGACGTGTGTAAGTGGGTTAGTGGGTTGCAGCTCCCAGTTGGATATGCGTTGAACATAACACGTTGTTGTAAGGTCGAGCAATTAAAAATTTCTGGATTCAAGAGTCACGATTGTCATGTATTTATGCAGAAGTTGATCCCAATTATATTTCGTGAGATGTTACCCAGAAAAGTTGTGGATGCATTGACCGAACTTTCAAATTTCTTTCGAGATCTTTGCTCAACTGTAATTAAGTGCACTGATGTGGAGCAAATAGAGAAAAATATTGTTAATACCATTTGCAAACTCAAAATGATCTTCCCTCCAAGATTCTTTGACTCGATGGAACATCTGCCTATTCATCTACCGTATGAACTAAAACTTGGAGGACCGGTGCAATATCGGTGGATGTATATTTTTTAGAGGTAATATAAACTACAAATTGATTTATATTGCTCATATTAATAATACTCATATATATTTGTCGGAATATTTATCTTAGGTATATGCGTCGATTAAAACAAAAGGAGAAAAACAAAGCTCGTGTAGAGGGTTCTATTGTTGAACGCTATACGGAGGAAAAGCTTGTCAACTTCTGTTCATTGTATTTTGACGATGTTGTCTCAACGAAGCACAATCGTTAAAGTAGGAATGAGGTCATTGGTCCATTGTCTCATACTAATGATGAGTTAGATGTATTCACATATCCGGCTAAGCCATTTGGCCATGAGACGCAGAATTACTTAATTAAGCGACAAAGAGTTGAAGATTGTATCTACATACGTGCTTCTAAATATGCCCGAAGTATCATCATACATCATGTATGAATAATTATTTGCGGTATTTAGTGCAATTTATAAGTGTAGTCATCTATATGTTAAAGATATTTTACTATTTACGCAGTTCATTTGAAGAGAAAGTGTATGCTTCTAACCCAGCTTTTACAGCAGCAGAGTCTGAAACATTCACTAATGCTAATTTCCAACAGTGGTTTAAGCCAAGGGTTGAAGAAGAGAACATTTTTGAGCGTTTTATAGATGTCATCCGAGGACCGTACAAAGTTGTTAGTTCTTTTTTCGGTTCATCGTGAATGGGTACAAATTTAGGGTCGATGACTTAAATGAACTCACATCAATCAATTTTGGGGTTGTGGTGTTGGGAAGCTACTACCAAGATTCTGAGTCCAATTACTATGGACGTTTACAGGATGTGGTTGTGCTCAATTATCACGAGGGTAAAAAGGTAGTTACATTTAAGTGTAGCTGGTTTGATACTGAAAAGGGGGTTAAAGTTGATCGTAATAGAATCACAACCGTAGATATCAAGTCGGTGTTAAAGTCTGATGACGTGTTCGTGTTAGCAAGTTAAGCTACTCAAGTGTATTATGCTCCTAATGTCGTAAATACTCAAAGCCCCTTGTACACAGTAGTCACAACTAAAACACATTCAGTTGATGCTGAGAACATGTTTGGTATAGATGACGCGTTGCAAGAAGATGTTAGCAACTCTTTGGCCGTAGTGTTCAATGCTGAAGATGTGATGGGTACTGATGTTATTGACGTACCTGACGATGAGGATGTCGAGAAAAACGTCGTCGTGAATGATTATGTAGTCGTCGAGGATGATAACGATGACGAAACTGATCTCGAAACTGCGGATGAGGAAGATACCGAATCTGAGACTGATATACATGTTGATTCTGATGGGTTTGATGGCGTAAGTAATTAAAAATTTGCATTCATATTAGTAAATACCACATTGTTAAACCTTACATATTCATAATTTACCAATTTGGTTATTGCAGTAGGATATTCATGGCTATACATAGCGGTGGAGGTCACCGAGGTGGTGGGTGATCCGGTACGGGAGACGGTAGCCACGATGGAGGCTCGTCTTCAGGAACTAGTAAGTTGTCTTAACTAAGATTTAAATATATCACAAACTGCATTAGTTTATATTTATTGACTCAGTTAAATATAATTATTACAGATGCACCTCGTCGACGACACCGAGGGACGAACCTCGGTATCTTCGGTCGTTCACTGGCAGTTCCACTTATAGTACCGGTGGATGTCACTTCTGGACAGTAAGTGTTAATATATTGTTAATATTTCTATCAGTTATTGCAAAACACAATTCACATAACATATATTGTTATATTTTTCTATAGTATACTAGACCTAGTGGCTAAGCACACCCTACACGCGATCTGTTTGACGTACCTCCCGAGAGGGTGTATGCGATTCAGCCAGTATGCGCAGTACGATGCCACCTTTATGCAGACTGTCTTGCGGGAGTTTCACGTAAGTTAAGCATATTATATTAATTACTACATAGTTATATTAGGATGACGAAATCAATTGTTCCTAATTTTTAAACTTTTGTTATAGGTTTATTATAGATTTGACCCGAATATCTCTCAGACAGCTGGCGACGATGTGATTATATCACATATAGCAAAGAATTACTCTGGCTGGCTATATGAGATGCGACAGAAGGCAGCCTGGACAGTTGAGGACCAGCCCGGGACCACCATCAGATCTCACCAGCCCCGCATAGTCTCCGATTTAGCCTGGGAGGCTATGTGTGCGCACTGGGATGCTGATGACTTCAAGAAGAAGTCTGAGCAGGCGAAGAAGAACCGTGGTCAGCTCCGCATAGTACACACCACTGGTTCTCAGTCGTTCGAGGAGGCGAAGACGGTAAGTGCGCTGTATTTAGTTGTTTAGTTATCAAGTTCTCACACAAATACTTAATACATGTTTTATGAATGTTTTTATTAGGCCTTGAGGAGGACCTTGGGCCGAGATCCCACCATTGTAGAGTTTTGGGATAGAGCCCACACGCCTAAGGACGAGCGTGCTTTGTCTCAGGCAGCTATAGCTATACGGGTAAAACTCATCTTATTATTTAGCTTTTAGTAATATTCAATCGTAAATAAAATGATATAATTAACACACTTATACAAAATAAATTACAGGACCGATTTCAGAGGCTTCATGACGCTCGTATAGCTGAGCTGGAGGCTATTAGGACGGGTTTTGAGCCGTTAGACCCCGCCACTCCCCTTCCCGATATTGTATTAGATCGGGATGAGAAGCTGAGACTATGGGTCGCGTCTTAGGATCCCCCTACTAGCAGTACCGGCAGATATCGAGTGTTGGGTCTGCTGAGAATACCCGCATATACATTCCCTGGAGGTAATAATATTTTTTATGTTTCACGAAATTATCAAAATTTACCACATTATATAAATTATTCTTAGTAATGGAATTTGCCTCTTTTTGTAGGCTCCAGCCATCGCCAGCGTCCGAGAGCACATGTCGGAACATCTGATACGGGCGCTAGCTTGGATGACGAGATCTTTCAGAGGCTGATAGGGGCCGTGTCGGATAAGTTCCGTACCGATCCAGTCTTTCGTCGTCATCAATTTTCTAGCAGTTCTCGTCTTCACCAGGTTACTCAGGAGGTTATAGCAGGGGCCTCCGCAGAGAGTACGGGATTATCGCAGGAGCAGTTCGACGCTTTCAGTGGCGAGATGCTCCGGACGGTGATTACCCTCTTGGAGAAGGCTTTTCGTCCTCCCCCACCTACTCAGGTATTCTTATTGTTTATGTTTTTTTTAATTAAAGCTAGCTTGCTAATTCTCACATATATACGAACTAATGATTTTTATTTATAATTCTTTCAACAGGGTGACGATGACGAGCGGACTGGCAATGACAGGCGGTTTGACGATGACGACCAGGAGGACGACGGAGATTTTTATACACCAGACGGGCGTCGTCCACCTCCGCCCGATGATACTACTAGATTATAGTTCATTTTTTATATTACTCATTCTAGTTCATTAGTACGTATTTATGTTATTCATTTGTAGTTGCGTCTGCATAATGAGATTACGTTGTATTCATTCATTTGTAGGACATTTGTATTCATAACTTTGTAGAACATTTGTAACTTATATTCTTTATCGTTGTTGAAGCTTATTTGTTTTCAATTAGTCGATTGCGTTTGTTGTTGCGAAGTGGTACAGATTTTTAGAATTACGTTGAATATAAAAATGAGATTACGTTGTTGAATGTGAAATATATTGTTGTCTGGCTATATTGGGGTAAAACAGGTTATAGGTACATATATGGGTTTAAATACCTGGATATTGCATTTTCAAAAAAATTATTTAAAAAACAATTCCTTAATTTTAACGGAATAAGCTATTTTCTACTGATATTCTGTCGGATTTATGAGCCCAGGTTAATTTCCAAAATATTTTTTATTTTTTATTTTCCTTCGGAATTACCTTAGTTCCGAGGGAATATTCCGTCGAGAATGGGGATTAATTATATTTATTGGAATTTAATTTTTCGTCGAAGATAAGCTATATCCGAGAGAAAATTCTGTCGAAAATAATTAGAATTATCCTCGACGAAAATGTTCCCTCATAAATAATCAGTCGAAGGTAAAGCACTTTCGACGGACTTGTTCTCCCGAATTTGGTGCGTCGAAGATATGCTAAATCCGATGGAATTCCGTCAAAAATATTTTCGTCGAAGATAAGATACGACCGACAAAATTTACAACGGAGCCTATCTCTGATGCGTGTATATATGATTGAATGTCTGACAGAATATTCCCTCGAAAATAAGCTAGTTTCGACGAAATTAGCTTAATTCCGAGGGAACATTCCGTCAGAAATAGGGCTTTTTCTTATGGTGAATAAAGAATCATATGTTCCTTGTATTGATAGTTCTGAGAACGTGGGTTAGAAGGTGGAGCTTGAAGTAACTTATTTTCAGGTTCAAAAATCACAGCAGAGTTCAAATCATATACCTATCTACCTACTACTACTACAGATGAGAATATAATCTCAGAGTAGGAATATGTGGACAATCAGTATAGTCTCACTAGACGACTACTACTGCAGATGAGAATATAGATTAAGAAGAGGAATTTATGGATAATTAGTATAGTCTCACTAGACATAGGAAAAAGGACAATGCGACCACCACAATGATATGAATATTTAGGTTATATTGCTTATGCCTTGTCAGTTGCCGAGGCAGTTGAGTATAGTGACCTTATGACTTATAAAGATGATGTTTCCTCGAATGATTAAGAAAAGTGGTCGTTTGCTATGAATGAGAAGATGAAATCTTTTTAAATTTGGGAGCTTGTGAAACCACCTAAAGGTAAGAAAATTATGGGTTGCAAATGAATATTTAAGAAAAAGGAAGGCATCCCAGGAGTTGAAGACGCCATATACAAGACTCGACTAATAGCTAAGGGATTCAGCCAAGTCGAGGGAATTGACTTCAATGATGTATTTACACCAGTTATGAAACACAACTTTATTCAAGTATTACTTGGTTTGGTTGTTATATATGTATGATTTGGAGTTTGAATAACTCGATGTGAAAATAACTTTCTTGCATGGTGAACTTGAAGAAAAGATGTATATGCGCCAACCTCGGTGATTTCAAATTTAAAGAAAGGAAGACCATGTTTGCTTATTAAAAATGTCCGTATATGGTTTAAATCAATCTCCCAAACAGTGGTATAAACTATTTCATTCATTTATGGATGGTATTGAATATAGTAGGAGTTAATATGATAGCTGTGTGTACTTCAGGAAACTTTAGGATGACTCATTTATCTATTTGTTACTTTATGTTGATGATATATTGATTGCAGCAAAAGATGGTTCAAAGATTGGTAAACTGAAATCACAGTTGAGCACCGAGTTCGAGATGAAAGATTTAGGGGTTGCTAAGAAGATTTTTAGCATGGAGATTCAGCAAGATCGCAGAATTAAGAAATTGTCCTTATCCCAAAAAAAACTACATCGCGAAGGTGCTAGATCATTTTGGTATGAAGGATGTCAAACCAGTTATAAGTACTCTTTCTGTTGTTCACTTCAGATTATCATTTGAATTATTTCCTCAGACAGATGAGGAGGTTAGGTATGTGTCAAGTGATCCCTACTCTAGTGCAGTTGGTAACCTCATGTACGCTATGATTTGTACTCATCCAGATATTTCACATGCCATTAGTGTGATAATTAGATACTTATCACGTCCAGGTAAAATTTATTGGCAAGTCGTGCGAAATGGATTTTAAGATACTTTTGAGGTACCTCCGATGTTGGTTTAAAGTTTGTAAGGAATGACAATACCCTTATAGAGTATTTTAATTCATACTATTGTTGTGATATTTATAGGAGGAGGTCGTTAACTGATTGTGCAGTTAATTAGTTGAAAAGTTACTTTACAGCATATAATTGCTCTCTACTACAGATGCAGAGTATATATATAGCTATTATAGAGGCTGTTAAGGAAGCTATTTGGTTGCAAGGCTTGTTTGGAGAGATCAACATGGATCATGAAGTTACTGATGTGTCAGAGTGCTATACAGTATTTGACTAAAGATCATATGTATCATGAGAGGACGGAACATATTGATGTCGGGTATTATTTTGTTCGAGACATTGTTTAAGATGGTGACATTAAGATCTTGAATATTAGTACTGCAGACAATCTATCTTACATGTTAACGAAGTCGTTATCACATACCAAATTCGAACATCGCTTGGACCTGGTTAGTGGTCGATGCACTTGAGTTGTGCATTTGAAAATAAGAGAGATTTCATTATTTGTACTATATTTTTAGGATTCAAGTCAAGGTGGAGATTTGTTGGGTATGGCATAAAGATTTGGATTTAGGTATTATCTAGAACCGTTTTGGTTTAGGAAAGTTATCTTTCCTAGTCATATTCAATTTAATATTTTCTATCCTATTTGGTTATGAATTTTCTATGACTTATAAATATAGGTGTTAGGTTTTTGAAGAATATATATTCAGAAACATTCTAATAATTTTCATAGTTTTATTTTTATCTTATATTATTCATATTTTATTTAGTGGATTTCTTCTGTCTTTTTTCCGTAGTTATTTTTTCAATTTGAATTTTTACGTAAAATCTTGTACATGTTATTATCTTAGGTTAATTTATTATGTTTATCATAGTTTGTCATACCAGATGTATACAAATTTATGTGAGTTCTGTTTAATTTCATTCAAAATTAATGTCAATTACTTTCTAATTTAGTTTCATTAATTGATACTGAAAATTGGTTCCATTTCCGGTTCTGGAAATATATACTCCTTCCGTCCCTAATTATTTGACGTTTTAGAGTTTTTCATTTGTCCCTAATTATTTGACGTTTGTTCAAATCTAGGAGAATTAATGACAATTTTTTCAATATTACCCCTCATTACTCTGTCTATTTTTTTGATACTTTAAACTCTTTCTCTTTTTCTCTCTTCTTATCCCAACAAAACTCTCCTTATCCCAACAAAAGATTTAAGGGTATTATAGACAACTGAGTACTATATTTAATGCTTTCCAATTATTATCTTAATTCTTATATCCACCTCTAAAACGTCAAATAATTAGGGACGGATGGAGTATATTATACATTAATTCTTCTATTGATCTAGGTCTTATTAGAAACTCCATACGCGTGTCACCACCATATAATTCTAGTTCATGTGTGTATGTATATATATGAGCGTGCACAAATACGCGTGTTAACTAGTTATTGGCTAAAAGTCGTTTGATGGATCCATTATGAGAAATTGAATTAAGAGAATGTTTGGTTTAATGATTAGGTCAAGTTTAGGTAATTGAACTAGTCCCTAGATCTCCATGTCTCATTAATTAATCGTGAAAGCAGCTTCTGAATTTTTTTGAACCATGCACTTTCCTATATATGGAGACTTGGAGTAGCATTGCTAATGAATTAATTAAAGCTTGCCTAATTATTGATTGAAATATAGCCATAAGTTACTTTCTCCGTTCCTAAAAGATTGTCGTTTAAGGTTTTGACACATGGATTAAGAAAGTCATTTAATATTAGTAAAATTTGCTTGAAATTCCATCACTACCCCTTTATGAAAAATTGAAAACTATTAATACAATGGAGAGAATTTATTGGGACAATGAGAGAAGATGTGGGTAATATAGAAAAGTAAATAATTTATTTTTTTAGGAAATTGACATTTTGGAACAAATTTTTTCTTCTAAAACGACAATCTTTTAGGAACGGAGGGAGTAATAAGTATATTTACGCTTTGATGTTGTACATAAACGAACAGTTTACACATTCTCAATAATTCAGAACCAATAGTACTTTGATAACAAAAATATCTAATAAAAAGTTGCTTATAAAATGATGTGGGAATAATTGATTATTATCACTAGATCCATCCGTATATGGTGGATCATCCACTAATTAATTACGTACACTTGGCCACATTTTATAAACTAATTTTTTTCAAAAATTTTGTGTTACTGTATCAACATTCATTCAAAACTCTATATATAAACTTGATCCCGCCAAATATATCCATGGAAGTATTAAAAAGGTAAGTTTATATACGATGTAACAAGAGTAGCTAGCATGAAGTTAACTTTGCTCAATTGATCAATTAAGTATTGATACGCAGTCGGGAAGTGATCTCTCTGCGTGTCAGCACTGTATTAGTCAATTGTTCAATTTACTATGAAGTTAACTTCATAATAACCGGATCCTGATGTAACACATGATTACATTTTATTTTATTTTATTTTTAGCAAACGACAAAATTTATTTATTTATTTATGTGTATGTAAGTTTAGTGAAGTACGTAGGATGTGGGACAGTCGGTGGTCCATTAATTGACAACATGCATGACATTCATCAGCTGTCAATTGGATCGGATTGGATTGGATTGGGTAAAAGAGACTTCTACGTCTACAGCCTTTGACCGGTATATATGGTAGTCAATAGTCAGTACACATAAAAGTAAATGTAGGTCGAGGTTAACCTAATACTACTCCAAATAAACTTGGACACCAGAAAACCTTACAACATAAATTGATTGTTATTACAGTTAAGATAAGGTAGTTATAAGTCAATTAAGACGACAGATTTATTAAAATATCAAACATATTGAATATTCATGGTCCTCTCGAACCATTCGGACCCATCAAGTGATACTCCAACAATCATAAATTGATTGTAATTATATATATATATATATATATGAGGTAAGGAAAGTTTACTTATGATATTATTACTATTAAGCACTCCGATAAATGTTGTAAATTTGACTCTTCTTAGGAAGCGAAGAAAGTGTTATATTCATCTTTTGTAACTATTTCTTTCTTCCTCGTTAATTATTGCCTAATTACAATTAAGAATTAATCTATCCAAGTTGTATATATCATAAAACTTTTGCTCATTTGTTTAATGCTTTTTTCAATTAACTAAATTCTCAACGCGCGGACAGTTTAAAACATCTGATTATGTAATTAATTAATCAAAACACCATTGTACTTGTTTTCTTTATTAATAACAGTAGCATAGTAAAAAGAGAGGAGAGGAGAGGAGAGGAGGGTATAATGAGGTGAGCCAATGCCAATGTATATTAAGTAATTTAAAGCCAAATTAAGTTGACAGTGAGGAAGATCTCTTGCATGTCAAATTAAGTCAGGAGTGAGCACGTACCCGGATCAAAAGAATACTGTACATATTAAACGTACGTTCTTACTAGCCTTGTGCTAATTTAATTAATTACCAGAAATTTAGAAGAAATGAAGGTCAAAAAGCTGCAGTTTATTTAGTGATTAATTTTCCTCTCTACTGGGAACTAAGAATCTAGCCTTGTGCCTATTCCATTAATTGCCTACCTAGGAGCTGCAACCTAGTTAATTAATCAGCTCTCTATATTCCCAAACTTAAATAGATCTCTCTCTCTCTCTCTCTCTCTCTCTCTATATATATATATATATATATATATATATATATATACACACACACGAAGAGATCTAAAGATTCTAGTGTAAAATATAGTATTAGGCATGCATTCATCCATTGCTCAACTTTTCTAAGTTTATTAATTAATTAATTTTATGCCTTACTTTAGAAATAATATTTCTTTACACAATAGTATATGATCTGCTAGAGGATATTAAATGCCTCAAACACCACTTGAAGGGTGCAATGAACACATTCATATTTCAAGCTGTATATGTATGTATCTTCTTCTGTAATCATAAAAGTATTTCCTTTTAACTGATATATATATATATATATATATAATTAGGGTTTTAGTTCTGTAGCGGTGTAGCCCACTCAAATCTCTCTCTTCCTGCTTTGCTTTAATTACGTATCCAATGATCAAGATTTGACATAATAGTATCTCCGTTAAATGATGCTGGCAATGTGACTGGTAGGGTCTTTAACTACTATGAACAGTCTAATATTGATCACCATATTTAAACATGACACTAAGATGCCATAATAATTGCCCTTTATTCAGAATCTTCATTGAAACATGTAACAAAACAGATTTTTGATCATAAGGAAGGTTATCTTAGAGTAGGCAATAAATTCCATAGTTATTATACGTATTACTAATTTTCTTTAAATTCCTCATCAATAATCATTTGTATTTTTCATCAATGACACTAAAATGTCATAATAATTTTCTTATGTGTGCGCGCGCACGCATGTGTTATTTAGATTAGTTGGTAAATTAATTGTTTGTTATTATCGATCCAAACAAAATTAATAATGCTAGGCGTGCATACGAGTACTTTAATCTAGCTAGTTAAAAGTACTCGAATTTGTTGATTGAGTTGACTAACTTGTGTGTTTAAACTCTTGATTAGACTTAATTTAGCCCAAAGTATTATAAGTTCAATCAATAATACTTAAACTAATCTTTACTATCTGAGTGATTGTACGATAAATGGATATAATATATACTAATCTTTGCTAGCTGATCAGAGATTGTACGATAAATGGATATAATATATTATCAATCTAAATCGTCGAGACATAATTTAGCCAAAAGCATTATAACATCAACATATAATACTAGATTAATGTTTATTGTGAGTGACTGAACTATAAATGGATATAATATAGTCGTCTATATAATCAATGTACTTAATTATCAAGAAATTAAGTGGGGTAATGAGGAAAGATCATGAAATTAAAGTAACTTAATTATATTATATAGAAGTATTTCGGAAAAGCTTAAGCACTCACATACTGTATAATTACATATAATATTGGACTGAAAAAAGGTGTTTTGGTCATAAGTTTCGACCCGTATGAAATGATACATAAAAGTGAGAGGCAATAAGATGGAAAATTACAAAAAAAAACTAGGTCAAATATGCTATGTGAAATTTAAAATATTATTCTTTTTACAAATATATATAATTCCGGTTGGATTGATTTCTTAAATCTTTTTGTGGTTTTTAAAGTTCTTTCTTACTTGGATTTCAGAAAGAGTACTGCAGATTGGAGTAAGTTGACAATCTAGACAGAGTGTTCTTATAATCATATGCTGACTTGAATGCATAAAACTAATGGTTGATTCACCAACAATATATATATATATATATATATATGTTATACCTTCTAAAGATTCCCTCAAAATTCACAGGTTTCCCTTTAGCTATATATAGAACTCATGAATGCAGTCCAAATGCAACCTAGAAAACTTGATGGGAAAAAAATAACGAAAGGAAAACAAAACAAGAAGTATAAACAGATAAAACCAGGCCTCCAAATTAACAAAAGTGGAAGATATATATTTCTAAAAATCTAATATCACGAATAATATAAAAATATAATGCAATGATCTCTTGAAAAAAAAATCTCTTATTAGTTTTCTAAATTATCTTTATTTTTCTTACAATTTTTCAAGTTCCTAAGAATTGCAAGAATTAATTAATCTTTTTTTTCTGGTCCATTTATCATTTCAATATTTCAACTTTAAGTTATTATGCGCAGTTCTATATTCTTTATCTATGATATTCTTGTGAATGCAATTCAAAGGAGGGTGCATTAGGGTTCATGACTCATGTCTTAGCTCATCTTGGCTAGCTAGAAAGCTTTTGTGGGCTCACCTCACTCCATTAATGATTACTAACCCCTATTAAATAAATTCAAATGAGAGCTTTCTAGCTAGGGCCTTAATTTTTTTGAAAGAACACAATCATACTCTATTTTCTGTCAAGTGTCATCATGCATAATTTTGATGTAGATCTACTTGATAAAGACATGTTGATCAATACGAGGAGAAGAGAGGATGACGACAAGAAAAATAAAAAAAAGATACTAACAATTAATCTTTAGAAATATTGAGGCAGCATTTAGTGATCATGTTTATTTATCATGCATGAAACTAGCTATACAAGCTAGTTAGTCGGCAAGATTGCATGGGCATTAGGTCGTCGATTCCACTCGCACACAGTTTTTTTTTACCTTTCTTAACTTTTAGAAGCTCCATCCTTCGATTTTATGTATAAATAATGCTGCTATCACATAAAGATCATCACATAAACATCATATAATGCTACGTGGCGGTATGTGATTTGTTGTTGAGTTAAGTGGGTCATGTCAATAACAAATCACATACTGCCACGTCAGCTGTATGTAATGTTTATGTGATAGTTTTATTTAATAGTAGCATTACTCTTTATGTATAACTAGCCAAGTGTTCTGTGCGAAACTCAAGGTTATTTTTTATTTATTTTATATATAATAAATTACGATTGTATATTTTAGCATAACTATATTATAGTATATTGCTCAGGCTTAATAAACTTTACATGTGTTTTAATATTTTAGTTTGTGGATAAATTATGATATAATATTAGAATAATTTGTTATTATATTATATTAGTTAATTATTATGATTGTATATTTTAGTATAGCTATATTATAATATTACTCCAACTTAATATAATTAACGTACTTATATTTTAATATTTTAGCTTGTAGAAAATTATGATATAATAGTAGAATAATTTGTTATTATATGAATATTCTAGGTTTAAAAAGGGTTTTAACAGTAGTTAATAAAATAAAATATGGAGGCTTTAATTAAAAAGTGTTTTAGTAGTAGTTAAAATTTAGTCTCATATCAAAAATCAAAGACAAAAAAATTTAGTTTTGCGTTATTATATATGTGTGTGTATATAACTTGTGGATAGTTATGATATAATAATAGAATAATTTATTATTATATGATATATCATTGTTAAATATATATAATCAGCACTAATTATATATTTAATAGACATGGCAAACGGGCGGGCTTCACCCAAAAGGGTCGGGCTATCGGCGGGCCAGGCCAAAACGGCCCAGCTTTTGTTGAGCTGAAAATGTACAGTCCAAAGCCTGGCCCGTGGTGAGCGGGGCCTGAACCGATTTATGCCTATATTTTGCTAAATTTCTAAGTTTGGCCCAAACAGGCCGGGTCGTCCGCGAACAGGGTCAAAACGGACCAGTTTTTGTTGGGCTGGAAATGTGCAGCCCAAAGCCCGGCACGTGACGGGCGGGCCGACCCGGCCCGCGAGCTTCGACCGACTTTGCCAGGTCTAATATTTAACAATGATATGTAGGTGTTTTAATTTAGGCTCGTAATGGGAATCAATATTAGTAAAGGACTTCTATAAGACATAAAATTATTATAAAATAATAAGTTATTCTAAAGTTTTTCAGGATCATAAATAGTATAATTAAATAGTGTTTTGATTCTAGTTAAATTCTAGGTATAAAAAAATGTTTTAATAGTAGTTAATAAAATAAAAGTAGGAGACTTTAAAAAGTATTTTAATAGTAGTTAAATTCTAGTCTCATACTAAAAATCAAGAACCAAAAAACTTAATTTTGCCTTATTAATTATATATGTATATAGATATATAGATTAATTAGTTCAAAGCTTGATTAGACTGGAGTAGGGACTACATTACTTTGTCTTGATTTAAAGTGCAATCGTCCAAAAATCCTTTTTACTTAATTCAAAAAAACTCAAATAAATATTTATATAACATGGCCTTACGTCAATGTTTGGTTTAGAGCTTTTGAACTTTTAAAGTCCAAACGCACTTGAAATTTTTTTTTGCCTAAACACAATTTATTTCAAGGTAAATTTTTAACTCACAAACACAGTTTTTAAATTTCAAAGTCTCTGCACCAAAAATAATGCAATGCGTTCGGAGCTTAAAAGCCGCTCAAAAGCACTTTTGAAAATCCCCAAACGTACCAAAAGGAACATACTCTGTATCAAATGCTCGATCATATGTAGGAGTATTTTAGTTTGCTAATAAAGAAACTTTTCTAAGTATGGTAATTGCTTGATCATGGAAAGGATTTTTATTTAGGAAGTATAAAATGTTGTAGTAGAGGATTAAAACTAGATAAACAAATAGCTTTAACTTTAAGAATACTAATAGGATGCTTAATTAGCAATTCATAATGATCACTAACTAGAAAAATTAAGCTATATATTAATGTCTAGTAAAGGAGAATAACATGGAGAGCAACATCAGCCAGTTTAACATGTTTCATTTATTTGATTTGTAAAAGACACAAAAAGTGAGTGATACCACTAAAACTAAATATCTTATTGTCTATTGAGTATTGAAAATTGATTATAAGTTTATTTTGGACATATATAAGTAACTCTGTTTTCGTTTTTAACCTTCTTTATACATTATTGCCACACTTGGCTATATTTTATTAAATACTACACTAACTCTTATATATATATATATATATATATATATATATATATATATATATATTGAAAGGTTCTCCAACGGATCAGTCCGTTGATGGACCGGCTATGGCTACGGGTTTCTGAGCTATGGCGACGGTCGTCCATGGCAACGGTTTATACCGGCGATCGTCAGCTCAAAAAATCGTCGTCATAATCAGTCCATCAGCAGACTGATCCGTTGGAGAACTTCTATATATATATGAGTTATTCTAACCTCCATTTTATCTTGAGAAAACTATTCTATGGCTTTGGTTTACATAACTCTATGGAAGGTTATATTTAGGGTTTGAAAAACGTTTGACCTCGAGCAATCTGCTACGGTATTTGTATTTATTTATGTGTGGTGAATCTAAAGTACAACAGAAAACACACAACTATATAGATGCATTTCATGTTTTTGCTTCCTAATTTGTTTTCATATGTTTCTACTTTAACGTACTTTCATTAATAAAAGTAAAAATTAGACAAAATTGTTTGATAACTATATTTAAATGTTGATTTTATTTATTTTTATAAAGAAGTAGAGTTTAAAATTTTGTTATTAACAAAATTAATTCGAGGCCTAAATCTCATTAAAGTCGGAAATAAACAACCTTTTTGTGATTTCACTATTTTGTTGGCTAAACAACCATTTTGTTCCTTGTACTCTAGAGTTGGTTTCAATTACATCCATGTACAATTTTTTTTTTCATAATAGTTCTTGTACTCTAAGATTGAGGAATAATTTAGTCATTTTTCTTTTAAAAAAATGATGATGCGGCTTTTAAAAAATATAAATAAGTGTCAACATAGATAAGTTTTTTTTAGTAAGGATAAACAAGTCTTTTCTTTTCACTTTATTTATTTATATTTTTTATTAAGTGATGTTTCAAACTTCTATTTTTTTCCCAAGTAATATATTTATAAATTCAAACTCATTTTCCTCCATAATTTAGCCATGTCTTTGTTTTTCATACTTGTTTAGATTCTTATATGACGTTCATACTCTCTAAAATGTACATATGAGGCTAATTATTTTTTACATTCCCACACAAGTTTAGATTCCTTGAGAATTTGCATTTGTTCAAACAATAAGTATAAAATTTTAATTTATTTTGCTTCTAAGGGTTCAATGATCATAACACCGGCCCGATAACAAGGCAAAATAACGACGTTATAAATGATGAACACCTAGAAAAAGTGATATTATTATAAATGTAAGTCTAAAATAGAAAAAAATATATAAACATAATTTCTTCGATAAAGTGCAATATAAATGTAAGTCTAAATTAAAAAAAATGATTCAGCAAGAATTACTACTCAATTTCATATTTATTACATTAAATATCCCAATAAATAAATTCAAATTCAAAGTCTTCGTACTAAATATTTAAAATATACCACTTATTAAGTTTAAAACTTGAGATTCAATAAGAATTACTATTCTATGTGCACTATTAGTTTGTCTTGTCATAATCCTTAACGATCTTTTTGGAGCATAATCTTCTTCCTCTTCTTTTTCATATAAATTTATACGCATGAAAAAGAATTCTACGCAATTTGTCAAATTACTAATACTAATTTCTCCCTTACTAATGCCCACTTAGATTATTAAAATAAATGAAAATGCATGACATTATTTAAGTTAAAAATGACTAAATTATTCCTCTATTTTAGAGTACAAGGACAAAAATGGTTGTTTAGCCCTTTTTTTGTTGTCAAACTGAATTTTGCTTTCACTTTTTTCAAAGTATAAACAGTTATCAGACACTATTTTATTTTTTACTTCTAATTTCAAAAAATAAAAGTAGAAAAAAAAATGAAAATAAAAACAGTTACCTACCAAATGGACTTTTTGTTGTAGAAGCTTTTGGTACGAAGTTGGTCCAGGCCTAAAGTACATCAAGGTTGGCCCAAAAGTGTAATTTCTTAGCCAGTATGATCCTCAATATTCTGGAGCATATATACCAAAGTTTAGGCTTTAAATAATTTTCTTTTGATCCATTAATATATATGTCTAATTGTCAATATATATGCACACTTAGTTATAAAATTCTTTCTAGTTCTTGCCGGATCCCGTTACTATGAAATTAACTTCATGGTAAGTTAGTCAATTGATCAATATAGTATTGAAACGCAGAGAGAGATCATCTCTCGACCTACGTGTTGACACTGTAATGGTCAATTGACCAAAATTAACTTTATGCTAACTACTCCTGTTCTTGCCGATCCTCCACCACCTCGATTTAATTGACTATCTAAGTTCTCATTTAAACAAAATTAGTTGTTTGTCGTACCGATTTAACTACTACTTTGAAACTTGATAATATTTAAAATGAATTTGTAGGAAATAGAGTAAGAGAAGACCTTTACTGCTGCTATTAAGTTGATGTAGCTATTGAGTTGTCACACTATATATAAATAATTAAATAAAGATTTAGAAAACTAAAAATAAGGTAAATGTGAACATTGGAGTCCTTCCTTTCATTTCTTTATCATTTATTTATTTTTTCAGAGGGAACAATTATATAATTTTTCAATATTCTTAATTACTGAAAGATAAGCAAAAAATACTCCGGTCGTAATTTCAATATAGAAGATCAATATTTACTTATAAAAGACAATTTTTACATTTTTCAAGTTAAAATCTGATGTGGATTTATTTATTTTTTGTCAATACAATTATTATTAGGGCTATATGTATATACACAGCTGTGTATTATACAGTCGGAATATGACGACGGATTTTTTGGGCTATGGCGACGGTTCACCCGTCGCCGTAGTCCAAAATAACTATGACAACGGGTAAAACCGTCGCTATAGCCCAAAAAATTGTCGTCATAGCCAACTGTGTACTACACAGCTGTGTACATACATTTTTTTTTTATAATTATTATAAATCATCTAAAAATACTATTAATTATTAGATTTATAATTTTCAATATTTAAATAAATCATGCATATAAATTTTAAATTTAAAAACATCTTTAATTGTTTTCAAAATAAATACTCATATTATGTTTTGGGCTAGCTAGCTAGCTAGAGGGATATACTTTTTGGGTACCTCATAATCAAATCAATGAGTATAATGATTTGCTCGCTACAAGAAAAAAAGATATTATCGACAAAAAATTCGGTTATAAATATCCGTTTTTATTGTAGTGCGCTTATTCGAAGGACTCGCTCTATCACATTTAGATGTTGTCGATCTGTCCCAATAAATTTATATTTTATCCTTAGTTTAAATTACTTGTTATACTAACACAAGAATAAAATCTATCTGAAATTGAGGGTAGTTTGAGATCTTTTGTATAACTTTTACATATATATATATATAAATTTCCTAAGATGAGGGAACATTAAAATAAATCACACCTAAAGAAAAGAGACAGTCACCAAGGGGAGAATTATGCATGTGTCCATGCAAAAATCAAGACTGGATGAATTAAGAATTTGACTAGTAAACATATATTGGCCTTAAACATATATATGGGTCAACAACCGTTGGATCTGTTTGTGGTGGATTTATATGGCTGAAATTGTTTTATATTTTTTAACCGTTTTTCACACTCCTGGTGTGACGGCCCCAGAGTAGGTCCAGTCAACCCAACCCATTCTGAGTCGCTAAATACATGGTACAGAATCTAAATATAAACTTTATATCATACGATCGTGCAAAATACGACTACACAACTGTGAGTGTCAATACAATATGTAGAAAATATTAACATTCAAACTAAGTCCTCATTACAATTATTATCACACTATTTATTAGAAATAGTGAGGACTACTACTGCTCTAACTCGGACCATCATTCTGTCCCCCGACTAGTTCCTGCGACATTCTCATTTTCTGAAGAGGACAATAGATAAAAAGAGTGAGCTCAACTAGCCCAGTAAAGAATATTATGACTAAGATAATGGGAAATAAATTATCGTTAGTCTTCAACAATTCAGATAAAATATTATTGACAACAAGTTTTAGATCAATCTTCGTAGCGGAAATAACAATTCATTAGAAGAGTTAAGTAGAGAATAAAGTCTACTATTTTCTATGATTTAAAAGTCCATCATCAATATTTTATCCCTGTAACATCAATCAATATATATCTCAAATCAAATATTCATCTTTGCACTACGGGCCAAAGATATTCATTTGTATCACCAGTGGTCATGTTCATCTCATCACCTGTCCATCTTTGCACTACGACCAAAGATATTCATCAGGTAATTATTCATCTTTGCTCTACAGGCCAAAGATATTCAGTTATATCACCATTTAGGACTGAGGATGATGAAAAATAATATAAATAACGAATCCAGTGAGATAAAGGACAAAGATTAAGGATTCGTAATTTAGTTTATCCAAGTTCAAGAATATTCCATAATAATACTTTGTGGAGCAAAATTCAAGAATAAAGATAAAAACTTGGATCCAATCAAAGATAGGAACCTTAACAAGCAACTTGGACAAATTGAAGAAAATTTAATTTTTTCGTGAATAGTGCCGTATATGTGAATAGTGCTGTATACGTGAATAGTAATTTCGACGGAAAAAAGTAAGAATTTCATAATAAAATCCATGACAATATTTTGATATAATGATATTGAAAAGAATAACATCATTTACGAAAGAAAATAACATCCCTTACCTTAACAGGAGAGTAGTTTTGACTGAAATATCGGATATTATGTGGACGAAAATTTGCACTGCTATCAACACTCAAAGTATCTAAATACTCACAAAAAATACGTTCGATATTATAAAGAGAAAATTTTCTGATTCTGGTGTGATTTTCATTTCTAACTAAGCACCCTATTTATAGGAAAAACTTAGGATGCCAAAGTAGACTTTTGAAACCTCCGGCGGCTTCTCCCAGCTAGAGCTGCAAACGAACCGAACCATTCGCGAACCGGTTCGGTTCGGTTCGAGTTCGGTTCGGTTCGGTTCGGTTCGAGTTCGAGTTGATCGTTCAATCGAGTCGAATTCGCACAAGGTGTTCTACTCGTTTGCTCGATCGAACATGTTCGCGAACCATGTGGTTCGGTTCGCTTGTGTTCGCGAACTGTTCGAGTTCGGTTCGACTCGATATGTTCGAGTTCGGGTTCGGTTCGATTGTTCGAGTTCGGCTCGATTGTTCGAGTTCAGTTCGATTGTTCGAGTTCGATATAGGTTCGAGATGTTCGATTTCTTATATATATGTTCAATTTAAAATTTTAAATTGTTTCTAAAATTCTACATATAAATAATTGGTTTTGGTTATTTCATATTAAATTCTAATTTTTGTCTTATCAATAATGATTAAATTTGTAGTAATTTTCTTTTTTTTATTACTTAAACTTCTTTTTGTGTTTTTAATAATTGATTATAATTAAATATTTTTATTAAATAATTAATAAATAATAATGTGTACTTTTTCACCTCTAAATTTTAATGAAAATAATTTTAATATTTTCATAAGAATTTTAACAATGATTGATGGATTATTACAATTTACATCCCTAATAATTTAATAGATTATAATTATCATAATTGACCACACCACCACAATAATAATTATTATTGTTATTATTGTTGTTGTTGTTGTTATTAGTATTATTATTATTATTACTATAATAATTATTATTATTGCTATTATTATTATTATTATTGTTCTTGTTGTTGTTCTTATTAGTATTATTAGTATTATTATTATTATTATTATTATTATTATTATTATTATGATATTATTATTATTATTATTATGATTATTATTATTATAATTATTACTATAGCTATTACTATTATTATTATTATTATTATTATTATTATTATTATTATTATTATTATTATTATTATTATTATTATTATTATTGTTATAATAATTATTACTATAACTATTACTATTATTATTGTTATTGTTATTGTTATTGTTGTTATTGTTATTGTTATTAAAATTAGAATGAATCTGAACCGTTCTTGTGTTTTTCCGTCCAAATCAATTAAAATAAATTTAAACCGTCCTTGTGTTTTGTCAAATGAAATATTCAAAATGGATTCTGTTTTATTATATAAATATGATAATATGATATATATATATATATATATATATATATATTATATTTATATCCTATTCCTAAATAAGTTAAAATAACAAAACTAATACAAAATAACAAAACTAATATTAGTTGCTAACTTTTAAGTTCTAATTTTAAATTCTAACTTCTAACTTCTAACTTTTCAGTAATCATTTTTGGGATAAATGATGATTATAATATTTGGTTTAATTTTTGATTGAATTACTTAGAGTTAGAGAAGATATTTTTGGTATTTATTTAACTGTTTTTAATTTGCAAGAGTTCTCAGTTTTTTCAGTTCAGTGCATTAATTAGTAAATGTTCGCGAACTTGATTTGTTCAATTATGTTCGCGAACAACTCGATCATAGTCTCGAACTCGATCATGTTCTCGAACTCGATCATGTTCGCGAACTCGATAATGTAACCGAACTCGAACATGTTCGCGAACTCGATCATGTTCGCGAACTCGAACATGTTCGCGAACAGTTCGCGAACACCAATCGAACCGAACTCGCACAAAGCTTCTGGTTCGACAGAGCTACTTTAACCTGTTCGAGTTCGACTATAAGTGCTCGAGTTCGGTTCGAGTTCGAGAATGTTCGGTTCGGTTCGGATCGTTTGCAGCTCTACTCCCAGCACACCTTAATGGAATTTGAAAATTTAGCATTTACAACCCATAAAAGCAAAAGTGGGGCCCACCCATATTTTTAATAAAAATATTTATTTCTGAAACTTCAATAATTCATAATAAATATCCCTTTTATCAGAAAAATACAAATTCTATATCCTTTCTATAGGAAATTTAATTCTCTACAACTTTGTAAAAGGAAGTTTTTCCAAATTTCCAACCGAAAATAGCCGAAATCCACAAACGGATGATTTTTCACACCAAAATACTGATAAAATACATCAGCACTAATTACTTCTTTTATATCCACAAAATAAATATTTTCTTATCATATAAATCAATAATTAATTATTCCCAAATAATATTACAGAACTACAATATTGACTACCAGATCGTTCTCAAGAAAGAGGGGGCCTTCCGATAAGGATTTCTCCTTACTGGCGCGCAATTAAATAACTCCTCCTAGACAGAACTTCCTTAGACATTGTCAATAATGCTATCTAATAATATTATTCAAATAATATGAATTATTGATTTGATAATGTGAAATACTGTACAGTGACAATCATTGAATCAATAATACAAAATATCAACGGTAGCAATTATTGAATCAATCATATAAAATATCAACGTAGCAATTATTGAATCAATAATATAAAATATTGAATAGTAATTACTGTAACAATAATTGAGTAAGTGCCTTCTTACATAAGAATCAATAATTCGAAATACTGTGCAATACCGTGTGCTACTATGCAACAACGCGTATTTTTATCACCGGATATTTCAACAGTTTAACGGTAACAGTTTTACCGTTATTTATAAAAAGGTTATTTCTGTCGCTTTCTATATCGGACAGTTCTTCCGTTGTGGGGCCCACAAATGACTGCGCCGTCGTACGAATATTCCCCGACAACAAAAATATTCTACGATCAAACGAATATTCTCCGACAACAATGAATATTTTATAACCACTTGCTCATTTTAAAATATTTGCGCATTTTACCCACAACTTACTACATTAATTAAATCAACCCCTTACTATTTCAAAATAATATATAAAGAAAATTAAATCTTTATTTATAAAATTCGGGGTCTTACACCTGGCCCACCACAAACAGATCCAACGGTTCCACAAACAGATCTAACGGTTGTTGACCCATTCCTAAAATAACACTATTTGAGGGATCCCTCAACTGAAGGGGACTGCTATATATATATATATATATATATATATATATATATATATATATATGAAGAAACATAAAATAGATACATCTATCCATATGGAGATGGACATCTAATTAACTACGTTCCCCACGCAACTTCTTAATTTTATATGTAATAATTTCATCCACAATTGACACAAATCTGTAATCTTTATGTTATACAACTAATCCAACCCTAACTGGCTAACTTATTTCCAAGTTCCCCACGTGATTGATCTTATAATGCCATGTGGGGTTCAATATAGATGCAGGCGTAGCCAGGAATTCGAATGGTAGGAGGCCGAAAATTCTAAAAAGTATTAATGTAATATTAAAAAATATATGAACATAAAATAAAGCTTTATATGTTTTTAGTTTTATCATAAATATGAATTCATCTGTCTCAAATCGTTTTAATATTAGAATAAAGTTAAGAGCTTCATTTTTTTTTCAAATGTCTCAAATGCATGCACGTCATCAATGTATTTGTTCAATATCATGGTAGATCCTAAAAATTTCGTTACATACCTGACAATGATAACATGTATATTTAAAAAAAATTGAGAGACTAAATTTGAAACACCTAAAATTAGTCATTATATTAATCTCATTTATTTGAATTTAAAATGAAGTTAATTTTTTTTAATATTAACCTTATTTACTTGTCTTTGAATTATAATTAAACTTTGAAATATATTGAAACTTAAAAATAAATTTGATATATTATTTTAGGTATAATATAGTATAAATTTATATCCTCAAAATATGAGTCCACTACTAAAATATTTATACAATAAGAAAGGGGCCAATATCAATATTCAGATAAAGTTTACATGCTATATTATAAAGGGATAAGGGTAAGAGTGGAGAACTAAGATTCTCTCCATTTTAAATAAATGAAAATTCTCTATTTTATGATTTAAATTTAAAATAATAAATTAATTTTATAATTATATTTAATCTCATACATTAATATACGTGATAATTATAATTCGACAATTATTTTAGTAGGTGGTGACTCGAGTACTTAACTGACTTTACCATATATATATATATATATATATATATATATATATATATATAGTAGTCTATCGATAGAGTACTGTTAGTGCTATATTTATTTTAACTTGTATATCAAGTTAAAGTTTAAGTGTGCATATTAAATATCAGGTGATTATATGATAGTAATAGTTTTGTCAAAGATATGTCTTATAAGATTTCCAACAATGACTGTTTTGACTTAACTTGAGTTAATAAAGTTCATATTAATTAATTTATATATAATCTGTAAGCTGAAGTTCAATCAGTATAATAAGATCTTCCTTACTACCCGTGAGTGTGAAGTTAGGTAGACGCTAGCTCTTTCTATCTTTTGTAACTATAATAATTTTAAGAAAATTAAAAGGTCGTACTCTTAAAATAATTGAAATTATCTTAAATATTTAAACAAAAGATACATATAGATATATATAGATACATCTATATATAAGAACATAAACTAATTAATTAAAATTGTCAATCCAGTTTAAATTCCAAGCAAAGTTTAATTAGCTTGAAGGAAAATATTCCTTTAACATAATTAATCAAGGGTAAATTTTATTAACTTAAAATATATATATATATATATATATATATATATATATAACTAGATTTGGAATATCTATTTTAGTTGAAGTTTCTTAAGACATTTCAAAACGAAGTATTGTACTCTTGCTTAATAATGTTTCTAATTTGTCATTACTTTTTTACTATCATTTTCAATATCACACCACCACAACTTAATTCCTACTAAGATTATATTTGAGAATATAAAATTATTCTTAAAAATTATCGTTTTGCAAATATATATCTAATTTTTAAATAGATGGAATATTTATTTTAGCATCATATTAAATCAACAGTTCCAAATACTACAAACCTTCATCATATTAATTACAACAACAACAAAAACAAAAGTCAACAAAATGAGGAGGACTCTCTTTTTAACAATCACCGACCTTCTAGTGACATTATCTACAATAATATCCCTTCAGTCCCTCACCAAGTGTTGCATTTGATTTTGATTCTATTTAGTTTGTGAGATTATTAAAATTAAATTATGATGTCAATTTATTTAGTCTCAAAATAATGATTTTATACTTGGCAATATTTTTAATTTGTAGTAGTTTGCAATGTTAGATAATATTGCATTATCAAAATCATATAAATTTAAATCAATTTTTTTTATTAATATTTTGCAAATTAATGAAAAAATAAAACTAAATGATACTAGTACCTTTTTTTCTTCTTCCTTTTTGTTGAATCGAGAAGCAAAGCTGATTTCAGTCAAATCAAGTACTGCTCGACCTGAAAACCATAACAATTAATATTAATTAATTGCTCAAGAACAAGGGTGGTGTCCAAGCTCCAGAACTCGAGGAATGCCATATACTACCATTCCTATGAGATGTGATCTTTCAACTCCCATTAAACCCTAATAAATTTGTGGTGGTTGAGTGTTTAGATTGGTTCAAAAGTCTAACAAAATTTAAGACTCTTCCTATTAATTATTTCATTTATTATTTTCTTCAGTACTGGAGTGCTCTTATGCACCACAGCAGTCAGGATTTGAATTCTATGAAGTTACCAATTTATCATATGCTAGTCATAGGAATTTACTGAATTTTTAATAGTAAGAGAATTACACTCGAATTTTGTCGACCAGCAAATACAGATCTTTACTACTTAAAAATGTAACAAATTAATTCATGTTTATACCAATATATCTAACAAGGTAAATATAGCGTTATGTTAGTTGATCCCGAATCAATTTAGCAATTCAAGTTTGATGACTTGGTAGTCCAAAAATTCTAAAGTTTTTTTTTTAGTTTTTTATTCTTCATGCCTTCTTTGGCTATAAATTTTAGTATTCTCAAAAGTTGAGTCAACAACTCAAAAGTTATATTTTTGACAAAATTTTAGTAAATATTTTCTATTAATAAAGAAAGATATAATGTATCATTTGTCACTAAAAATTGAACAAAAAATTAAAAATAAATAAAATTTAAACTATCGAATAACCAAATTTGAACTGCCAATTAAATTAACTCGAGTACCAACCAAAATATACTCAAATATATCGTATTTAAAACTTACCTAATAAATCCATTCTAACTTTACCCATTTTTTACAAGAGTTATTAAGTTTGTAAAAGTAGCAAGGGACAACTTAATTCATTGAATCGGGATCCAAATTAGCAACCCATGTGGTTTCTTGTCTTGGTTATGGGATGCCCGCCCATGCATTGAATTAACAAGACACCTCTCTCATTCTCATTCATTAATTCATGTGTAGCCATGCATACGTACACTTGGCTTAATTGTGTTAGCCAGGGAGTCGGATAGACAGTTGAAATAATTAAAAGCAGCCGTCAAATGTAGGTGACATGTTGCTTTTATTAGTGACACGCATGCATACAATTCTTTAGTTTTTACATTTACTTATAAATAAGAAATTTCTTAACATGTACCCTAAATATTAAGCACACAGTTCAAGGGAATATTCTCTTGAATTGTGTGAATATTCTCTTGAATTTGGTGCAAATGCAAAAATCAAGGGAATATGCACACAGTTCAAGAAAATATTCTCTTAAAGTGTGTACTTAGCATGTGCCCTTAGGACACATGTTAAGAGGACCCTATAAATAATACCAAACCACACTTCTCTTCCTTCCATGCAATCTTATTGCTATTCCTACTTACTAATTACACTACTCTGATCTGTAGCTTTGCAAAGCTTATAGCAGCTATATAGTTAATTATTAGCTCCAATGGAGTTCAATCTCTTACATATCTTAACACTTCTTTCTGTAGTACTTGTGGCAAGCCATGCAGCTCTACCTTCTGAAGATTACTGGAAATCTGTTTTGCCAAACACTCCCATGCCTAAAGCTGTCACTGACCTTCTTCACTCTTCAGGTTTGCTTTACTTTCTTCAACTGATCAAATCTCCTCTAAACTACTAACATTAAATTAGTTATAATTCCTTAATTTGGTAGCGGTGACATTATATATAATCTAATTATGATACCTTAATTAATTAAGGACATGGTGTTTTATATATTATCATCACCACCGCATGTTTTTGTGGAATAATTGTTTTTTTATAAATGAGACTTCTTTTGTGGAATAGATCAGGGAGTTTAATTTTAATTTAATTGGTACTTCCTACGTCCATTTTTTGAAATAATTGACATTTTTTTGTTTTAATTAATATATAGAACACCACAAATACTGATTATGATGGCCATAAGTTCTAATTAACCATTAGAATCCTTCATATATTTGCAGAATGGGTGGAAGACAAAGGCACTGATGTGAATGTAGGCAAGGGTGGTGTAACGGTCAACGTAGGCGGAAAAGGCGTCGGAGTTAACACCGGTTATACTGGAAAACGAACTAACGTCGGCGTTGGCAAAGGAGGTGTATCTGTAAGCACAGGCCACAAAGGAAAGCCAGTTTACGTCGGAGTAAATCCAGGCCCAAGCCCATTCTACTACAAGTATGCTGCTACTGAGGATCAACTCCACGATAACCCTAATGTAGCACTATTTTTCTTGGAAAAAGATTTTCAGCAAGCCAAGAGCATGAACTTGCATTTCACTAAGAGCACAACACCAGCTGATTTCTTGCCTCGCAACGTTGCAAATTCCATTCCATTTTCATCCGAAAAACTGCCTCAAATTTTCCGCCAACTTTCCGTAAACCCCAACACAGTGGAAGCTGAAATAATCAAGAAAACAATCTCAGAATGCGAAGAACCGGGCATTGAAGGGGAGGAGAAATATTGTGCAACTTCTTTGGAGTCGATGGTCGACTTTAGTACCTCGAAATTAGGTAAAAAAGTTGAGGCAATCTCGACGGATGTTGAGAAAGAAACTGAGATGCAAGCTTATAGATTTGTAGGGGTGAAGAAACTGAATGGTGAAAAATCGGTGGTATGCCACAGGCAGAATTATGCCTATGCTGTATTTTACTGCCACAAAACCGATACCGTTAGGGCTTATTCGGTTTCGCTGATGGGGAGCGATGGGACCAAGGCTAAAGCAGTAGCAGTGTGCCACACAGATACGTCGAAATGGAATCCCAAACATCTGGCATTTCAAGTGCTCAAGGTTAAACCAGGAAGTGTTCCGGTTTGCCATTTCCTTCCTGAGGATCATATTGTTTGGGTTTCATACTAGATACATATACATACATACATATATATATATATATATATATATATATATATGTAATTCATATGTTTTTAGTTCAATAATTATGTTCATGTGGTGATATTTGGATGCATGCAACAACAGATTGAAGGAGTGCTTATGTGGACAATATATATGATCATGTATACTATTATTATATATAATTATGTACGATTTGCACCCACCCTCTTTATATAGGGTTATGCATGTATGTATTAGAAGCTTGATTATTGTACGGATCCGAGGATGACGCTTTGAGATCGCCCAATATATATATAGCTCTCTTACGTGTCTTGTTTGGGATGCATGTCCATCCATCGGTATATAACTTGTATGGGATCTCTCTCTCTCTCTCTCTCCCTCTATATATATATATATATATATATATATATATATATAAGTCCGTCGTATCTTAAGGGATTGTCCGAGAGATTTCATTACTTATGACAGATTGTCGCATAAACTCGTGTCTTCTATTCGTCATCAATGGGTGATCAGTCAAAAACCTTTGCCATGGGATAGAGTCCCAGCCTCGTGAATATGAATTAGGATTCTCTCCATTTGAAATGGAGACTCTTTATTTTTTTGTTCAAATTTAAAATATGTTGAAATGTGATGTCATGATAACAGAAGAGAGATAATGATGATGAGAAATATACAAAGAATTAATGAAAAATCTCCGTTTCATTTGAAATGAAAATGATCTTAATCTTGATATGAATCCCTTTTTATAAGTACTTAGTGCGAGTCCTCTAATACTTTATAGGATTTCAATATCTTTTTACCTTTGAGGTTCGAATATAATTAAGTATCCTTAATTTAAGGTTCATTTAGGACATATTTCACTATTTAAGTCTTTAATTAGGACAACTTCTCAACCCTAGCTAGCTAGGTAGACACGATTTTTTCACCCTATTCTTTCTCCCAAAAATGTTCTTAGAGAAACTCCAATAGTAGTAAAAAACACTGCCTCAAATTTTCAGCCACCCTAACACAGTGGAAGCTGAAATAATCAAGAAAACAGGTGTTATATATATATGCATATGTTTGAATCAAAATTATCACACAGGGCATGTCAAAATACCAAGGCTTATTTTATATGGTACGTGTAATTTACACAATCAAATAGGAGTATATCATTCTACAAAAGTACTGACACAGGTGAACATGGGGGTAAAAGCCGTCGGTCGGTGCCCAAGATCACCACAATGAAAAAAAAAAAAGGAAAAAAAGGAAAGATATATTATGCTGCTGCTGTTGCTGTTATTGAAAACCAGCTCCACGGCAACTCCAGTATAGTGAGAAGAAGAAAAAAATCTGGGAAAAGAGCATCCATCAAGGGACGGTTATGAACTTGCTTATCGCCAAAAACACAACTATTTTCTTGCCAAGGTGAAGGCATTTTCATCTGAGAAACTGCTCATATTCTGAACCAATTTTCAGCGAAAGCCAACACCATGGAAGCTGAAATATTGAAGTTGACAATTAAGGAGGCCTGGTGAGGAACCTGGGGTTAAAGCAGAGAAGTATTTCACAACTTCGGAGACTACAAGATTGATGGACTAGGGAACATATTCAATATTTCATGACATTTCATAACTTCCACATAAGAGGCGTTTTTCTGGAAACCCGCGTATCTCTTTAAGGGAATCAGACATTCCACCCACCAAGGGGAATTGCTCCTAAAGAAATCAATTCAGAAGTCTTATTAAGCTATGAAAAAAGTAGAGGATGTTCAACATGAGAGTAAAAGGTTACAAAACTAACTAAGCCTAAACATATAGAGTAAAAGGAACTTTTGTAACATATAGATAGAGTAAAAGATACTTTTGTAACTAAGTTGAACTTGTATAAACCTTGTGCCAAAATTTGTAAAAATGATTCGGAAGTTTCAGTATCATGACATGTTTGCCCTTGAAATAAGCACATGAAACTCGCATGTTTGGTCAAAATTGGTCAGAGGGAACAGTTTTGCACGAAATTGAAACTTTACCTATGACATTGCAAAAATTAAAACATGGCCTATATTGCAAATCGGTGTAAAGATGAGGGGACAGTTTTGCCATTTACCCTATGTACAAAGTAGAGGACCGTACATACATGAGTGGAACATTGCCGGACATTCTAAAATATTCTTCTCAAGATCCATTTTAACACGTCATGCTGATACATTCATTAATGTTCTACGAACGGTAGAGAAAAAGATTAAAGAAAAATAAATATAAATATTCTAGAAACATCATGATATATAAGTAGAAGTCCTTTGTTCCAGGTTTTAACAGTTTACCTGTCTCTATGCAATCTCCTCCAATAACTTGATTGCACTAACATGGAAAAAACTGTTAATAAGTTTGATGCTTCGCTCCAAAGGAATTAAATTACTAAATTGAGCCAATAATCATTGAGGATATTATCGTTAATAAAAACCAACCGTATTGTCGTCTCAGCCCTCACAGCATGCTGAAAAAATCTTCAGAACAAGACCTTGATAGGATACATATCCAGATTTCTTACCCATCTCCCCTCGAGTCCAAATCAGATAAAGCCCTAAAGAAAGAAAATATCAAACCCTTCAGGCCAGCTTTAATGATTTCAAATGCCTATTCCCAAGTTCCAAACAAAATAAAATTTCAAAACTTAATAGGGAATTCAGAAGTGAAGTACAAAAAGATTGCTCTACTATCTTACTAGTCTTTCTTTTTTTTTCCTTTCTCTTTTTATAAATGTAATTCTTAGTTGCTGATGCATAGCTACAAAAGAAACAAACAAGTGGAGTATCCCATTCCCATGGTTGATTACTCTTGGTATAAAACTTGTATTATATCATCATTCACAAGAATACTTCAATCTACCAGCTAAATGCTCTTTAGGACCAATGGTTGTTTTCTTTAACAATTCCATAGCATGTTGCAGCACCATTTCATCTCTCCTAATATCTTTATATACTAAGTAAAGCTCTCTAGAAATGCAATTGAGAAATCATTGCAGATAGTTTCACTAATTTATAATATGGGATATCCTCCTCTCTCTGTTGCAAATATGAATGCTCTTTCACAACTGGAAATGTCACTATACCTACATCTTGCTGAAGGTTTCTGTTCAAAAATCCATCTCATTGAATCTTGACAACATCAGTGATCAGACATAAAAACTCTGAAAGTTGGTCCATACATCTAAAGTTCATTTTTAGAGCCCCTCCTTCCAATTAATTTCAGATAAAAGGACAAAAGATAGCTGAGAGCTATAAAACAAGAGGCAAAGTTGTTCCAAGCCCCTTAAATCAGATATGATTATAGAGCTAGCTTTTTTGAAGATAAAGAAAAACTCTTAAGTAGATTTAATATCATTAACTAAACTCTCCAATACAGTTGGCATCATACACATACAGAAACACAGAGATACTTACAAAATACATATAAGCAGAAGATCCAGTTCAGTCAGCTCTGACTACAAGAAGCATCCAACAAAGTTCATTGAGCCCTAAGAATTGGTGGCAATAATTTCACCTTGTATTATTCAGCAGCGAAAGGCTCCAGAGATCCCCAAGTCTTCCCAACCTTCACTTTGACATGCAAAGGGACTGGAAAAAAATTATCAACAAAAGTTCTTATGATCTAATTTCCAAAATAACAACAATCTAATCTTATTGAAAATAGAGTAAATAGACCACAACATTATTAAACAAAATAAAGAAAGAACAAAGGAGAGTACAACAGAGACAACGACAAGACAATTTCACAATAACAGAACATGTGAATTGACAATGGGGGGTAGCAGTCGTTAACAATATAGATAAGATCCCGAATTCTCTAGGTGGAGAATATCAAAAGGACACACCTTTGAATAGTTCCCATTTTTTTTATATATAGTACTTCAGAAATCATACCAAGAAGTGAAGCAGCACTTTCCATACTCTTTTGTAGCAAGACTCCAGCTTCCTTCACAACGGAAGGATCAGCTTCAAGTACTAATTCATCATGTACCTGGGGAGTAGATAATGAAAGCAGATCTATCTCATTCCCATAGGAGTAAAGGAATAAGATTAGTGATAACTAGACTAATAAAAGGAATTGTAGCTGGGAGATGACTACGAGGTATCCAATCATGGTCTTCATTGCCACTATAAATAGTAATGAATTATATAAAAAGTTTTTGCATTATAAATATAGCAATTTGCATCTTTCGAACTTGAGGAGTTGTTCTGATCTTTCAAACTTAAAAAAATGTTCTCATGTTATTGGTGCTGACTACTGAAAATATAACATATAACTGAATGTTTTAGGATATGTAATTTACAAATCAGGAAATATATGAATTATTTGTTTTCGGCAAGTAGGAAATATATAAATTGTCTCCCATCATGATGGCATATTGGTACAAAAGACATGAATAGCAGATGTGTAAACAAGACCCTCAGAAACACAAAATGATCAAAAAAAATTCCAAATTTCTTACCACAGTACCAGCTGAATTTTAGTCTAGACACTACCTCTTGGGTTGGTTTCTTAGTTACGTTCAGGGAGAGAACATATTTCTCCTTTATATATTTGTACTGGACTTATGCAACAAATCTGACACTATAACTTTAATAGAATTATATCAACTATGGGTGATCTGAGAAATGAAAACCTTCAAATCACCTTGTGTGAAAATGAGGAAGTATATGAAAGCAGAAAGAGAACCAACACACAAAAACAGAGTAATAGAGAATGTGTCAAAAAATGCAGATAGGCCACTGTCCTCTTATCCAGACGAGTACATTCAGTCACGTGCTAAGCTAATAGAACCGTAGTTGGTTTCTCTCTTTATTTTCATCCCTATGCATAATGCATTCTCTTCGAAGTCCTCGCACTGGGAGAACTGGCTCTGAGATTAGAAAAAGTACTAGCAACATCACGATAGAGGTCAGCTCTAGTGGCTTTGTGATTGATGTCTGCATTATTGGGTCTATGATTGGAATAGGGAGTATATGACTCTGGGATTGATAAGCACTATCATTCTGTGATTGGAAAGAATGCTAGTGATTCTACAATTAACAAGAGTGCTAGTATCTCTACAATTAGGTAGGAGGTGAAGATGTTCGGACGCTATAAATCATGTTAGAGGTATAGGTACAACACCTATATAGAAGTGTAGCTGCTGCTGGGTACTCAACTCAACTCCGCCTTTTATCCCAAACAAGTTGGGGACCTTGGGGTGCTGCTGGGCAGTAAAAAATTAATCTTATGATTTTCCAAAAATGTGTGTGTTCCGTGTATGTGTGTGTGCAAGAAAGAGCGAGAGGCAGTCTTTTAACACCTGTAAAAGGATTCGGCAGCGCCCTTTAAGATCAGGAAGTCTTTCTTCAAGTGGAATGCTTGAATTGGACTTCTCAACCTCTTTAACAAGCACGGAGTGTAAATTAATCATCGCAATTTTGATTATGTCAGCAGCAGATCCCTACAAAGTAGCAATCAGTACCAGAAATACATATGGACCTTGATACATTTTAACAGCAACCCTGTCCTAAAAGAAATTCTCAAGGAGAAACTGACAAAATAATGAAACATGGTTGAGGAGAACAAAGAAAACCTACCTGACAAATAGAATTCACAGCTTGTCGCTCCGCTTTAGATTTTTCTTTACTGTTTCCAAATTTAATGTTTGCCAAGAAACGCTTTCTTCCTTTGAGGGTTTCCACATATCTGTACCACAATATCCACAACAATAATATATTTATGTAAGTAAAGAGACCATAAAAAGAGGAAGACAGTAACAACACATCATAAACTGTTACACAGGTTGTGGAAACTGATTGCACTTGTAGTAGAGTAAGAGGGAAAAATACGAAAGCATGCTTGGTAGAAGGAAGAGAGAAAATAAGTAGGCAAGAAAGAGATCATTAAAGTATATACAACAGGCACCATTGTGAGATAAAATAGCAAAACTTTAAGAACTGATAAATTCTTTCTATGGTTGACCTATGTACATGTCAACCGCATGCAAACAAATTCACGCAAAAGCTCCAATTGACACACCAAATGTCATCCATCAGGCCTCCCAATAGGAGAGAACATTAATATCATTTCCCAAGGCAACCAGCACCATGAAAAGGGGCCAACTTTGTAAATCCATATCACAATTATAACCATGCCAAAATCTCCTTTTTTTTACTTGCTGCAAGCTTCAGGAGCACATAAACCCCAGCCATCAACATGCCAGAAAGCTTTCCTGCACAAATGGAGGAGGATAAGCACCATCCCCATTCAGAATATGGGGCATGGTTCAAGGAAAACTCCAGGAAGCTCTTCAATGGTGCTGTGCCTGGAAGCAACAACAGGACGCAAAATCAGACCATCTTAATACCCTGGAAGGTATTTAGTCTGGATTTTGAAAGCTAGAGTTATGCCGCATCATAATGTGTTGGTCACATTTTGGCTTTCCTATGTCTTAAAGAGACTCATCTAGTCCCATGTCCTGACCATGGGACACATGCCAAATATAAGCTAAAAGCTAATATATTTGCACTATCACTGCCAGTAGCATAAATGAAGATGATAATCAACTCAGAAATTCTATAGAATTCCACTCACATTATTACCATATGCTTCTCTAGTACCAACCATAGTTGTCAGAATCGTACGATACGAATGTATCGGAGGCTGAATCGAAAATGACACCATATCATTACTATTCGATATGATTCTTACCAAACGATACAATGCATGATACTTTTTAAATTTAGCAACCGACTTGAAAAAGTTTTTAGGTATATCCAACAGAGTTAATACAAAACTTTTAAACCTTCTAATATTTCAAATGAAGAGGTTTTTTTAGCATAAACATATTTTATATCACTTGACGAGCCTTTAATCACATGTTAGAGTTTTATATCTTCTTCAGAATGCCGATCTATTTTTCTCATGTCACCTTCCATAAGCAGATACATAAATCTTCACTTTTAATTTGAATTATTCTCTTTTGTTTTATAAATTAAAGATGAATCTGAATTTTTGTTTTCTCTTGTTACTCTATAAAGAATACTAAAATAATATCTAATGAATCAATTTAGAGTATTTTAACTACTATTTAACTTTAAAATTTATTTTTAGTCTATAATAATATTTACTTAAGTAAACTACTTTTACATATAGTCAAGCTAATATGTTTGATTGTCCAATAAATTGTGTGTACTAATATACTAACACATTTGTCATTTCGTTTCTGCATCGTACGATAAGATATGGGGACGATTCACGAATTAATAACTATGATACCAACTAATATAAAAAGCTAGCTACCATTGCCCATAAACAAGCGAAGAAAGTCATTAGTACGTTTTCTCACTTTTGGATCTTGCAAAGTAGATCTTGTCCTCATCAACTTTGAAGGGCTGCATTGTATATGCAGCAGTCCCTCCCTCCCTCCCTCCCTCCCTCCCTCCCTCCCTCCCTCCCTCCTACAACCTAGTGTGTAATACCTATCTACCTCAGAATCTCAACCTGGCGTTATCAATACCTGTGCATTACTGCTCCACCAGTAACCTAGCACTCGCATCTTATCCCCCTGCAATGTGATACAGAAGATATTTTACTAAGTTAACGTAAGAGCAACAAGTACTAAAAGGCTTTCACGATTGTGTTCATTCTGCCAGTCTTGCAAGTTGAAAGTTTGATTCGGATTACTGAAATCCTAAAGAATTTGCCACGATATAGCCGTTAATAAAACATGATACAAGGAAACAAATTTTAATTTGCTAAAAAAAAGATTCACTTCACCCTTTTTGTCGGCAAGATGTAACTACTTCTTGAAGCCAGGAAGCAACTCCACGAAAAGACCTTTTAAAGCTTTGAATTTTCTCTGCAGCGTCATCTGAACTGCAGCCCAGCTGTTCAGCTAGGGTATTAGCACCCATTCCATACAGAATGCCATACACCAGCCTTTTGGTTTGCTCTCTCTCTCTAGAGCTAACACATGACTCCGCTTTCCCTGTCCATTTTGATGCAATCATCGTAAAGACATCACTGTAGCGTTCACAGAGAAGTTCAATTAACGAAGAGTCTCTAGAGAAGTGAGCCATCAGTCTCAGTTCTATCTGAGAATAATCAGCTGCTAGCAGTAACCAGTTGTCCTGCAAGAACCCTCAAAAGTTAAATTTGCAGCATGTAAATGTTTAATCCTTCACAACTATATCAAGTAAAACACCTCTTGTTTGACAAAAAGAATCTATTACCTGAGTAGGGACAAAGAAATCACGAGCATTGATTTTAAAGTTCTCACCATCTGCACCTTCATTTTCTCCGTTGTCATTCATTTTGAAGTCGACCATATGCTCAACACACTACATTAGGTCCGACATATTCCACACCCCAATTGACTAAGTTCCGGTTGAGATTGATGTATAGTAGGAAGAGAAAAGAAAAAGAAGAACCCAAGCGGAATAGACCAAACCTGAAGATTAGGTTCCTCCATTGACAGTCGTCCAGTTGCTGTTGATGTCTGGAGCCAATGGCCATGCAGAGTGTACCTTTGTGTCCTCATGGAAAGCCTAGCTAGTGAACAAATTGATCCCAATGTAGAGTTCAAGAGTTTTGCCAATGCTCGGTGCTCTTTAATGACAGGAATGATAAGATGCTCATGCCTGTAAGGAAACTGAAACCAATCCATTAACATGGCATAGCAATATTAAGTAGTATACAAATAAAAACAGGTTTTGCGCACTGAGAATACCACAGGCTACATATGTAATGACTTGCATTAGTGCATTAGAGAACTATCACTAAGAATCTAAACATATAAAATATTTAAAAACTTAAGCTGTTTCCTTTCTTGTAATACCTCGTACAATAGATCACTCTTTATGATTTATGCCATTTTGTTAATCCAAAAATCCAGGAGTAATCAAAATAAATCAACTACAAAAAGAACAATGCAATGTGAAGATAACAACAAGGATCTCTAATGGGCACTACCTAATCAAGTAAAAATGTAATTATAAGAAGAAAAAAAAAATTAAACATAAAATAAAATGTAGTACTGCCTTTAACATGTTTGAGTTTTGTTGACCCTCTTAACAACAAAACATAGAATGACAACTAGCTTCTAACACTTGTTAGCCATTGGAACAAGGAACAGGATAAGATAAAAGAACAGGATTCAACATATAAAAATATTTGTTTCACACCACAGTAGTGTCAAGCGATATATTCATGCAAGGATAAAAATAAGGTGAACCAGAGATATCCCTCAAAAGACAAGGTTATCAACAAAATACTAAGGCTTCTTAGAATAAAACGAGCAGTATGGGAGTATGGCGCTCTTGATATTAACAATTTGAAGCAAATTTCAAAATGTAGAAAGAAAAAATACAGACAAAAATATAACAATGCTGAGTTAGTATAAGATGAAACAGAAATTGAGTATTATTTTTATCCAAAAATGTTAGTTTATAATAAATAAAAAGTTCACAGTGTCATACTTTTCAGCATACATAATTCGTGTACATAACCTGGAAGTCATTTTTGTTTAGCTAAAGACTAGTCAGAACTCATTTTCGCATATTTTCACTTTCACCAGGATTGAGCCATTAAAAATATAACATAGTAAAGAAAGCATTTCTTCACAACCTTAATAAATCCAGACAATGTTTATCAGTACTAGGATGTTGTTTCCCTTTGTTGTACGCTTCTGGTATGGGCAGCTTCAACCGCTCATAGAGTACATTTGCTATATCAGCCGTTGCGTACAAAGAAAATGTCATGCCAGCCAACTTATAAGCTTCCTTCTCAAGACACTTCAGTTTTCTTCCCAGCAAATGTCGTGCCCGAAGACATCCCTCCATGTCAACACCTATTCCCCAGAGCTCCATGTCTGCAAGAACATTAAGCTACAAAACAGACACAAGATTTACTTCTCATGCGCAACAAGTATAAGTAAAAGATCAAAAGAAAGAAAAAACATAAAAATATATAGTGATCCAGGGATTTAAAATTATTCAACTATCCCATCTTAATGTATGCAATGTGACCACCAACACAATTTCACATGCCTCACAGATGAATCTCTTGCCCACTTTTTCTTCTAAAAAAAGATTCCTCAACTGGAATAAGACTTATCAAAATTACAGTTACGTGGGATTCATTTTCAGCCTACCCCAACTAGCTTAGGAAAAATGGAGCTGTTGATCCGAGTTGAGATTCAATTAATACATAAATAAATACAAATATACAGATATATAGAGATATATATACAAGTATAAAAATAAGGTAGGTGGAGTAAGAATTCTTACCAGAGGGGTTTCGATAGTCATAAGTGCTTCCATAAGTTTCTCAGAAGTCAGTAATTTCCACAGAACAGAAAACAAGGCCCGTGTTTGTGCAACGCGACGACAGCAACCATTATGTGCAGCTCGTCGCATCTGATTTTTCCACCTACTGCTACGATTAGCAGCTGCTGCAGTCTCACTGGATAACCTTTTTTTAACTTCCTGCAAGTATAACCACCCTTTATATGTAGAGGATCAAGTATTAAGAAATAATTGGGGTAACGTACATTTTTTTTATTTCTCAGATATAAATTTATTTAAATGAGAAGTAAGCAATTGTGCGGTATTATAAAATCAAAGGCATTGATCTCTACAATTAGAAAGTTTAGGATGATAAATTTCAACCTGATATTTTATAACTAGGGCGGAAGAATTACCTTTTCCATATTTGGATTTGAGCTTCTCTCCTCATCTGGCCAAAGGATCCATGCTACAATGCAGATGTCAACTCCACCTTGTACATGAATCGGAGAAAATGTATAATACGAGTTATCAATAAGTTCCAAACCCATAGTTTTCACTGCAAGGTTCAGGCTACCAAATCTCTGAATGGAAAAGGCAGGATTTTTTAGTACTTGAATTTGGACCTTTAAGTTCCAACCAAACTTTTTAACATCTTTTTTCCCCATTATCTTGCAAATCTTATCCCACCTTCTTTTAGCCAACTCCAACAACTGCTTTGGTGCCAGGCCATTCTTGTTATAACCAGAAGTATTTTCTGCGAAGCAGTTGCTAATTTCATTCTCAGACCAGAATAAATCCTTGGGGAGATTGACATAGTGCACAGGAGAATTTTCCCAACATATTGCTATTCCATGTATTTCAAAGGGGGCAAGGGAGTTCACTTCAGATCGCTTGTTGAAGTGAATATCAAAAAAGAACTCTCTGCTAGTGTCCCAGAGGTCCAAAAATGATTCGAATCCGCCAAGAGTATTAACAGCATTCACTGGACCTTTCTCAGAAGCATTATCCTTACTGCCAAGGATTCTGTTATCTCTCTCATATTGGTCCTGCCTAATGTGATCGAGATACTCAATATGTAACCTGTTTTCATCCCTAGCTCCTGCCAACTGAAAAGATACCGCAGTTTCTGCATTATCAGTGTGATCAACAGTGGTGTTAAGCTCATAATTAAGAGTACCAGACCCTTCACCTGCTAAGGCAGGAATTTTAGAATCGTTCTTGGTGCCAGCTGAGTATGCTGCTGTCGGAATTGCTAAACCAGCATCTGAAGGTTTTATTAACTTGTCTTCAATATCAGAAGTAGCTTTATCTGCATACTCACTTCCTTTGAAGGATGATTTTGCTGAAATATGCTTTTCATGCTCTAAACCAATGCTGCTGGTAGTCTCTTCCCCAGAAGAGGTGGTTACTTCTTTTCTGGCAGCATTGCCACCCGCAGTCGATAATAGGGGTCGAGAAAACTCCGGAACATCAAGTCCAAGGGATTTGAAAGCTGAGAAAGCAGCAATCCTAGCCTCTTCGGCTTTATCAAGAACAATCTTGCGTGCACCATTCTTTATCTTCTTGGCTACTCCCAACTGTACCCGCCGTTGTGCTGAACCTGCTGAATTCATACCATCAAGGTGTCAAAGTTAGAGGACTTAAAATATTGAGATCTTTTTCATCTGATACATACAGAGTTAGTAGGATATATTATCATGGGCCCATAATTTAAATGGACAAACAACTATATCTTATAACAATTAAACCATATGCACAAAACTACATCTGAAGCAAAGATATGAATGTGATAAATTCAATATCATTAATCATCCTACTGAACATACTCAAGAACTACGTAACTACCCTAAGCGCAGTATCAACTAAAAGCAGCATTTCACAAAACTAAAAGATCTCGCTAACATTTTATATAACTCACAAAATGCAATTCTGTCTGTTAGACATGACAATAAAACCAATTACATAGAAATGAAGAAGGATGACATAATGGAAAATTAGAAGAGTCAAAAAGAACCAGGGAGGTAGTTCCGCTTAACTTTGAAAAAAGCCAAACAGTTTTTTCTAAGGTACATAGATATAAACTGCTGACATAAACAGCTAAGAAAAAGATACCACATAAATGCCATTTCCATGATACAAGAAAGTATATGCACCTACCATCTTCATTTGCAATTATTATTAGCAAGATTTCTACAACAAGCGATGAAAAGTTTAGACATGTAGTAGGAAAACAAATAGACAATATATTGCTATTTGGTCACAACAAAATGATGAAAATATACCAACTGACTAATCAAATCAAGTTGAAGTTCATGAGTAAACAAAAATAATTCATCTGAAAGAATAACTTTTTGATATCAAAATGCCCAAAAAATATAACCAAAAAGATATGCTACAAGCAATACATTTAAAGTAAAACTAAAACATATGTGAAAGCTCCAGGCGCTGCTGCCATATGTTACACACACTCTGTTCCAAAATAGTTTTCCATTTGAGAGCACCCCACAATGTTTGTTACTTTTAGAATTTCAATACACTAATAATATAAAATGGACTAGATTACTCCTGCACAAATAACATAAAAATGTTTATGGACCCCAGCATTTGTTATGAACTGCAAACTTTAAGGTAGGAGTATTGATGGAAAAAGTAGCTTTTCTCTCCTCAAACTTTGTGCCAACTTAGCTATAAAATTCATATAGGGCCAGGAGTATAATTTCAATAAGTTAAAAGAGCTATTAATACAAAGAAAGGGGAATTGGATAAATAGATAAGGTGGCAGGTTTATATAAGATACATAATGCATATTTTGGCACAAGAAACAACATCATGTGCATTACATTGACTAATACATGAAAGGTAGCCAACTACAAATCAAAGGAGCACGGACAAGAAAAGAAGGCTACATTTGCCAAAAACATAATGTATTTCATACTCAAGAAAACATCAACCAAATATCTCTGAAATCCCATAAATTTCACCTTCTGCAGCCCAGGCTGAAGATTCAAAAAGTGCTTTGACAATTTCAGAAATTGAAGACTCAGCAATTGCTTGAGGGGTGCGCAAGCCAGCTTTGTAAAGTGCTCTCGCTCTAGATCCCTAAAAATGCAGCAAAAGATCAAAAAAGCAACAAGAATAAGGCAAATCCTTGATATGTTTTGCACTTGTCTGCTCAGGCCTTAAAATGCTACTGACAATTTTCAATTAAAAATCAATGGCGGTTCAACTGGTTCTTGAGATTGTGTTCAAAGAGGTTTTAAAGAACAAAAGCTTTACCTTAACAAAAGGGATAGTAGTCAGCTCTACAATCTCTGCTCTGACTCCAAATGACACGCGATTTTGAAACTTGGCTACCAAGCCTTCAAGATCATGCCAACCAAGTCTCTCGCAGAATACAGAAACCATAGAAGCAAACCTTCCAGCATTCTCCTGTAAGGCTTGAACCATGCCTCGTGCCACTTTAAAGGCTCCACAGACCTCGGTCACAGGTACTTCCTTTGTCCGATTAGTAAAAGATTATATCATTACAGCATGAAACTTATTAACCTCAATCCAGATAAGAAAGCTATAAATGGCAGTAAAATACAGTACTAGAGATTTAAACTGAAAAAAGAAACAAGAACAATACGAGGTATACAATGTGGAAGAACAAAAGGCATTATATTATTCTATACACATTTAGCATAGGAACAACGGAGAACCACTCACAGACATGATAATGAATAAAGGGCAAAGGTCCAAAAATGCACCTGACGTTTACCCCGATATCCCACTTCCACCCTGAACTTTTTTTTCCCAAAAGTACCTCTAACGTTACAAATTTAAGCTCAGTTGTGCTCCTGCCCCTAACCGTAATGCCACCTAGGCTAACTCCGCTTACACATGTACATTTTTTGCTGACGAGGCATGAATTTTACACTTTTGCCCATATTAAAATCCAAACCCAATACTCGACCCTAGTACCAAACCCGAACCCGATCCATTTTCTCTCTAAACCCATATTCTTTTTCTTCTCCCTCCTTTATCTCTGTTCCATCTTTTTTCTCTCTCTAAACCCTCCTTTTTATTTTTCTCCGACTGTGGCAAAATTAAGCCATTGAAGCCATAACCAAGGTTGCAAAATACCGAAATTAGAGGTCGTAAATCTCCAAAATCAACACACGGTCATTGTCATATCCCAATCAAAAAACTCTCAAAAAATCATCAATCAAACAAAACCCAATCAAAAAACCCCCAAAAATCATTAATCAAACAAAACCCTAATTCTCACGATAATATAGATCGTATACATGTATAACAATCTTACCATCACCACTAGTTTGTAAATCATATACATGTATAAAAACTTAAATCGTACCCAATCAACACAAATCAGCAATAGAACAAGCCAATGTTTTGGCGAGGCTAAGCTTAAAATCTGTCGGAGATGGAGTAGGCGCTCGTGATTGATTGGTGATTGGAGACGGAAACCACAATGTTTTGGGGGTGGACGTGGGTGGTTTTGAGGCGGAGAAACGAACGGAGAGAGATGGAGCAGTTTTTGTGGAGAGACGGAGATGGAGATGGAGAGAGATGGAGAGTGGTTTTGTGGGGGTTTTGTGGGCGTGTTGTGAAGTTGTTGTTGGAGAAGTTGTGGCCACAATTGTTGTTTTGATTTTAGAGAGTTAGGTGATTTTGATTTTAGAGATGGAGAAGTTTTGGGTGATTTTGATTTTGTTGGGTGGGTGGATTTGATTTTGATTTTAGAGAGATGGAGTGCTTGCTATATACAGTGTGGGTTTGCTGTATACTTTTGTTTTTCTTTTGATTGGGTTTGGTTTTGATTTTCTTTTGTAATGTTCTTGGTTGTAGATTTTGTTTTTGATTTAAATTATAAAATATGTTATTACGTTTTTGCCCTTTTAAAAAGTCATTTGGTTGTTTGGCTTGAGTCTAGGTGTCAGCTTCGTCAGCAAAAAATGTACATGTGTAAGCGGAGTTAGCCTAGGTGACATTACCTTTAGGAGCAGGGGCACAACTGAGCTTAAATTTGTAACATTAGAGATACTTTTGGAAGAAAAAAAAATTCAGGGTGGAAGTGGGATATCGGGGTAAACGTCAAGGGCATTTTTGGACCTTTGCCAAATGAATAAAAGGGTGCATACAAGTATAGATTGAATGTCAAATAATAATAAAGGCAGTTTTCTATTCATCACTTGAAATATAAGAAATTCACCTGCACAAGTCTCGACAATATGAGGGCAACGTAAAAACGCTTGCACACTCGAAGCATTTGCTCATCTGAAAGCATACCATGGCTTAACATCCGATGTCTACCTTCAGATCTGCCCTGAAACCCTTTTGTGCTATCTCTTGATCTGTTTGAGGTGCGCATTGGAGCACCGTGGGCCATGCGCATTAAAAAGGGTTCTTGCACTCCCACCCGGTTGCCAACTGACTGCACTTCAAGAAGTAAGACAGAGCATAAGGTTCTACAATTCGTACCCCAGTAATTGCAAATTTAGACAGTAGATATTTTTCACAAAATGAAATCAACTTCTCAAACCTCAACATAGAGAAACTCATGCACTCAATTTGGGGTATGCAAATTGGATTAGGAACAAAGGCTTAGCAATAAAGAGGCTCGGAATTGCCTTCATGGTAGCAAATTTTCCAATAAGAATGAAAAGGATCTTTACAGAGCAAATTAATTAAGGTTAAATCAGATGCTATAGAGCATAAGGTAATAGGTTGGTTATGGAATTCTAGTGCTATGGCAAAGGCACGTCATTTTGAGGTTGTGAGTAGCCAGTAGGTCCAGTACTTTTCATAATTGTGGAGTTTCGGGTGTTAACTTTTCAATGAAAGGAAAGGTCGTATTTGTCAAAGTATGGCTTTTAGGATGGGAGAAATGTAGAATTTCACCAAGAATTACTCCAAACTCACCCATCAAGATATGGTAGCATCGAACGTCACGCTGACCTTCTCAAGATTCTTAAGACTCAATTCATCTCTGCTATTTAAAGATTATTAAACAGAATAAATTCAAACTGCAGGGCTTCTAAGTGTAACCGGACTAAAAAAGGAAATGTATCACAGCTGGACTGAGAAAACTATTTTGAACCATCTAGGACTCCATGCAAGACCTGAATAAAACCCATGTGTAACTTTACAGCCCATATCTATAATAAAGCCAAGTCATATATCTTATAACATCAAAACAGGACAGACTAGCAACTTAATGGACCAAGTTTTGAAATTATTAGGACTGTTTAACCCCAAACGCTATACTCAAGTCAAAAGCATGTTAAATTAGAACTTGTGATTTCCACCTTATTTTGGTAAGCTCTGCATGAATACTTACAATTTATAAAAGACCATTTATAGGTAGCATATGACAATAACCAATTGAATGTATTAGAAGGATACACTAAAGTTCCAGGCTCAATGATTTTGGAAGTAGCATGCAATAATTATCACTGACATTGTTTATTTTCCTATTTGGACATTGAACCCTAACAGCGAGTAAGAAGGAATTTTACCTGATCAAGGGGAGACAACTCCATAAATCTTTCGTAATACAATTCCCAATCTGGCTCAACATCAACATTAATGGGTGTTACTAAGTATACTAGATGCAGATCAGATGCAAGCACAAATCCTTCTCTTGCCCTTGAAAGATCATCCAGCACAATCTACAGACAATTATGAATTACCTAATTAAACTCTATAAATCCCTACTCCATCCAATTAAGGACACTATACGAATTTAAAGAGAATAAGAATCAGGAAAATGAGAAAACTGCTTCAAAGAGAGAGTTAAAGAATGAATTGGTATCAAACAAGATATAACTTGAAATTTTAAGATTAAAAAACAAAAATAAAAATGCAGTCTGTTAATATTACTAGTGATTCTTCTGGACAGAGAGAACTGCCAAAGGCTGCACGGCCAAGAGGTGTAGTACTATATAATTTAGTATCTTCACTCCATTCAAGGAATTTTCTATGGCATAACCACTTTAGAGAATCTTGAGCAGATTTCACCACATCTTCAAATGGTTTTGTTGAATTGAGTAGAGTGCACCTAACATATCGATGAATATCACGAGCTGTTTGAACAATCCCACCAGAGACGACTTCTAAGATTGCATGAGTCATCCCATTCTTATCTTCTGACAAACAAGAGTGCAATGGTGGACAGCTGTCATTAAGGAGTCCCATTATCTTTTTGACCTCCTCTGGTTTGCAAATTAGCACCTGATTGAAAATATTTATAACAGAAAACGATAATCAGATATGGTGTTTATAACTTTAGAAAATTCAGAGAGCATTATTAAAGAAACCCTCAACAAAAATCCAAAAACAAATAATATGATAATAGCCAGGAAGATCTAAAAAAAATGGCATCAAACAGCATTCAAGTTCCATGAGTCAAAATAATAGCCCTAAAACTATTTACAGGTGCCAACAAAAAATATGCATGAAAAAGACCACATACACTCTCGCCTTTGGTATCTATTCCAGTGCGACCAGCTCGACCAGCCATCTGTCTGTATCTTGTCCCATCAATAAAATCACGACCAATCCTAGGTTGTCGAAAAATGACCCTCCTGGCAGGCAGGTTAACCCCAGCTGCTAAGGTAGATGTAGCGGTTAAGATGCGCACAAGTCCTTTACGGTAGCAGCTCTCAACAACTTCTCTTTCCTCAACCTGTATCAGAATTTAATTAACCCAGTGCATGACCATGTAAAACCACTAAGGATTGACTCAGACGAGGTCCAAACCGACTGGTCATAGAAAAGATCAGTAAACAAGGATCATGATACGGGTTGAAATGGTAACATAAAAAAGGAACACTTGTGAAGCATATATCAGAAAGACCACATTAATAGTAAAAATGGTTTCGTGATGGTTAAGATTTATAGCTGTAGAACACTTACGGTAAGACCAGCATGATGATAGGCAACACCAGTAGGAAGTGTTGCTTCTAGTACAGGATCCAATCCTGCTGGAGACCTTTGCAATGTGTCAATAGCAGAAGTCACATCAATGAACTCACTTTGATCACTGCGAGAACTGACTGAAAACTTCTTGAGGTATTTTGCAATATGTGTAGCAGTCGATTCACATCCTTTTCGACTTGAGCAAAATAATAGCACCGAGTGACCCTCTTGAACAACCTGATATGGTTACAAGTCATAATTGTTAAAGTTTCCACCAAAACAAACCTGCATTAAAAGCAAAAGAGAGAGTTCAGACCTCATTGCACAATTCTACAATATGATCGGGATCTTTACCACCAAGCTCAGCTCCTTTTGCAATAGTCCTGACAATTTCCATTTGTTTGTTATAAATTGTATTACCAACTTTAATGTATTCCACTAATGGAACTGGCCGGAAATCTGTCTGGTATAATGCTGCCTGCAAACAAAATGGTGAAAAATAAATAGAGAAATAGCAAGAAGGAAGGAATAAAACGGTATCGAGCAAGCTAGTAATATATATGAATCTACATACATGTGTGAACATACACCAGCTTATGTTTGTGTAATCTAATGGTAGTAATCTTCAAACCTAACTAAATTTGGCAGGCCCTACTTGTAGGTTCTCCAGGGCATTGTATTAAATAAACAGTTCCTATAAGCTTTTCTTTTCAAAGAAAATCGAAACCTAGCTTTATTGTCATGAAAAAAAAATTATTCTATAGAAATCATTAAGTCATTTTCAGGAGAATAATGCACGTGAATATTTGTCTCAACAACAATATGTTCATTTCTCCCTCTTACTTTAGCTTTTCACTTCTTTTGTACTCAATCTATAAAAAATCACAGGATACACATTTTTTTCTTCCAAAATTCACAAAACTTACATATAAGAATTGTTCATTTTACATATCAAGTTTTGAAGATATTTTTCCCTTTTTTCATCTCGCATTTGGTACAACTCCTTTTAATTCTTAAATCTAATTCATATCTCCTCACATGTATATTCCTTGCTTTTTTAATGTTTTAATACACCTTGGATAGGTAGACAGAGAAAGGGATACTGAACTTATTCTTACAATCACAAAGTAAAAGGTAGCGTTCCAGTTATTTTTTGTGAGACACATTTCCGTTCATATTCTCAATTCGTCAACCAAATAATGGAAAATAAAGTAATGAACAACTTACTTTGAAGTATTTTTACGTGACAATATTTTCCAGAAGTTACCTTGCGCATGCAACTTAGATATAATTACTTAAATAGGAGCATTTTGGGTTTAATTCAAAAGATAAATAAATTTGAACTTAAAAAAGAGAAGTAAAATATTGTAATATCATGCATGCTTCACATAAATAAAAGATTTGGTGCAACATTCATTGCAATCAAGGGATTGTTTATTAGGATAGAGCAGAGAAACCTTAGCTGTCTACAATGTTCTAAAAGGCGCTAGGAGGGAGACGCTGCCAGGGGGGCCTAGGCGGGGCCTAGGCAGGATTTTTTATTTTAAGCTAATTTTAATATTTTATCTTACATTTATCCAAACAAAACAATAATATAAAACAAAATAATCTATAATAAAGATAATAAAGGCATTTACTTAAAGTTCAAACACATATCCATATTGTCAATGTCAAAGTTCAAACACAAACATGCAATTGTTTAAAGTTCAAACATATCTTTAACGTATTAGTTTTATTCATAAACAAGATTGCTATTAAATAATAAAATTTAAAATCAAGAATTCATTTCAATATTAAAACTTAAGAAACTAAATATAAATTTAAGAATTATATTGAATTAAACTAAATATTACAAATGTATCATCATTTATATAATTTGAAGTTGATACAAGTTCAAAAAATTACAACTATAATAAAATTATTCATTTTAACTTGATCTTGTTCACTTTTTGTTGTGATTTGATATGCTACAAACTACATTATGAATATGGTAAATCATTAGAAAAATAAATATATCAAGATCTGGTTTGAGTAGTTATTAAAATAAATAAAAAACCTCTCCGCCTAGGCCCCGCCTAATTTCCTGGAGAGATTTTGTTGCCGCCTTAGGCCTAAGCAAGGCGCCAGAGGAGCCTAGTGCCTAGGCGAGGTGCCAAGAGGGGGCCTAGTGCCTAGGCGGGGCGCCATGGGAGGGCCTAGCCCCTAGGCGGACCTAGGCAGGGATTTTTAGAACACTGGCTGTCTGTTAGTGGGACCGAGTCAACTGACAACCTGTACTGAACCTAACGAAGGACAGACTGGCAAACCTGTAAAGAATCTAAATCAATCACAAGGTACCAATGTTTTTATTTACCTTTTCTTTTTGGTATTTTCTTTTCTTTGTTTTCCTAGTGATTCATAAACTTTGTTCCTTTCAGAGACATCAGAGTTTGCCTCGTATTTCTTGATCTGATTGTATCTCAAATCAATGTCACTCTGTCTTCTCCTCTGTATTGTATATTTCTTATGCCGCATTCTTGCACATATGCTTAATTGTGTTGTGGATTTAATGCTCTAGTGTTTCATCTAGTTGACTGGGACTTATCCAATGAGGTTGATCAGGACAGAGGATGTTGGCATTTATGTAAATATTTCTTAATACTTACTTGAAGCCAATCAGCAACAGCGGCAACATTTGGCAAGGTGGCACTCATCCCTACAATTTGGAGATGTTGAGCAGGGTCAGCTTTACCGCTGCTTGAACCTGAACTTTCTCCACTAGATAATTCTGAATTGCCTTCACCACCTGCATATCTTAGCTTTGTCAACATAAGTTCTAATAGGTAACCCCTACTCTGGTCCCCAACCTGCATAAGAAGACCACGGAAAAATAAGTTTAGAGGGTTGAAATTCTGGGAAGATATGGGAGGGAATACTAAATTGTTGTAGGTAAGATGCATAATTTCTCATCACCAAAACCCTCCTCCTCCAATCGTCTGACCCACCCTCACTGCCCCATGCACACTTCGAAAAAAGGCACTCCCTTGAGGACAGCATATTTTTATTACACTCTACGACGTTTGCATACTCTCTCCACACTCACAATACCAACACTTATCCTCACGAATCCACCACCAACTAAAACATTGAGGCACTGTGAAAGTAGAGATGATAGAAACCACTTAGATTGACATTGAGGACCACAGTTGATTAATTAACAGTATCCCAATTCCCAGGATACTAAGAGGATATGAGCAAAAGTGGAGAAACTAGTGAAGATATCAGAGCTAGTGAGGTTGCAACTGAGGTTGCTAAGGCTTCTATCCGGTGGGGCACCAGTGTAACAGTCGCCAGTAATGATACGATGCATCTTACATACACAATAGAGTATTGCCGTCATATTTCCCTGAACATATTGGAAACTGCAAAGATGTTGAGTCCTGATAAATAGATAAAGCTGTATCCAAGAGTACCAACCATGTGAAGCTCATCTATCACAATAATTCCAACCTCTGACATACGACCCTCTTCTAACAATCTGTTAATTAAAGAGTTTGCCTTCTCAATTGTGCAGACAGCAACTGAGGTATCTTTGGGAAGACTTCCACCACCTTGGTTTCCGTAATAACTTCGTACATGTTTATCAAGTGGTTCAAGGAGTAACTCAAGATGTTCTGCCTGCACCCATCCGGATATTAATCCACCACAAAAGACATGTAACATTCAAGCACTGGCATTGAAAAGAAAAGGCGCACCTTTTCTGCACAAATCGATACATATGGCAGTACAAGAAGGGCCATTTTTCCAGTTGATAAGACTCGTCGCAACATTAAAATTTCAGCAACAAAACTTTTACCGGCACTGGGGACAATTAAGGGACGAAAGGTCAAGAAATATATTATATTTTAAATGATGTATGAGAATAAGGTAAGATTCTTTGATGTCTCCTGTGAATCAACATAGATGAGCTGAGCAATTAATGCTTAGATACATGTAGTTCGATAACAATATTATAATTATATACTGTACTTTTAACTTTGATTAAGCTAACTAAGCAGCCAAAGGTTAACCAACCCTGAATTTAGTAATGGTGGAATGCTTAAATATAACATCGAAAGCTAAAACAATGAGTTTGGCAACAGTAATTTCTATAGAGACCATCACATTTAAACTTCTAAGACATTGTTAAGGAGATGGATATATAAGGTTACGTTCCAACACATAATTTTCCTAATATTTCTCTCTTATATATTATATTTTACATCGCCGGTTACTAATCCAGCTGCATGATATATTAATGTGTAGATCAATAGATGTATATGTCAAGTAATGTACCAATATTTTTGATATTCCTAGTCCCTTTAATTTAGATTTTAATCAATTACTGATACAATATGTTCAGATAAATTAATACTCCAGTCATCCCAATTCAAGATATATAGAGAAGAAAATAAAAGAAACAGACTAGGAAGGACAACTGTCATGAGGCCCTCTTTCTGTATTAGGAACCCAAATTAAGTGGCCCTATTCCACATAAATTTATTACTTGTTTAATTTGACTTTGCTACATTTAAAAAAATTAAAAGGAGTCTTTGTAACTTTGTAAACCACATTTATATATCAGTGCATTATATTGGAAAGCATAATTGAAGTTCTGGTTGAGTACTCCTATGTCTTAAACTATGTATAAGTGAAGAGGAGATCCACTAAATTGGAACTATCTGTTTAGCCTTTTATGCATGATATTCTTCCGTGGTGATAGAAATTTCATCATTTGTGCTCCACTCAGTTTTTTACATTCTCAAATAACAATTAAGTGTAATCAATATGAATTTATTAAATAAAATAAATGAAAAAAACTATTTTGTGATATAGAGCAGATAATGAAAAGATTAATAGTGTAGAGAAAACCAACTCTGGAATTTATATAAGAAATTTAAGTACTACGTATGCAGGATACCTTGTAGACGCACAATATACAAGATTTCTTTGCTGTAAAACTCCATCCACCTGAAGGCAGTCAACCTAGAAGGAGGACAAATGTGTTCACACGAAACTGTCAACTAAATGAAACCAGTGACAGATCCTCCAAAAATGGACATACTTTCTACAGTTTCAATCACATTTCATAAAGAATAAAAAATAAAATAACAATGACACTAAGAACAAACAAACAAACGAATTCAAGGAGTGTACCATCAATTTGAGGAAAGAAAGGAGAACGAGGAAAAAGATAAAGAAATAAATATATGAAATTTAATAAAAAAGTATATAGTTTCTTGCCATCCAAAAGGCAGATCCTAGTCAACCACTATACCAGCTTAATTGCACACTTGTGGTCGGATATCAGAATAAAGAGAACAACGCTGCAAGACATTATGTAATGAGAATTTTTTGGTGCGATTCTAGAAGTCGACAAGGCATAAGTAATTAGCTTTCTCTTCAACCAAGACGAGAAAATGGAGAGAAGGCTGATACTAAAATAAAACAGGCAGCAAAAGTTTGCCTATTTTAGGAAATCGTTATTTGGAGACAGCAAAACATAATTTAGTTGTTACAAGCCATTTTCGCATGCAATAAATAGACATAAAGGATGGAAAAACAAGACAGATAGAGAGGTACAAGATCATATGTTGGAATACTCAGGGAGACAACAATCTCCAAGGACAAAAAACAGCAAGAAATGGGAAGAAGTTCTATAACACAATCATCCACTCTCACTTCATAAATTACTACTAATTATTATTTACCAATTCGTCACATCTTTAATAATTGTAAACATGGATACAGGTAGTAGTATCAAGCAGAGGGAGAACAATGATCCACTGATATTTGTTCATATTTACTCTTATTAGCTCTAATGATGTATATGCAGTACGTACATCACAATGGTAGGTTAGATTAGTAATAATACCATACAGAGGCCAATAAATTTTAGGTCTAATCACACCACCTTCCATTTTAATGACCAAAACAAGTCAGACCTGTGAATGGTAAATGCTTAACAGCACATCCTAAATACAGAACCATTCCACCCTAAACCCATATCTTGTCCACAAAAAAGTGGATGGCTTATCTGATTAACCCAGTCAACAGATAACACTACCATAATTATGTTGGTCATATAACGACATCACAAAGCAAATGATGAAAGCCACTCAGTCAACAGAATATTCCCAAACACCAACTTGCATTGAAACCAATTCTAAAACCATGTTCAATCACGTAATCTGGAACATGTCACGATATAATACAAAGAAACACCTAATTAATGTGCTCCATAATCATCCATTCTTGCTTCATAAGGAAACAACCTAGCAGTTCTGAATTCACTCTAAAGATCAAAAATATACCTGCCATGGATACAATTTTGATATTCCTCTTTTCTTGTACATGCTGCAGATTTCAGAAGGAAGCCAATTGATGATATCTAAATGATCCTTTAGAGGCAGGAAACTTGAAGGAGTATTGTCTTCATCTTTTGCATGGGTATCAGTAATATTTTTGGTTTCCTTGTCCGGGGTATCAAATGTGATGCTATCATAATCCTGACCCAAATAATCCACTTTCCTTTTGGCTATGGTAACTTGTAATTCACGCATATCAACACCCTTGTGAGTTATGATGTGATGGGGCCTAATATGAGCCTTTTGTAGAGTTTTATGGTTTGTAGAAGAGCACACAGTTTGTTCATCTACTCTGGATGTAATACTAGTATTTTGTGCAGAATGATTTAATCCTGCTTCCTCGTATAAATTTTTCTCCTCGGAAGAGAAGTCAATATGTTTAACAGGCAGTGGGGAGACTGCTTTATCCAAAGTTTTTCCATCTTCCCTACGTAATGTTAAAGAAGCACTTAGCCCTACATTGCAAACTCTGACAGCACCTTCATATGGTACCCCATTTAACTTCTCGTCATGCTCCCCATTTCTTAGAATATTTGAGTTCCTTATCTCATTTTGCCTATTTGTAGCTTTCATTTCTTCAGCAAGCTGAACAGAAAGGTTATTATTTGTAGCAAACAAATCATCAGCAACTTGTATTGCTTCATTCCAGAACGTTTCTCCAGGTGAAAATATGGAGCTTCCACGCGTTGACTTGGGAGTTTCACGAGTTCCACCATTGCTAGTCAGTGGCCCAGGTGTATCACAGCCAGTCATATATATTGAAGATGCTTTATTGCATTTTCTCAAGCTCGCTTGAGGTTCAATGGGATCATTATGCACAATCACCTGCAAAAACAAGTGCCAACAAAATCAAAACCTATATTTAACAATATCGATATCATTGCTGATTTTACAGTTGTTTACCTCTTTGGAACAATCAACCACAGCTGCTTGAGATTTAGCGATAACATTAGACTGCATGTGTTGATCATACTTCTCACCTGAACATGTGATTTCACCCTCAGTAAGGGAATGGTACTCATCATTACTGCAATGCCGTTTCTTAGATGATTTTTCCTCCAAAACTAGCAAAGACGGACTACCCTGTCTTTTAGGTACACTAGGTGGAAGCTCACTGCTGTAGGAGAGGAAAAAAGACTGTCAACTCTACAAATCTAAAATGAACTGAACTAGCTCACTCCTAAGAACTAGAAGCGAAAAAACATATATAAACAATATTATGAACAAGTTATATATAAATCTCTAAGCCAAACCTTGTAAATGAGAATCTATTGAAATAAGAGTATCCTACCAAAATGATTTTTTTTTTAAATGAAAAGGCATTACCTGCAATACAATGACAAAAAGTCAGCAGCAAACTGTTTAAGTTCAGGATTCTCCACAATGTACAGAGAATCTGAAACATCCTTTCCAAGACCTCTGGCAACAACATCACCCATAGAAGATGAGCCATTAAAATTTTGCCGATGAGCCTCTCCAAAAGCTTCAGACATCTGAGAACGCCCATCGCTTGATGGGTATGCTTCTTTACGCTCATCCTTAGAAGATAAACTAATCTCCAGTGCCAGGTTTCTTTTTACTAAATCATGCCTTGCCGATGAACCACGAGCTGTCTGTAAAGACTTTGCAGGAGATTTGTCATCTTGTGAAGTCACCAAATAGGTATCTAGAGAACCCTTTCCACTGGGAGATGCTTCTAGGGTAGTTTTTGAACCTTTTTCAACTATCCCAGACTTCAAATGAGGAGATTGCTCTTTTCTCTTCTTCTTTGAAGCAAAAAACTGTATACAACAACAAATAACATATGGTATCAGAATGCAAATTTCTCCGCGAAGCAAAGCTATATTCTTTTTCTTTAGAGTAAAAAATCTTCAGAAAAAATAAAGCTATCTTCTTGTTCTTTAGAGTGAAAAACTGAACATATGGTATCAGAATGCAAATTTCTGCGCGAATAAATAAAACAGCTTTCATATCAGAAAATATAATTTTCAATCTAACACCAAACCTTAAATAATTCAACTTCATATCAGAAAGAATATATACCACAATTGAACCAGTAACAAAAATCCATTATTCTTCATATCATTCTCACCCATATTTATATTATATGCTCCAAATTATCGACTGCTTGCTAAAAATAATTTAAAGAACATGCAATTATACAGACTCTTAGATACATATATGTTTACCGAATGAAGGGAGAGTGAAAAATTGAATGGAGCAGATAAAAGAATTAAAAAAGTGTAGGGTTTTGATACAAATCGAACGAATTGATTTGGAAAATACCTTATCAATGCGAGACCGAGGCGAATCACTCGCCATGACGGAATCCGAGTTCCGGCCGATTCGAACGAGAGCCCGGTTGTCAGTTCACTGTGCCGTGCCGCCGAATGGATTAAGGCTTCATTTGAATGCTTTATATTAGCGCCAACTACAACAAAGAGACAACAGAAGAAGACATCTATGTTCAAAAATGTGTTCTTTGAAACTTTGAAGAGTATATTACACTTTAGTACCCCTTCAATTTTTAAATTAGCACCAATACACCTACGATATTTGACCAGCTGTGGTCAACATCTATTTTTCCAAATATCAAATAACACCCTTACAAATTTTCTGCATATGAAATATCATTAAGTTGGAAAAATATGTACTAATATTCACATACTATTGTAAACAATTTTACATTAGGAATCATATTAATGTCTATATTATCACCTTAAAATTGTTCAATGAATGGGCAAAATTTAAAATTGTAGTTCATAAATGCTTTCTTTATTTATTTCAATTCCTTATGTTTGTTAATTTTTTAATAAATATTATTACATAATTAACATTCAGTTATTAATTATAAATAATAAATTTTGCACATGCCGATTTGTGTCGTAGACCACCGTTGCTGGTATTAGTAAAAAATAAAAACAATTTTAGAAAGGTAGTTGTTCCTTTCTATAACGATATTATCTATTTTATTCTAACTCAACTAATTATATCTAGAGTAAAATACACTTACACCCCCTGTAGATAATCATAATAACACTCATTACCCCTCTAGTTTTTTAAGTAACACTCACTACTCCTCTAGTTAACATAATGTAACACTCACTACCCCTGAGATGGTTGACTTAATGATGTCAGCAATTTTTAAAAAGAAAATGGCTAAAATGTCCTTAACTATTGTAAGGACAATTATACCTTCAATTTTTGATGACTAATATACCCTTTAAGTATATAGTATACCTTCAATTTATGTCATCTCACGTGAGTTTCTTCATTTTTGTTTGCTGCTGGTTCATGTGTACTTAATTGTATAAACTAACAGCAGATCTCGGCATAATTTCTTAAGCTGCATGCCTTTTACACTGCATAGATCCTTAGTTTGATCTCCTAATCATACTCCCTCTGTTCCATTATAAAACATGTCTCATTTGCAAAATTTACAAACTTTTAAGGATATTTTTTTTCTATTTTTTATTTTGCCATGATAATAAATTTGAGATGGTAAACATGAGAACATCAGAATAAATGGGAATTTTAATTTTTTTCAAAATCATAATTTGCAAATAGGACTTTTTATGTTTTTGGGACAGAGGGAGTAGTAATGTGTTGCCAATACAAAATGGTTTACTACAGTTCTATAAGCTACAATCATGTATATTAACAAGGCATTATTATAATTTGGTAATTGCCTTCTTCTTTTCCTGAATATGACCATGTCAACCTCATTACTGTACAACATAAACACCAAGGCCAGAATTGATAAATAAATAAATAAATAAAATTCCTAACAAAAGTGCATAAAAGAGTAGCACAAAAAACCTTTTGAAAGAAATGAGGTAATACATGAACAATTAAAGTCCAATATATTAACTTTTGGACCATGGCTCATCAAAAAGGTTCTTGCAATAAATGACTCTTATATTTGACAATGAAGTATTTGTGTCAGCAAATGAATGAGTGTACCCTTTCAGGGAAAGGTCCTATCAACAAACATAGTTTTTTCTAGTCACAACATGAGACCAAAAGTACCACCAATTATTAAATTCTAAAATTCCTAATAGTAGCAATTTACCAAACTGCATTCATAAGTTAACACCAATTTGATTCCTAATAGGAAATTGATCATATGCAACTTGAGTGTGATTCCCAACAGTATGTGATTGTGTTTGATTCACAATAGAAGCTTGATTCTCAGCAATTTGATTCACAATAGAAGCTTGATTCTCAGCAGTTTGATTCCCACAACTTCTTCTTCTTTCAACAACTAAACCACCTTTGCTACCAATTGAGTGAATTGTCCTTTTATTGATTTGGTTCGGAGGTGTAATATTAACCCAATGAGCTCCCGTCTGTTCGTCCAATAAAACATTATTGTCAAACTTTAAACAATATAGAAAAAATTATTTCATTAACAATATGCATGCTTTATTTAAAACTAATTAAATGTAAAATATCTCACCTTTGAAACTGGATTACCATTATTTGTATGATAAACAAGCAAACCATCTCTTTTCGATCTTGTCATGACAACCTTTCCCCTTCCTTGAAATCGAATTCCTTTCTCTTTACCCGAATTGTTTGTTCCCACATTAGTTGATAAAACTTGTTGACATCTCCCCAAACCTCTTCCATTTTTATTTGACGTTTCCCCTTCACCAAGTTCTGTTACAACCTCTTCATTATTTCTTCGATCGACTCCTTTCCTTTTCTTTCTAACATTCCCACTTCTACCAAGTGGTTCTGATTGGTCTTCACCAGCTTGTTGTGTTTAACCTTCACCAACCTGTAATAAAAGAACAGACAAGTAATTAGAATCAAAAAATATAATGCAAAATAAGTAAACTGTAATAAGCAATTATTATTAAAAAATATATTATATTACCTCTTGAGTTACACCATCGAGAGTAACCCCATTCCCAGTTAACTCAGGTGGATCTCTTTGGCAGGTCAATCTATTATGACCAAACTGTTTGCAGTTAGAGCATTGAACACTAAGAGCTCTTTTTGCAAAATTATTCCTTGCATTAACTTCACATGGCTCTTTCCTTCTATTTTTCCTCAGCCTCCCAGGCAACCTATGAAGAGGTGAGGGGTCTAATGGATCACTTCCATCTTCTATGTATTTCCACAATCTTCGATCTTTGGTAGGGTGAATCATTTTTCCATGAGCAACTAAGTATGCATGATTTGTAAAATATGCATCACAATATTGTTCAACATTGGCTTTCCTAAATGCAATAGCAGCAACCCCATGTTTACAAGGAATGCCTGAAACCTGCCATGCTCTACAATCACAAACTCTTAGTCCAATGTCAACAAAAAATGTGAATCCATCGTCAACGAGTTTGAATTTATTCCCTCCACCTTAGATCACTCTGCAAATTCTAGCTTTACCAAGATTGAAGTTTAATATCTTTCTAATATTCGGAGTAACATATCCATCCCAAGCACACCCATTCTCATACCTCATTTGAATTCTTTGCATCAACTTACAACTAATCCCTTCAAGCATTTTCAAAATGGGTCTACCCCTCATAGCATCAACCCAATGGTTAAAGGACTCACAAAAATTACTTGTGACATGATTACTTTTACATCTCTCATCAAAGCCATATCTTGTCCATGTTTCAAGAGGCTCTTTCATTAAATAATTGTATGCAGATTGAGACTCTTTCTTAATATCCTCCATTGCTAGGTTGAAGTCGTGTTCATTATAAGCTCTAATTGCCCTCCAAAAGTTATTTTTTAACATCAAGGCTGGAAACTTTTTTTTAAAATTACAAAACAAATGCCTAGCACATGTCCTATGAAGTGCACGTGGAAATTCCTCATTGAGTGCATATTTAAGACCCTGAAAGAAAATAAACAAAAATTATCATCAATTTTTCAGCATTCAGCATAAACTAATTATAGTTAAAAATTTAAAATAAATGCACAATAATTGGCTTGACTTTTGAGAAGAAGAAATAGCATCCAGTATATACATATAATCCATTAATAGATACTTTCTTCGTTCTAAAAAAGAAAAATTTTCAATAATACCTTCTGTTTGTCTGAAATGAAAGTTAATGTCATCACGCCATCATCATCTGCTCCAAGAGCTGTCCTTAAATTACTAAAAAAGAAATTCCAACTTTGTTTGCACTCAGTTTCTACCACGGCAATTGCCACTGGGAAGAGTCCATTATTCCCATCTAGAGCTACTGCAGCCAACAAAACACCACCATAAGGCCCTTTTAGGTGGCATCCATCAACACCTATAAAAGGTCTAGATGCATTTCTAAATCCAGAAGTCAATGCCTCATATGCTATAAACATTCTCTTAAATGTGGGATTCATGTCAATTGATAACCTATCAGTGTTAATATCCACTATACTTCCAGGATTTGTACTTAGAATTTGTTGACCATATTGCCTCAAACTTTTATAAGACTCTACATGACAACCATCAAGTTTAGCAAGTGCCTTTTTTTTGGCCCTGTATAACTGCATTTTATTTCACTCAATCTGCCATTTCTTATGCACTTTGGTCTGAATTTCATTTATCTTCATGTCAGGATTGTCCCTCAATGTATCACCTAATTTGTTTGCAATCCAAGTCGATGTTGCTTCAGTGTTAGTGGAAACAACAATACAAGTGTGTGGGCCACAATATGTCTTGATTTTATAAGTCACCTTATCACGAAGAGGGGATGCATGTATTCGCCATGGACAACCAACTGCAGCACATTTACACATAACTTTGTTTTTCTCATTTTTACTCCTCTCAATCTTGAAACCCTCTTGAATTGTATAATCTCTTAAAATTGTCTGAAACTGTGTACATTTGAAAACAAAAGACCTTCACGTAGCTTGATCTTCTCTTTCCTAACATCTACAAATTCATTCCCGTATCTATAGTGGTCAAACACCTTACCAAGTTGTCCACAGTCAACTTGTCTCGCCTCAATAGCTTGACCATCTTCATCAAATTGATTATCTTCATCATCTTCATCATAATAAACTCTATTGCATTCATCAATTGATGAGTAATCTGATAGGCCATCATTACTAGTCATCACTTCATTTACAAGTTTTTCATCCACAAATTCATCATTGTCTATTTCAAAATCACTAGCATGTTCTTCTTCATTATCACACTGAAAATCCTCATCCTCGGAAGACAAGCCATAAACATCATCATCCTCATAACCATCCTCTACAATTATTTGTTTGCCTTTTCTATTTTTGTAACTTTTGGCTACAACCTCCTCATGATGTTTTTCAGTAGTTTCAGACTCATTTACTGTTTCAGCCCATAACTGATGGTTGTAAGTCGCCTCATCAACCCTCTTTATATTATCTTGTATCTTTCCATCATTGCAAATACCCTCATCAACCTCATTTACAGTTTTTGATCCAATTCCATCTTTACCAACACTATAATCAACCCCATTAACAATCCGATCATCATTCCACTCCTCTAATGGATCAATTACTTGTATATAGATATCAACAATTTTAATCCCTTTATACATTTCAAACATAAGTAACATGTTCTCATCATTGTTTAATGGCATCTCGACCTGTGTTCCAGGCATAAAATAAAATAGTTTGATTTCTAAACCCATTCCAATTGGTACTTGACTCAATGACAATTCAGAAACCTCACTGAGCATATCCATATGGCAGTATACATCTCCATCAATATTTAAAATCACATTCACTGTTTTCCCATAGTGAACATGAATATCATGATATTCAGTCATTCCTGTTAAATGAACAAAAATAAAATCACAATTCACAAAAGCATGTAATGAATATTTACAAATTATGCAAATAAAATTTATTTTTTTGGAACGAAGGGAGTATATATATATAGGAAGAAACCAAAATATTGAAACCACATAACATCTGTACACATACATATAAATAGATGTGATTATCTATGTGGATACAAATAATTAATTTTCACGAGAGTGAGTAACTGAGAGAGAGCAGTGCTCTTGTCGGGTTTCATCAAGTATGAAAAAGGTTGATTTCATAATCTAGGGTTTAGAATTGAGCGAATCAAGTGGTAACAAGCATTTGTAGAGACGACAATGGGGAAAAACGTGTATACCTTAAACCCAAAAAACCTCGATCGTAGCCGAACAAGTCAATTTCCTTCACGTCAAAAACTTTCCCTCCCCTGTACGACGACGGTGACTATGCTTTAAGAGTGGAGAATATAACTTGATAATATAAGTCAAAATAGGGTACTTTTGTCATTAGCAAAATAAGTATAAATTCATTATATTTTAAAATAGTAAAACATGAGGATAAATACGTAACTTCACTTATTTGGTCAATAATAAACATCTGCAGGGTAGTGAGTGTTACTTGAAAAACTAAATGGGTACTGAGTATTATTATGGTAATCTACCGGAGGTGTGAGTGTATTTTACTCTTATATCTATATTCATACAATAGTAACAAATTCAAACTAGAGAAAATGGTCTACATAAGAATATTGTTTTCTTTTATAACTTTATAACATATTAAGCAAAACCGAATGAACTCATTAACACAATAAAAATATTGTAAGTGCATATAAAACTTTAACCTTACAATGGGTTGCAAGGCTTTCACGTGATACTTATTTAATATCAACCAAGTTTTAAAGTAACTAAATATATGTTTATTTTAAGTTTAAAAACATTTGTACTTATTTTTAAAAAAATTAAAATTCAACAATAAATTTATATTTTAGCATGGCGAAAGTAGTATACCATAAAATTTAATCATTTCAAGTTTATGTTAATCTATCCGCATCATCAATATTAAGACAGATTGATTTTCTACATTTCTACTATAATTACATGTTCCTCCTTTTCTACAATTTTAGTATAATTACATGTTCCTCTTTTTCTACAATTTTATGCCAAGTCGTATGGCAGCGGGGAGATGACTTCACTGCTTCACCATCTCAAAAATTGTTCGTTAAAGCCAACGTGCCAGTGATGACAACCTAGATCTCGGGATACTCTCTGGCTGTGAGCTCTAGTTCGCTCGGACCTGCACAAACGTCCACACGGTACGTGCCGCTGCGAGAGTCTCCGATGTAGGTGGTCAATGAACAGGGTCAAGACGTAGGTTATCAATTACTATGAGTTTCAAGTGTAAAAATATATTTAACCTCTTTCTTACTCTTGCGACCTTCTTTTGTAGTTCTTTTGATCTCATCCCTTCAGCCTGTCAAATTAGGCACATGGGCAAGGGGTTTGATAGGCGACGTCGCATCGCCTGACAACTGCACTGCTCGAGAAACGGCTACGTGCCATTAGCTTTTTTAGCACATTTCACTCGAGCGGATAATAGCTTGACGGTTCTTGAGCCTAAACCTAGTTAATGTGAGTCGGGCCGTTTGGAAAGTATACCCAATTGACCATCTTTTGTAGATATAATATACTAAAAGACATTACAAAAAAGACATGTTATGATTCTACTAAAAGACATGACCAGTTTATATCCTAAACTTGTTGATTTTCTTGTTTTATCACTAGTATTTGAATTGTAGATTAGTCATGCTCGTATACACTCGTGGGTCATACATTAATGTATCAGTTTAGTGAGTTGCTCTTCTTAACATTGTAGCTACCTACTGAAGTGGAATCCGCCTTACTTCAGCAAGTGTTAAATCTCACACCAGATCAACTAGATTCTTTGACACCAGATCAACAGCAACAAGTCATTCAGCCTTCGGCTTCAGTGGTGTTTAAGGGTGTAAACGAGTCAAATCGAGGCGAACAGAGAGCCACTCGGATTCAATTCAAAATGATAAATTCGTATTCGAATTCGAATTGTATTTGAAAAATTATACTCAGATTCGACTCGACTCGAATATTTACTACTCGAATTCGATCCGACTCGGCTCAAATTATAATCAAACTACTCGCGAGCTTCAAATTCAAGCTCGAATTCGAGTCTCTACATAATAACTAGTTTTATTATAAATATAATTGTAAATTGAATTTGTTATTTTACTTAGATATAAGAAAATATATTTTCTATTACACTTTACAAATATAAAATCACAATTAAATTTAAAAAAATATTAATAATTAATGATTCTAATTTGATTTAAATTTGTATATATTATAAGAGAATGTATCGAGTATCTAATCGAATTTGTATCAATTGAGCATGTATCGAATCACACTCAAGAATTCGAGTAGTTTGAATCTTAAACGAGTCGAGTATAACATTGCTCAGATTCTACTCATATTTTTATTCGAACTATTTTTAATGCTCAGATTTGGATCATATTATTAACGAATCCGAGTCTCGCTTGTATTTTTTCGAGTCGAGCCCGAACCGTTTGACTCGTTTACAACCTTAGTGGTGTTTGATTGCATTTTAACAACCCTCATTTTAATGAATTTCAACAACAAATATTTTTGTATTAAGAGGTCATCTAAATAGTTTGGGCTCGTATTTATATCTTAACTATTCAGAGGGTCTCTTAATACAAATATGCGGACTCTTAAGAGGCATTAATAGGTGAACTGTTAAGATGCAATCAAACTCCACCTTAGTTAAGAAACCAGAGCAATATTACAGTAAAGGTTTTTGCTAGCAAACTCATCTCTCTTTTAAAATTTATTATATTGAAAGATGAGGATAATATGAACATTATAAAAATATTACTTATTTTAATTCTTTTCAGTCAAAATCAAGCCAATTTTGAACGTAAAACTCTGGTAGGAAAAGTGACTAATTTTTATATCAATTTATTTTCTTTTCCGTTTATTAAAAAATTCAAAAACATAAGAATTGAAAATAAAATTTAAATTTTCCATCTATTTCTTTTTTTTTCTGTCAATTTTAAAACTCAAAAACATAGTGTTGCCAAAGGTCTACTCCAACTGTATATATTAGATAACTCCGAATAAATCATGAATTACTATAAAAATTGAAGGATATTTTAGGAAGCTAAAATAACTTCAAAAATTTGTTAAGGTGTCCTCCAACTTTATAGTAGATAGATAGATATTTAGATTAGAGATATAAAACCTCATTTTAAAAATATTTGTTTCTTAAATATATATGTATACTTTATGTATAACGAGATAATTGTGACATGTAAGACGGATTTGTGTTATGTTTTTTTTTTAGGAAAAATTGAATTTCATTATTGGATATCAAAGTTTAAAGCATTACAAATAAAAGGAGGGGAAATAGAGCCCCATTCCTGGACATCAGACATAGAATCCGAAACACGAGCTAAGAAATGTGCAACAGAATTCGCTGATCTACTAACAAAATAGATGCGACAATCGACTATAGAAGCAACCAAATTCTTACATTCGTTCACCACCTAACCAACATAATTCGGAGAGGAAGATGAAGCCTGAATAGCTTGTATTAACATGAAAGAATCGGACTCAACAATTACATGTGAAGCACCAAATCTTTTATGTATATACGTGTTTATAAAATAAGTGTGTCCAAAATTAATGTGTTTAAAATGATATTTATGATACAAACTTATTTATGACAATAATTCGTTTATGAATTGTGTTGGTGGATCGTATTATGTTGAAAATTGTCGCCTCTACATAGTGACGGTGAGACGGATTAATGGGCCTGGTCCAACCAATCATACGGACATGGTAGATTCGTCTTGGATACTACTGTACTAGGGCTGAATGTCCTTATAATCACACACAGAATCTCTAATTCTCCCTCCGAACCCCCTATATAAATAATCACATCAATTCCACCTCACATTTCCACTCTCCTCTCCTTTTCCTCTCCCTATAATGCTCACCCTGCTCTTTCTCCGATTCCGGTGACGGCAACGGCCAAAATGAACGGCAATCCGAAAGGACTCTAGGGTTTGTGGAAGAAAAATATATACACATGCAAGTCTTTCTCTCAAACACAAACAAAATCACACTTTGTTTATTTGTTTTGGTTTTAATCTGTATAAAGTTTTCCTTTTGATTTCATCCAGGCATGAATCTAGTTCCTCTTAAATTGTTTTTTGGTTTAATTCGAGTTATCTTGTCCCAATTTCTAAACTTCCGCGGGCAATATTTGTATGAAATTGGAGAGTTAGGGTTTTATTTTATGCTATATGTTCCACATTGTCATATTTAGGCTTTGTATTAGATATTTTGGTTTATGATTTGCATTTTTAGTGATTTTTGTTTACCTTAGTTGAAGTCTTTCTTAAAGTCTGCTGGAATTAGTTTGTTCAAAATTATATTTCATAATTTTAACCACGACACTCAATATGACATGAAGATAGTTATTTGCTTGATTTGGATTTTGACTTTATGCACAATTCTAAACAATTAAAATATCAATAGTTACCCAAATTGCTACTAAGGTGTTGTGACTAGCAATCTGGATTATTTGTTCCACATTGTGGTCGTTGGCAATCTGGATTGTTGATTTTGGTGTTCTCTTATCATAACTAGAAGTCAAAATAAACCCATCTAGTTGAAAGCAAACCTATGTTGCTATAAAGTCTTTTAAGATAAGTTTGATACTTTTCTATTCATTTATGACAATCTGAGAGTTATTTGCATTGCGTTTTGAGTCCTTAGAAACATAGAAGTTTTCAGCATATAACTATTTGGATCAACCATGTGAATCTCATGGTTATTGCAGAAGAGAGAGAAAACATAAAAATGGAGAAAAAGGGTGAGGAAGAGAGAGAGTTTTCTTTTTCATTGAATTTTATCATGTTTATTTTTTTTCTTACTTAATGAAGTGTTGCTTGAGTTTACTAGCAATACTTGTACGACGTGGTGGCTTTGCATCTGAAATCATCTCAAAAAGTTTGCTGTAATATTAGATTAATGTTTGAGATGAATAAGTGATTTTTGGTACAGTATAACTTTATGTTTAAAGTTAAAGGACCTCTGACTGCTTGCAGAGTCTGATATGGCAGAAAAAGACAAAGTCACCGACCTTGAATTCAAGTGGGGTAAACGGAGAGGAGTTGGTGGGAAAAAGAAAGAGGTCCGGTTTTATGAATCTTTTACTTATGATGGCGTTGAGTACACTCTCTATGACTGTGTATACATGTACAAGGAAGGCGTACCTGAGCCTTACATTGGCAAGCTGATAAAAATATGGGAGACTGCAGACAAGACAAAGAAAGTGAAGGTTCAATGGTTTTTCCACCCTTCCGAAATCTTAAGTTGGCTAGGAGATGAGATGGTATTAGAGAATGAAATATTTTTAGCAACTGGTGAAGGCATGGGTCTTGCAAATATCAACCCCCTGGTAACTGAGTATTCAAACACTTGGTGTCTTACTTGTCTTATACTAGTTTTCCATGTATAGTTGTCTTAAGCACTGTAAATATATTTGTAAACCGGAACTGATATTGCAAAGCCATTCTATGACATCATCATGCTGGCCAGTACCTATTCATTTATAGCTAAACGGCAGTATGAAGCAATAATACTTGTATAATCGTACAAAATATTTGTATTTTATGTATGAAAAAGATGTTTTGTTTATTTTCTGCTTGTTTCACATGAAAATTGTATGAAAAAAATATAATATGGGATAATCTTATTTTCCAACTTACTGTTTTGACAAGGATTCTGAAATTGTTATAAATTCTTTTTCACAGAACAGGAAAAATACTGGAGAATGACATCCCCTATTTAGGTGGGGATGTCATTTTCTACTATCATCAAAAGACACCTATTAAAATAGCTCTAATCTCTTATTTCAAAGTTCATCCTAATGGATAATTGGGATAAAATTAAATAATTAATTGCCAGTAGATATGTTTAGGTCTGACCAAAGAACAACAAAATGTTAGAAACACTTATGTTTTTAGCAAAATAAATTCTTAAAACAATTTCCAGTTGAATTTTGAATGATCTTTGAAATATAATAATCTATAGATGTCAGAGGATATGCCTATAAACTGTGTAATTTCATTGTTTGTCACTCTGCTTATAAGGTAGCAAGAGATGACAAAAATCTATCAGGCTGCCTTTTGGTGATAACTGCACCAATTTTTGTTCATTTGAATTGAGTATTCTACTTTCTGATGTTGTTTATATAATAATCAGGAAGCAATTGCTGGGAAAAGCAATGTTGTCTGCATTTCAAATGACATCAGGAACCGCCAACCTTCAGAGGAAGAACTTAAAATGGCCGACTACATATTTCACCGTACTTTTGATGTTGGGCGATGTACTATATTGGATAAGATGGATGATAATGTTGGTGGGCTTGAAAGTATGTGTGTTTGTATTTTGAACATTCATGTTATGTATATTTTAATAGGTCTATGGTGCTGTGATAATTTAAGCTCTTTTTTGTTGTTGTTTTCCATTGTTTGTACAGTTCAATTTATATTCAACAGAAAAGAGAGTGCGCATGCGAGTGGTATTCCAAAACTTGTTTCTGATAGTAATGAGGAGATCAACAATGTTATAGCTTGTAATGGTAAAGAGCAGCTTTCCATTCAAAACACTCCTGTTGAGTTTAAGTCTTGGAGGACTGATGGAGATAATAACCAATCAGCGGCTGCCAAGGATGTGAAAGATTCATTGGCAAAGTGTGAATCTTTACGTGGAGTAAAACCAGCATCTGGATCTGGTGTGAAATCCGGTGCATTGGCTACAACTAGTTTACAACAGGCAAGTGCTTTAGGCCAAAAAGGTTCTAGGTGTGGAGTTGATGCTTTGAAGGATGACATTAGCAGGGTTACTGACAATAAGGTAAAGGCCGAAGAGAGACTAAAATCTGTTCAAGACTCTGATGCTTTAGACGATAGGCCTACTAAGAAAGCAAGGATAGATAATTCTATTAAATCACCTGTGGATGAGAGCATTAATTGCGCCCACAACTTACTTGTTCAAGGTAATGATGTTAAGGCTATGGTAACAACTGTTACTGTTTCTGAAGAAAAAACAAAATCTGGACACAATATGGATCCTCTTAGGCAAGACAAAAGGGTAAAATCAGCTAAAGAATCTGGAGATTTTGAAGATAGGCCTGCTAAGAAAGCAAATGCTGACTGTTCTGCTAAAGAGAAGAACAGGAACAATATTCAGAAGGTGACAGTCAATCCTGATGGGAATCATGCAACAGATTTGGTAAGATCTGGCACTTCTAATGGGGAGAGAACAAAATCTATACTTAATATGGATTCTCTTGGGTTGAAGAGTCCTTCCATGAAGAAGCTGGATGACAAGACACGGAATATTTCCAGTGTTAAGTTGCCTAAAGTCTATGCTTCAGGGTCTGCAAACGAGTATATAGAAACTGAAGGCAAGGTATTTGAAGTCACCCGAAGACCAGATGCTGCTGTAAGTTGTATTGCTGGAAAGATTGTTACTTTTCATTTGTTTGTTTGTGTGTTTGTTGTCCATATGGTCCGCACACACATCATAAATAAAACTGATTATTCTGTTATATCATCTTAATTTTCTCATCAGCAATATTAGATCTATGATCTGACTCAATGAAATTATCTCACTCTTTTGATGTTAATTTTAAGAACCGGCACAATCTTGATACAAATCAAAACTCATCTTAGAATTCTCTTATGCTCCTTCATTGCCTCATGAAAAATAATGTTATTTGCGAGTCAAATGGAAGATATACACCATTCACTTGGTTGCTTCCTAAGGCCTGATAGTCTTAACTCTCAAGACTTTTTTCCTCCATGACGAAAATGACTTTTAGCTCCTTCTCTTAATCTTTCTATGTTTCCAGTCTCCTTTAAATTTCTTCCTAACACATTGCCTCATAACAATTCTCTCCAAAAGTTTTTGGTTCATTCAATTGTGAAGACTCCTGTATTCCATCACTCAGCCCTCCTCGATTTCATTCCTGCAGAGTTATCTCACCGAAGACGAACTATTTCCACAAAACCTTCTGGTTGTATCTAAACTCTTCTAAGTGGAACATCCTTCCTCTTTAAAGTTTGTGCCTTCTATATTTGTAAATTATAGTCTTACACCCATATTTATAGTATATATCTAAACTATTGGGACATGGTTTGGGATTGACTAGTTGAGAATGGTTTGTGTCACGTTCCTGGAAGTGCTCCTCTTGGTTATTGCAGTCAAAATTATGGTCAGTGGACCAAGTGTTAATGCGCCTATGTATTACCTTTACTTATTAATAATATTGTCAACTTCCCCCCTGGTTAATTTATAATTCGTTTATCTTATATGTATTGAACGTTTGCAATTTGCATGACATTATTAAAAATAATTTGCTGTACTGATTTGGGTAATTCAAGATGGTATAGATTGCTCAATCTTTGTATCCAATACATTTCCGCAGTTGGTCCACTTATAATATGGGTTGTTTGCTCTTTATTGCTGGATACTTTACGTAATTTAGCTAGTTGCTTTGATCATTCTCATGAGATAGAGGTGACAATGGTGTTCACAACAGCATTTGTTTCAACTGCAATGTTAAAATCATGAAGGGGAAGGTCAAAAAGTAGCAATGCTCGCATTCTTATTCTTTACTTACTGAACTCATTTTAGGTAAATGCAATCATTATACAAACATCGCATATAATACATCATGTTTTTTGTTATGATTTCACACACTTCCTAAGTTCAAATGATTATTATTCGCACCTTGTTTAGAGAAAAAGGAAGTTGGTAAAAGTTTTTATCAAGTAACTGTAATACGTAACTTCAATGTAATAAATTTTGTTCTTTTCTTGATGTACTGCATTAGGATTATACAAATTTTGGTTCAAACATCTCTTTGTTAAATTTTGACTGCATACCGAAAGTACATGCTCATTGGTGGTCTGCTGTGGCTTCTATGCTGCTGTTGTTAAACATATCGTTTAGGTAAATATTACTTCTCACACGATGTTTTCTACATTCTTTGCAGGACAAAAGCAAATGGTTTAGGACACTTGTAAGTATATGTTCCTCGGACAAATGAATCTGTATATCTTACATAGACTTTTCTTGTGTCTGTTGTCTTTTTTAAACGACAATTAATTTTCTCCTAGCTCTTAACAATCAAACTATATGAAAAACATGTTTTTTCTTTTATTGCTTCCAAAGATGATTTTTTGGTGACAAATTTCTTGTTCTTGTTTGAAATATCAAATCAACTTCTTTAGTTTTATTCAAGTTCAGGAGGGCATGAGTTTGGTGCAACTTGGTATGTCAAAAATTTCTAAATATTAACATTTGGCATGTTACGATAAAAAAGAATTTTTGTGTAACATGTTAAATTGATTACATTTGACTTTTTAGTCCCACATCGAAACATGTGGGATAATTTATATGTATGTGAGGTTTCAAGCTATTATCAGTAATACCTTCATAACGTTTTGGGTGAGCTTGTGGTGGATTAAGATGACCTAAGAAGTACAATTTACAGTGGATCGGAACTTGGTACGTTATTATATAGTTTAGACTCGGAATTTGATCTGAGTTCTTTCATACGGTATCAGAGTCGGCTCAGGGTAAGCTCGGATCGAGTCATTCGATCAGGTTGTCGGAGGTGGGGACACAAAGGCGATTGGTATAATCCCACAATGGACAAGGAACCGAAGGTAGGGAAAGGAAGGCTGCTCATATTACCCATAATGGCTAGTGAGACAAACTTTCTTAGTTTCTTAGTTATGTGTGGTTATGTGTTTGGCCTGATTGGGACGTCAAATACGTAAGGGGGTGTTTACTACATCAGAACATACGGGATACTTTGATATGCATATGATGATTCAAGCTACTATTAATAATAGTTTTAGTCATGACCATGGGAATGTCATTTTACATTATCGGGAAAGACAAAGGTAGTATAGGGGAGGGGAGGGGAGGGGGGGCTCGGGCTATCCTGCAAATTTTGATTTTTTTAGTCTATAAAATTGTCATTTTTACTTCAATTCCCCAAGAGTTATTAAAACAATAAAGTACATATAATATAATACTCTTTGAGAAAATTTAGGAAAGTAATTATGTTCCAAATATAAGGCTTATTTTTTTAAGTCAATTTGAGATATGGACAAATTCATAAATATCACCCTTCCCATTTTTTAGGTATCATTTTATGAATATCAATCTTATGACTCCATTTACTCTATTTTGTGTACTATAAAGGGTCCATATATACTATAATATAAAGAAATCTTATTTTAATCAAAAATATAAAACTGTCCACAAAAATTGGATAGGGATCGGTGTCCATGGATTCTACTCACGACCTTACATTGTTATTGTTATGTCTCAGTACCCCTCAGTAAATTATTTATAGCTTCGTCCTTGGTTATTGATGATACTCCAAGAAGTGACAAGGTTTTCAGAGGCATGGAGTGATGCGAATGTGTGGAATGATAGGAGGCAAAGATTGAGTGATAGTATATTTCTTATTTTGGAGATTGTGGAGGGTAGAGGAACAATAGATGCTCATAGACAAAGGAGAGATCTATTTTATTTTTTTTGATACAAACGTCTGGCCCTTAGAGGATTGAATCAAGCTACCTTGAGGTTATTCTTTCATTCCTTCATCATTTCTCCAACCCTTGGGGTCAAGGACAAATCTATTGTTCAAATGAATTTTTTCCCCATAGTTTATTGTTTTTGTGTCTTCATGAAGTTTGCCATGAGTACTTACTTTTGTTGATTTGTTTCGCGAATATGATGGAGGCGTGTCTTAGGTTCTACGACAATACGTCCTTTTATACCCCTATGCACTTTTTGTGCACATCTTGTATACTTTGGTTTATTTTCATAATGACATTCCTTTAAATCTAGTATCCCTCATTTTAAAAAGGATTGAGGATCTCAAGTGCAATCTATTTCATGCCATCTCTGAATGCAAACAAACCTTGGCTCATAAAACCTGAATTGACATAAGTTGGAAATATCTTAGTTGCTCATAGCAACAAATCGATCAATATGATTTCTTGAATTAAGCTCGTATCTTGTTCATATACTCTTCCTCCTATAGTTTCATTGTTATGGAAACTCCTCTTTCCTTGATATTTGTCCCATATATATATTTTTCTATCTATTGATCGCCTTTTCTTAATCCAGCCATGGGAGGAAAGAATGCGGAGTGCGCACGGGCAAGGAACACTTGTGTTACTTCAGAATTTGGATCCGGAATATACTTCAGGAGAAGTAGAGGTAATGCTTATATCTGATGACCAAAAATTATGATTGGTATTAATTTGAGTTTTCGTGGCTAGAAGCTTACAAATTGTGGAATATTTTAGTTCGAAATATAATATTGTGATATATTGGAATCACATGGTCATTTTGTAGCGTTCTCTTTGTCACCCTTATTAGAAAAGTTTGTAATTTATAAGCGTTTTGCCAGTTGGGCCTGAGAGATGTTTGAAGAATTTTTTTCTACTAAAAGCGATAAATGTACCTAAATCTATATTTCTTTTACCCAATGGATGTTCAAATTGTTTTGATTGAAATATAAAAAACGGATAATTACATGGACTCCTTGAGTTTTTTGTTTATCTATTTTAGATTAAGGAGAAGATTTTATTAAATCAAAGAAGCGATAACAAGAGTAAGGAGGCGAGAAACTATGCAATCAAAACGCTAGCCGGAGATAAATCGTTGACTGTTGAGAGAGGGGATTAGAAACTTTGTTGGCGGGAAAGGGTTTATTTTTCTTGGGTAGGAGTATCTTGATTTAGGCTTCTCTATCTCAATACTATTAATGTGGATGGTTGGTTTGTGAAACCAATCCAGGTATGTTGTGTAGCACCTCAGTCCGACATCGTAACATGTGGGATACTTGAACTTGTATATAAGAACTCAAGCTGCTATCATTAATACTTTCAATCATGATCTTTTGGATGAACTTGTGGGGAGCTAAGATGATCCAAGAAGATGTTATTGAGACTAGTGCATTGGATCTTATTATGTTAGGATGCGGATTCGGTATTCGACACTGGTTGTTACATGTAGTAATCAAAGCCGACTCTCGAAAGCTTGAGTTGGGTCATTCGATCGGGTTGTCGCAGACGGGAACACTAAGTTGGGCCTGATAAGCTGATGATAATATCCCATAATGGCTAGAGAGGCTAAGCTTTTGGGTGGTGTGTGACTATTTATTTGGCCTAACGAGGATGTCAGGTATTTAAGTGGGGGAGTTTGTAATACCTTTCACACCATAACATGTGGGATGCTTGGATGTGTATATAAGGATTCAAGCTGTTATCATTAATACCTTCACTCATGACCTTTAGGGTGACCCAAGAAGATGTTATTGAGACTAGTGCATTGGGTCTTATTATGTTATGATTCGATTCGGATTCGGTATTTGATCCGGGTTGTTACATGTAGTAATCAGAACCGACTCTCGAAAGCTCGAGTTGGGTCATCCGATCAGGTTGCCGTAGACGGGGACACTAAGTTGGGTCTGATAGGCTGCTGGTAATATCCAATAATGGCTAGAGAAAGGCTAAGTTTTTGGGCGATGTGTGGCTATTTGTTCGGCCTAACGAGGATGTTAGGTATTTAAGTAGGGGAGTTTGTAACTACCTTAATCTCATACCGTAATATATGGGATACTTGAACGTGTATATAAAGATTCAAGTTACTATCATTAATACTTTCAGTCATAACCTTTTAGGTGAGTCTGTAGTGAGTTAAAATGACCTAAGAAGATATTATTGAGACGGTGCATTGGACCTTAACTACAATAAAATAGACTATCTGCGACCGCATACGGTCGCTTATAGGCATTTGCGACCAGTGGCGGTCGCTGCTACTTGTCGTAGAAAATCTAGTCGCTATAAGTAAAGTGGTGACCACCTTCAGCGACCGCAGTAGGCAGCGACGGACAATAGCGACCGACGCGGTCGCCATATTGTGTCAGGCTGAGTCAGCCTGTGATATGACGTGGATCCACGTGTCAGCGATGAGTATAGCGACCGTGTGCAGTCGCTCGTATCAGCGACCAGTAGTAGCGACCGCGTGCGGTCGCTGACTGGGAGAAACATCATTTCGGTCGCTAATACGTAATAGCGACCGTACGCGGTCGCTGATACTAAAATTTTAAAAAAATGGATTATTTTGTACTGCTTATATCCCAAAAAAATGTCTTGTTTTGTACCTGTTCTAACTCACAGCAATTATATACAATCCAAATCCATCCATATAATAAGAACAACACAAAGACAATTACATTAATAAATATAAAATCCGTGAATATAAAACGTTAAGTTTGTACATTCATTCATTCAGTAAAAAAATAGTCGATATATACAATGTAGAACAACGGCTGAGAAAATCATGAGAATACAAATGTCTGGGCCACATCAAATATCGTCCGAATGAGGTTGTAATAAAAGAAGAAAACACGTTAAACATATATGAAAAACAAAAAACGACCTTAGCCTTTCTAATGTATTACAATAACATATATGGATTACCTCATATATCCTGATGCTCTGCTGCTCTAGCCACTGCAGGACTCGGGGAGTGCAGATGCCCGCCTAGTGTAAGAAAAAGATTCCGATCTTGACATATTGCTCTCACACAGTCAGTAGGACTGTGCGGCGTCGGATGGCACGAAGACTAAGTAGACTGACTAGCAGAGCTGCCCGTGCCACTGATAGTCTGTCGTCGTCGTTGTCCTTGGCCTTTGACGTAGTTTTTCTTTACAACTGACGCCCTCTCCCACAATTCTTGATCAATCGACGGCCGCGGGGTGCCTTCAGGATAACGCTCGTTCATTAAGCTCTTATAAGTGTCCTGTCAGCATTTTAAAAATAAAATTGTTAAAAATAAATATAAAATGCTTAAGAATTAATTAATGACGAAAATATAAAGTTATAAAAAACAAATTACTACTATCTGCACAGCCTCAGGCAAACCATCGCGGGTGGCCACGTACACATCCAGCTAATTAATAGGCTCACCCTGAGACTGAGTCTCCTATAAAACATGCTCGTATATTAATATGTAAACATTTGATATATTGTATATATAATGATAGACATTTGCAAAGTACGTACCCGTGTAGCAATATGTTGCAGTTGTGATATACTGCCGCCCCTATATGTGCCTTTTGCCTTGGCGCCTTTAGGAACACCTGAGGCTCTGTTAGTGGCGGCAGTCTTGCGTCTCTTCACCCAGCCCTCATTCCGCCGCACCTCACACATCCCTGTCCATATGGTCGGCGCACACCACCACGGGCTATAAACGTGCATGTGCTGCTCACCCTCCCCTAGATGGTCGACCGATGCATTATTCAGGGCTTTCTGTCGTTCCTTGTTCAGGTTATCTTTTGTTCGGACGGCGCACTTTTGCCAGAACAATGTCTGTATAATTGATGCATGTGCGTCGTCCCATCTATACCTCTTCTGCAAATAAAACAACAATAATAATATTAAGACGGTGATGATATAATCCAAAACAATATATACACATTAATTATATATTATCTGTCAAAATTAAATAAAATATACTTGGAATTCAGCCCAAACTGCATTCTTATGGGCGAGAGGTGTGCTCGCCCACGTAATCACTGGCGTAGGCCAGTTCTGTAAGCATAATTGTGAAATGCACTTCACAATCTTACTATATTGAAAATCCCTACAATATACAACAATTAATATACAATATACAACAATTAATATACAAACCCAGATAACATTAGTATATAACTACAACATTAATGATCGTATTATAAAATGATTATATATGTAATAGATACATAACGTACGTGATGTCTGGAGGAGGTCTGATCTGTATAAGAATCCGATCATCTGAATTACTCGGGGCCTTCAGGACCTGATTAGGCCCCCGACCCAAGCCGCGCTTTTTCAGCGGGGCTCCAGAAGACATCTGTACATACAAAATTAACGGATGTTAGTAGGAGTTATATGATATATTAACATATACCTTGAATAAAAGGATAATAATGACAAATAATTGTATGAACTAGTTAACTACGACACCTATGAATGAAAGGTACAATGGAGGTGAGTGTATATATGTAATTGTATGTAAAACTTTGTATAAAAGGACAATAATGACAAATAATTGTATGAACTAGTTAACTACGACAACTATAAATGAAAGGTACAACTGCGGTAAGTGTATATATGTAATTGTATATAATACCTTGCATAAAAGGACAATAATATACGTTAATTGTATGAACTAGTTAACTACGACAACTATAAATGAAAGGTACAACTGCGGTAAGTGTATATATGTAATTGTATGTAATAATTGTTCTCGGGCTCCGTATATCGGTGCCTAATACCCATGCGGTGTTATGTTTGTGTTTGCGTGTCGTTTCGACGCACGAGGCAGGTTTTGGACTCTTTTTCGACCATTGTTCTACGTTTGCGTAAGTTAGGCAGACGAACGGATAAATCGAGCTCCGTATATCAGAACCGAGTCCCGCCAGTTGTAACGCGTGCCTAATACCCATGCGGTGCTATGTTTGTGTTTGCGTGTCGTTTCGACGCCCGAGGCGAGTTTTGGACTCTTTTTCGACTATTGTTCTATGTTTGCGTAAGTTAGGCAGACGGACGGATAACTCGGGCTTCGTATATCGGAACCGAGTCCCGTCAGTTGTAACACGTGCCTAATACCCATGCGGTGCTATGTTTGTGTTTGCGTGTCGTTTTGATGCCCGAGGCGGTTTTTGGACTCTTTTTCGACTATTGTTCTACGTTTGCGTAAGTTTGTAATTGTATATAATGTATATATATGTAATTGTATGTGTATTTAACGTATATATATGTAATTGTATGTAATACAAGTAAAACTAAAAATACATTTCTCACCCTAATCGCTATCTGAGGCAGAATCATTTTGTATATGTATTGGAGATTCATAACCATCATTTTCTTCATATTTAGTGTCAGTGTCAGTCAATAACTCTTCCTTAGTATCAATGTCGTCTGGCACATTTACTGACTCGGGATCCAATTCATCAGGTTCATCAGGTTCATTTCCAACCTCTGACTGGATTACTTCATTGTTGTCCTCCACATTTATTATAGGAGGTCTATGAAGCATCTCCTCCTGGTAGAACTCTCCGTCTACTAATTGGACACGATTTCGCGAGGGAGTATGAATTACAACTTGCCAATCTGTAGGCGGTCTATCCCTTTTTCTAACAGCACTAGGAGTGTAGTATACTTGTATTGTTTGAGTTGGTAACACAAATGGTTCGTGGGCGTACGCAGACCTATGGAGGTCAATATCGACGATTCCATGTCTGTCAACACGTATCCCTTTTTCTGAATCAAACCAACGACACTTGAACAAGTTAATCTAACCCCCATAAGTGCCCTTGTACGACAACTCTATGATTTCCTCCAACTCTCCATAAAAGGCACGACCAAGCTCATTGTAACAATCTCCTTGGACACAAACTCCAGTGTTCGTTGTTCTTTTAGCGCGAGCATATGTCTTTGTATGAAATTCACAACCATTTATTTTGTAACCATTGTGGCTGTCTTGGTCCCTGTCTGGGCCCATAGCTAGGACTTGTATATTTGGAGGAATGGTTCGCACATTAAGAGCCTACAAAAATGAATTTAAATTAAATGAACTCATAAATTAATACTATATATGTCGTGCTTAATTAACTTCACTTTGTCCTTTAGCCAAAGTGCAAATTTTTTATCTCGACTGAGTTGAATATCTTTATCAGTGATACTGGGCTGATTTGATTTTAACTCGTCATTGTATGATCTATACAATTTTATAAACATTAGCATATTGGAATGTATGAGATTAATTTTATAAACATTAACATATTGGAATGTATACCTCACAAATTCGTCAATCTTGTCGCAATTGAGAAGAATGTAAGTATGTGCGGCATCTAATTCTTGCTCAGAGAGGAATATGCGCTTCCCTTTTCCATAAGCGCGTCCTGGTAGACCAAATACAGAAAGCTGACCATTTAGTTCAACATTGTCCCTATCATCATGTCTCGGGACTGGACTGGCCTTTGTCAAGACTTCATCGAAAAAATAGTCTGAGACAAACGTAATATCTCATTGAAACTATATGCCTCACATATCAACCCCTCGACGTAAGCTCTATTCTTCACCTTCCTCTTAAGGTTTCCCATCCTCCTCTCGAAAGGGTACATCTATCTATATTGAACTGGACCACCAACACGAGCTTCATAGGGTAGATGGATTTGCAAATGCTCCATGGAGTCAAAAAAACCAGGTGGGAATATCTTTTCAAGCTTACACGTGATCTCAATGATGTTCTTCTCAAGTACAGACATGCCCTTCTCATTTAACGTTTTTGAACATGTCTTTGAAGAAACGACTAAGTTCAGTCAAAGCATCTCATATTGGTTTATCAAGCAAATCTCGAAATGTTATAGGCATGAGTCTCTCCGTGAACACATGGCAGTCATGACTCTTCATCCCTTGCAATTTTCCACCTGTGACACACCTTGCAATGTTTGAGGCATATCCATCTGGTAGTTTCAGAGTCTTAATCCATGTGCACACATCTTCAACTTGCTTTTTGGACAATGTATATCTTGCATGCGGTTTGACCATCCGACCATTAGGAGATTCATAAAGTTCTAATCCAGGACGCTTGCAAATATCTTTCATGTCCAACCGTGCCTTATCATTAATTTTCGTCTTGCCCGGAACACTCATCACGGTGTTAAACACATTGTCAAACACATTCTTCTTAATATGCATCACATCTAGATTATGACGAATCAAATTTGTAGACCAATAGGGCAGTTCCCAAAAGATGCTTCTCCGAGCCCAATTATGAGACTCGCCAAACCCATTGATTATGTTTGAGGCAACAATCTTACCGAATGGGATGACCGGCAATCTCATCACATGGTCACGCATCTCCGTCCCCGACAATCGCGGTACAGGCATATCATTCTCTACTTTCCCTTTCTTGAAGGGTTCTTTATTTCTTTGAAACGGGTGGTCTACCGGCAAGAAACGACGATGACAGTCAAACCAGCAAGGCTTTCGACCTTTTGATAGATTGAAAGACTTTGTATGCTCTATACAATACGGACAAGCCAACTTCCTGTGTGTACTCCATCCAGCTAACATACCATAGGCAAGGAAATCACTTATAGTCCACATAACCGCTGTCCTAAGGTTGAAATTTGTTTTTGTGGAAACATCTCAAGTATGTACTCCATCCTCCCATAATACCTTCAACTCGTCTATAAGAGGTCTCAAGTAAACATATAGGTTCTTTCCAGGATTCTTGGGACCAGGAATCACGAGTGAAAGAAACAAGTATGGTTGTTTCATGCACATCCAAGGAGGCAAGTTGTACGGAGTAACAATCACAGGCCAGCAGGAGTACGGAACAGCTTAGTGGTCGAACGGGTTGAATCCATCAGTGGACAAGCCAAGCCTCACATTTCTACGTTTCAATGCAAACCCAAGATGTGCTAAGTTGAAATCTTTCCAAGCCTGCCCATATGCGGGATGGTTAAGTTCACCATCTTTAGCTGGAGATTTCGCATGCCAAGTCATATGTTCAACTGTTCTTGAAGACATGTACAGCCTTTTTAACCGATGCGTAATTGAAAAATACCTTAAAATCTTTAAAAGTATACTTGTCTTTTTTGTAGTCACAACCTCTTTATTAGGCCAGAACCGGTCATGACTGCAAAACGTGCCCCTTGTCTTTTGTTCATTTTCCTTATAAAACATGCAATCGTTCGGACATGCATCGATCTTTTGGTATCCAAGACCCAATTTCTTCACCATTTTCTTACAGTAGTAGTAGTTATCGGGCAATTTTTCATCGTCAGGCAACATACTCTTAATGGCCTTCAATAGCGACTCAAAACACTCATGGTTCATGTTGTGATCAGCTTTGATGTTAAGTAATGTCGCCACTGCAGACAATGTAGTGTGTTTGGTGCAACCATGCCACAACGACTAGCTACCCTCGTCTAACAACTTAAAGAACGCTTTGGCATCAGAATTCATAGGTTGCTCTCTGCCTTGTTCCCAATCAAAATTCGGCCCTGCAATATCATGAACCATGTCATTCATACGATGGGTACTGCTGCCTGGAGTGTGTACTTGTGCTTAGCCACTATCTCTTCTCTGCCTATGTGCCCACCAGCATTCTTCATAATTTCTCATGAACCCAAAAACAAGTAAATGATAGTTTACTATGTCTCTGTCCATATAATTTATATTTTTACACTTCAAACAAGGACATCTTATCTTGTTCTGACCATTCACACATTCCGGGTGATTATATGCATAATCCAGAAACACTTGACAACCAGTTCTAAATTCAGTTGTAGCACCTATCTGGGCACTTGACTTTCGTTTTCTCATCCAACTATGGTCTGAATAGAGGTCCATGATACCATGGTACCTACTGCAAATAAGAATTATTGTATCCCCCTTGTTAGATATTTACAATTCAGTCCAATGTTATTTATGATTCATATAAATACATATAGATGTATCTTTATGTAAGCATATGACTTGAGCATATTTGTAAGCATATGATTAACATTTAAGCATACTTGTAAACATATGACTTGAGCATATACACGTATATGATTAACATTTCAACATACATGTAAGCTGTTGTTGTTTGAGGGTATTCAAACAACAACACAGTCCCAACTATACATGTTCAAACCATACAGCCATACATGTTCACGAAGGAACCTATACAGTATTAGAGAAGGTACATTAATACTAGTATGGATGTATGTATGGGCACTGAACTGTCCTGATTTCGGCAATACTTTTAATAATGCAATCTTACATTAAAAAGCTACACATGTATTGAAAGCTTCTTCTTCTACTAACCAGGCCTAGGGAATCCGGGATCTTGAGAAGCTCTCTCTCTCTCTCTCTCTTGATTCTTAAATCATTCACTCTGTCATTGTAAGTTACAAGCTCACACACGAAGGGATCATCAGTATTGATAGTTGGTAGGTAATAAGGAGGAGATTTACATAATACTACAGAGACCCCCCCTTTCATACACAGTTTGAGGTTGCCACTGAAAGTGATTTTCCAAAGTGGTGGTTTTTGTCAATTTTACAACATGTTTATTATTAACAAAATGAATAATATCGCCGCAACCCGCGGATTTGTATCTGGTTTTGCTACTACTTGGGAGTATTTCTCAATTCCGAAAACAAAATTGCCTCAAAGGAACCAATTCTCTCTATACACGTAGCTAACAACCATACACTTAGTTAAAAGATCCGGCGCCTAAACTTCACCGAATGTTGATTCCCTCTCTTGCATAAGTAATTGATACTCATATTCTTATCGATTATCTGATAACATGTTTTGATTTTTTTTTATAATTGGATGATTTAGTAAATATTTTACCACATTGAACGAAATGTTAGAGAAGTGTAATGGAGGGGAGAATTTAAACACAAGAGCTAGTAAATTTAATCAGCTTGCAAATTTGTTTGATTCATGTAACTTTGTTTTAGTTATAAAGTTTATCTTGTCAATTCTGTTGCTACTTGATAAACAGTACTATAGTGATTTAGTTACTTTCTAGTTTCACTACCGTTATAATTGCACTTGCGCACTTTATTAAACCAAATTTCATCAATTGTCTGACTCAGTTAGTTTTATGTATACTTAAGAAATTTAGTTCTTATTAAACTGTTAGCTAGCAGTAAATCTGAAACAGTGCAGGATTTTTTCCAAAGATGACTCAGTTAGGATTTTTTCATCTCTAGCTTTTCAAAATATACATTTTAGTTAAATTTTTTCAAACATCAGTTGAGTTTAGTTCAATTCTTTATAAGAAATACAGGCTCTAAATATTTTCACTTGCATACAACTACTTACAAGTTGGCACAATCAGAAACTGAACCAAAATTACTAAAAGCCAATCAAAATATAACAAAACAAATGAAACTTGACTGAAATTGTTCCATTTTTTTCAAACTGATCAAAACCAAACACTAAAAATCAAAGTTTTGATTTCCCCCTCTTGCTTGTTTACTGCAAATAAATATATATATGCTGAAAATACCCAATCGGGTTAACATTAGTTTGACACTGTCCCTATAAACACCACACGAAATTAAAGCTATAACCATGATTCTGAGTATCACTCTTTAGCATAAAAATGCTCCCACAACCCACAATTATATGCTGAAAATTTAATTTAAAAAAAAGGTAGCAAACAAAGCATGGCAGAGAAAATCAGTAAATAGAGGAGTAGAGAGACAAACCGGGCGACAGTGTGGGCAACAACAGCGTGGGCATGGGCGGCGTCCTCTCTTCTCCCTCTTTTCTTTTCTTTTTCTTCTTCGTTTCGTTTCTCCCTCTTCTCTTTTCTTTTTCTTCTTCGTTTCGTTTCTATATGACTGTCTGTTACCTGATAGATTTAATAGAATCAGCGACCGCGCGGTCGCTGATTTTTAATGATGTGGCGTGCGGTCACTAATACTGAGTAGTCGCAAAAGAAAAGCCTGCGAGCAATTCACGCCAATTTTTAGGCGGCAAAATTATACTTGCGACCAAACAGCGACCGCATTGCGGTCGCTGATAGCAACTAGCGACCAGATTCCCAAACGGTCGCAAAAGGCGGTCGCTGATGTCCACAATAGCGACCTGAAACTGCGGTCGCTGAAACCGTTGGTCGCTGATAGAGCATTTTCTTGTAGTGCTTATTATGCTATGATTTGATTCAAACTTGAGGTTTGACTAGGGTTGTTGCATGTTGTACCCTACATAGGCTAAAACATGGTACAGTGGTACACTAAGTGTTGATTTATATGAATGTTTATAGTTTAGAATTCTCTTAGAAAAGTTATACTTTAATAAAAGCTTAATTTTGCCTCGATTTATATTTATCTTACTAATGGGATGTCCAAAATTAATAGTCATTCTTGTAAAGATAAAAATGGATAATTACATAGTCCTTGAATTTTTGTTCTTGTTTGATATCTTTCATATAAAAGAAGATTTTATTAAAATCAAAGGAGGTGAGAGATTATGCAAACAAAACGTTCATAGGTGATAAATGATTGAGAAAGTGGCTTATACACTTTTCTGGGTGGAAATGGTTTATTTTTCTTTAGGGGGTAGAATTATTTTGATTCAGGCTTGTATGTTTCAATACCTAGTACGGGGATCATTGGTTTGTGGAATTGGTAAAGGTCCATTGCACGCTACATAGGCTAAAACATGGTGTGCTAGATGTAGCTTTATATGAATGTTTATATGAATGCTTATAGTTAGGTGTTCTATTAGAATCCAAATACAATAAAGTTATATCTCGTAGAAAAGTTTTATTAGTTGCTTTAACAAGTTGATTGTTCTAGAAATTATTTAGTACAAATATGATGTTTGAGCTTGCAATTATAATAAGTTAGAATATTAATATTTGTGCAATTATAAGTGGAAAACAAAGAATTAGAGTTTCAAAAAATAGGAGTACCATATTTCGAAACGCGAGTACCAATACATAGTTGACTACGTCAATAATCACATTTGGTAACTTTGATTTGTCTTGCTATATTTCGGATATACGTGTGGTATTGACCCTTAGGGACACTAGCTTGTTGGCCTTTTTTCATTTTACTTGGCTAGCGAACTCTCCACTTTCTTCTAGCATCTTTTATTAGGAAAAAAAACCCTTCTAAAATCTAGGCTTTTGTGTGGTATTTGACCATTGGTATGCTTAAAAATAACATGTCTTAAGGGTGTAGTCTCTACAAATTTTTATTTCCAGTTGTGTTTATTATGTTCATTTCTTCATTGTCTGATGATTTTTTGGTGGTTAGTGGTATTCTTTGTTTAGTGTGGGGGGTGAATGTGATTTTGTCCTATTGATGTGGAGGACCCTATTTTGTACAATTTTGGAGGGGTGAAGATAAGAGGATTTTGTGGATTTACGCGAGTATGTATAGAGAGAAACAAAAGAATTTTCTTGTTGGCGCTTGATTGATGTTGGCTTACTCTAGGTTAAAGTGCCCTATGTATCGCTTCTTTGATATTTTGTATTGGAGTTTTTCTAACTAACTGTCTCGTGGAATGAAAACGGGTATGGTTAAATTGGTGTCACGACATGCGCATTTCAAGTGGTGTACTATGTGAACATTTATTGGACACTACACCCACAAGACACTCATTTGTGATACTAGATGATATTTTTTAGAGTCTTCTTAAAAAGGTTTCTGATAAAGCGTTCTAGATTTATTATGTGATAACTAAGCTTATAGATATCCTAGATATTTTGGAGGAATGTTATAATAGCGATCTTGATCCTAACTATTGTTTGTAACTCCTAATGACTATTTAAATATGTCTGTCATTTACATAATTATAAAACATAGCTGTAATCATTTTTGTGGAATAGAGTTGGGTCTCTTCTTGTTAACTAGGAAAAGAAGTTTTGGATCGTTGAGTTTATTATTTCGGAACAAAAGTGTGTTAACATATTAGCGTTTTCTCCTATTGTGGCACATGATCTCAGGAGGAAGTTTGGTTTACAGATGGTGGGATGTCAAGCGCGGGATCTAAGTCGATGTATTTGAAAATTTATTTCTCAAAGTACTATCTCATTTGGTCCTCATTTTTTTAGATAGGAAACCGTATTCCAATTTAAGAGATTTTAATAGATTTCTCACATATATTCACTTTGCATAATGCTCTGATTTTGAGTTCATTGTTCGCGGTGGTGACTATATTTCTTAGGAATTTCATCTTTTAAGAATCTCATACATACTAAATTGCTAATCTAATTCAAATATCCACCTCTCTAGATGAACAAGTTTGGTTTGTTAACTTTATTGACACTTTTCTTGGTAGAGCTACTCCCCTTTCTTACTCCTTGCGTCAAGTTCAGTTACCTTTCATGTCTGTTATACGAGTGGAGACTCCTCTTCCTTGCTTCTTCTCGCGTTCAAGTTGAGTTTCCTTGCGTTTCTAGTAAGGTTATAAAGGAGTAAAGTGAACTTGACTTTTGGCTTGGCGAGGTTGGCCTAACGAAAAAAGTTAAATTGGTCAAGTTGAATTGAGTTTCTAAATGAGTATAAATGGAGTACTTCAACTTCATTAGTGTCACCGTCACTAAAATCATCCTTATCATTCACATCATCGACATAATCACCACCATCATCCATATCATTCGCATCATCGACATCATCCACATTATCTGCATCTTTAACAACATCAGTAACATCAGCAACAAAATCTCTTCGGGATCATCTTCTTCAATATCATCAACAAAATCTCTTCAGGATCATCTTCAACTTCAACATCATAATCAACACCAACATCGTTTTCTTCATCTTCATCGTTATCTCCATAGTCTTCATCTCGATCATCTAGCGATCTCATGTTCGTTAGCATCATCATGAACATTGAATCCAACTCATTCGTTCTTTACTCTCTTCATTCCTTATACTCGTTGACTAATTCTCTCTATCTTGGAACCAACCAACTAAGCTCTGATACCACTTGTTGGGAATTAAGTTGACGCAAACTAAACAATAAAATAAAGAGAGAAGAACAATGCAATAATTTCGTAATTCGGTCTTCAATGACCTACTCTGAAATCCACTTCAATATATTATAATCTCCTTGGTACAACTTTTTGTATGAAATAAATGTTGCGAATCCCTCCATCCAATAGTACAATTTTTTTGCACGGAATATAGAACTTGCAAAAATATAATACCTTTTTTATAGAGAGCATGCTTTTGGTTATGCTACTTCAGCAACTAAACGTAATGCCCTATTTATAGAGTTCTATTTTGAACAGGAAGAGAAGAGTTGTGGGTATTTAAAAAGTACCCACAACTCTTATCTTCCTGTTCAAAATAGAACTCTAGCATATAATAGTAATATTTCTATTTAAAGTAGGACTCCTGACTCCTATTAAAAAAAGGACTCTCCCTTTGCATGGTAGCAATCCATTCCTGAATATGGAGGAGTATCCTAACAGTTAGTTGTTCAATGAACCAACCTTGAAGCGGCCATGTTGTTGGCTTGGGTAGAAGCACTAGTTTGAGGAAATTATCTATGGTTTGGGACATTGGTTTATTTGGATGGTTGGAATGTACTTATTAAAGATAATTTACTTTTATCGGGATGAAGCTGGTGGATCCTACAAAATTGCAATTTGGCTGTTTATTCAGAATGATTGTGGTGTATTAGCTTTGTGTTCCTCCTCTAGGAAATCCTTGAGCTTCTGTGGTTGAGGTGCAAAGTAGGTTATGGTCTATGCTTTTTTCTTGAAATTTGCTAAACTTGTGTGAATGTAACACTAGGAACTCAAGCAGTGGCAAAGGTCACATGACTGAGGTATAATGAATGTTTATTCATTGTTGGCAAGGTCATGTGATTGAAGTATAATGCTTGCTCATTGTTTTATTTATATTTATATTTTAATTGTGCAATAATGTTAAAACTGGTGACTAATGTCGTAGTAACGTGGAAAATTAATATATTGATTTCAAATTCTTGTTCCCTAATACTTTTAATCATAGTTGTTATCATGGTCGCCTAGGTCTCGCCTATGTGACGACATTGTGTCCCGTCAGTTAGAGTATAGTAAGACGAGAGGTTGACTTGAGCTCAGCTGCTAAGGCAAGCACCTTGGCAGCTACATGTTACAAGTCACACATGACCCTTACCCATGAGCCATCAACTAATTAAAATAGGGACTACTTCCGAATCAAAAAACTTTGCGACCGAGAGAACGAGAGAGACCAAGAGAGACTTCGCGAGTCGACTTCTGGTGGTGACAACTTCTCCTCCTGCCGCGACTCACGAGACCCACTTACTGCAACCTCTTCTTTTGTTGCGACTCCGCAACTTCTCTTCTTTTGTAAGTTTATCTTCTCCTCTCTTTTTTCCAAGTTCTTCTCTTCTTTTGTAAATAATAAGTAGACAGTGGACACTTGTTTACTTGATTTGATACTTGTTTGCTTGGTTGGACACTTGGACCTTTTTACTTGGACATGCCAAATGCTAAGCAAAGAAACTAAGCATAAGAGGAAGTTATATTTTAATTGTACTAGTATTTCTACAGTACTAGTAGTCTACAACATGTTGGAGCCCAATATTATTTAGTTAATACTTACTAAATTTGCAATACATTAAAAAATTAAAAAGGTAAATATTTTGATATTTAAATTGATATTTATTTGTTGAGTGTTGACCTTTTCTATTAGTTTTTAATGTCAAGTGTTTTATGTTTGATTGTTAAGTGTTCATATAATTGTGTTCAGAATAGTATTGCATAGTGTTAGTTATTATGTTTTGATTTTAATGTACATAAAATTCCATTGTTCAATGTACTTTTGAAATACAAAATATAATGCATAAGTTGTACCCTGGGAACTACTTGTGGTCATACAGACGCTATTGCAGGAAGCCTTATCGCCTAGTCGTCCTGATAGGCAGTCAACTACCGCCACGCCTTGCCGTGGTGCGTGACAACTATGCTTTTAATACTTCACTCTCCATTTTATAACTTGAATCTTTGATCTTTTAGGATATTATTTGGCACGTCTTTGATGAGTTTTGCTCAGCAAAAATGGTACAACGCACCACAATATCCAGTCCACATTCTGGTATGAAACATAATACAAATTTACTGATTTCAATTTCCTTAAGTTTATGAATGTAATTTATATTCCAAAAATAAAGAAAATGATCAATCGTTAGCTTCGCGAAAATACAAAACACATGTAAATGAACTTGCTCGCTTGTACAACCTAAAAATGATATGCTGTATTTTAATGACACAGGTCAAGCTATTGTTATTTTCAAAACAAGGGAAGCTACTGGAAGAGTCATTAGAAAATTGTATGAACGGTGTTTAATGCTGCCTAATGGGAGGTATGTATGCATGTCGATTGATCCTAGAACCATAACTTATCAAAAAATGATAAGCCTACGTAAAATATTGCAGTTTAATACTTACCAAAATTTAAAAAGTATTGTGGGTTAATAACTTGATGCTTTATGCCTCAATTGCCAAACAAGTTAATGCTTTATGGCAGAGCATGATACCAAGAAACATTGAAAATGAGTTTTTTTTGTGTGCTCGCTTGAGTTATCATGTATTAGAAAGGAGTTATTTGAAGAGAAGGAATACAATGAGGGAGGAAAAGGAGTCCTCCAAACTTCATAGACTAGTGGAGAGAGTATAAAGAAAATTAGTGAATGAAACCCTCCAATCACTGTGGATAGTAGAAATTATCACCCACGAACAGCTCCATTACTGAGATTAAGGTGAAGATTGAAGATAGAATGATTAGTTTTATCTCATATTCCAATTTTTCAAAAGCATATATGCTATCTCAAGGAACCTACCTTTTTTAGATAATATGTCCAGATATTTTAAATTTTTATATTTACTTGAAAAGTTACTTTGATTATTTTAATGGGGGCAGTTTGTTTATTAAAGGTTCAGGTCATCTGAATATTAAATGGCTTAGAATAATATTGGCTGATGTTAGTCTCATGGTATACGTTGAATCTTCATATCCTATACACTAAGAATTAACCTACTCCATATTCCTGCTTAAGTTTTGGCTTTGCTAAATAATAAATATGGTATCTCTTACCTTGCTTGACTTTAGGCGACCATTGCCTGAAATTTTTCTCTTTCCAGGCCTCTTGTTGGTACTGCTGCACCTCCTCCTAACTTTCCAGGAAAACATCCCACATATTTTGGTCACCTTGTTATAGATAACATGAACATTAAGCTGCAAAGGGAGATGGTACAATATCTGCCTCTTTATTTCTCTTTCTTGTCACACTGCATAATCACGAAGATTCGTGCAATCATCCACTGGGCTTATTGTGCCATCATATGCCTTTCAAGTCCTATGAATGTGATCTCTAAGTTTTCTTATTGTCCAGAAAGATGCGGTGTCCACTTCACATTGTTCACAGCCAAATACAATTGAATATGACATGGCCATGGAATGGTGCTTGCTACAATCAAGATCTGTTTGTTGGTGGGAGAGGTTGCACAAGGTATGAAACAAGTCTTAAACAAGATATTGGAAACTAAATTATTTCTTGTTTCCTGTGATTCATTCAATTTTATTTTTTTTGAATTGTTACTTTTGGTTCTTTTAGCAACAAGGGCAGGAATTAGGAAAACACAAGGCCAATCTCAAGTCAAAATGAGCATCCAATGCAATGTACATTCCTTTTCTTCTGGGTGAATATTTCAGCATCATCTCTTCTTCCCAGCACCTCATATAAAGCTCGACATATCTTTAAAGAATGAAGAATATGTACTTGAACAGAGACTGGATACCTCACAATAAAAGACACGGTAATGAATAACTTTCAACATGTAGAAACAAATATAGACCAAATAATTTGATGATGATTACGACTGCTTTTACGGTTGTGAAGTTGTGATGTGAACTAAAAACTTCTAATTCTGAAATGTGTGGGTATGTATGTATGAATATGTAGGTTGTATCCATTTCTGTTCTCTAAAGAGGACTCCTTGGTTTGGTGAACTCTTTTTGGTGTATGGTTGGTTTTGTCCGACTGCTATTTGAATCTCCTGCTTCTGGAAATATAGGATTCTACTTAAGAACACATCAAACTGGAAATCCAAAAACTTAAAAAGTTTTTTTTTTACTTTGATCCCATACATTGCTTTTGTGAGGTTGGTTTTGTCCGGCTGCTATTTGGTTTTTGTTTGGTTTTCAAATTTTGCTTCATTTTGTTTCTTGTTTTTCTGTTTTGCAGAACTCGTTGATGGTAAATACTCGTCATAGCACTAGTCTACTGGGAAGACTGTAAAAATTTGGTTATGCTTATGTATCATAATATTCTAGTGGATCTTTCTGTTCTATGGAAACTTCTCTCATGAAGCTGAATAATATTGACTGACCAAGGTTGTCCTCTTGACCTCTCAAGTCAACTAGTCCATTGCTTCTTTTTAACGGATGAAGAAAATAAATAACTTGACCGACAAGCCACAGTTGAAGAAGAAACCCTAAACATGCTAAATTTATAATTAAAATGCATTCACACTTGAAAACTAATATAAAAGGCAAAATGCGGCACTAGGTTTCTGATACCATTTCAATATTTTATTTACAAGATTATTACTTGAAAAATGGTTCTAATGAAGGTTAATTGAGTTAATAGCCAGCTTCAAAACTGTTTAATTTAATATATATATAATTAGGATAAAGATAGGGTGCATGGTGATATTTACTCCCTAGTCCCTAATTATTAGTCCGACACATCTCTGGTTTTGCCATTTTATTGCGTATGAACCAACAATGTCTAAAATCAATCCTGTCGAGGAAAATGCTTATTTGATCATCTCTTTAATTATTATATATGCTATGAGAGACAATGTTAGTATATCCTTTGACCCATGTTTTATTTTTTATTTTGGTTGCCAAGTCCTATTTTCTTTTTACCTTTCTCTAATCTTCAATTTTAGTAGTTATTGGTGATCCTGTTCATTCAATTAACTTATCTAACATTAGATGCCAATACGGTATTCATGGTAAGTTCATTTCATGTCCAATACAGTGTTGACACGCAGGTGAAGAGATTACCCTTTTGCCTGTGTCAACACTGTATTGGGCATAAATTGAACTTACCATGAAGTTTATTTTATACCAATCGGATCCATAATATAGATATAGATATTGGAGGGAGAGTTTGAGAGAAAGATATAAGCAGAAAGCGAAAATGAGGCATTTCGGTAGGTGTTCCTCAGAAATAAATATGAACTAGTTTATACTTTTAGTTTCCAATCACAAAACGGTGGTGGAAAATAAAGCTGGACATGGTCCATTATAACAAAAATTAATTAAGAGAATGGATCAAGTTAATGCATACTGGGGTACAAAGCTTTTCTGTCTCACTAACTCATCAAGATCATGGACAATCTTAAATACTGCATCCGGCTTTGCCAGTCTCAAAGCATTTTGCGACATAACATTAAGCTCGTCCGCTTTTGGACCAAACCATTGAGAAACAATACGAGCTATCTCTTTTGGTGATTTTGAAAATTTTCCGCATCCGTTCTCCACCACGTATGGTACATTTCCAGCTTCCTGCAATATGAGAATATTATTGACAAGGATGGAGCGCTATAAAGTTTTAAGAAAAGTGTCTTTCAGTATAACTGAAGCAAGCACTTGGCTTTAGAGCCCTATCAGGCAAGGGAGCTACTTCTTATTCCTAATTCAAAGCAGAATACCTTGATTAGCCTACTTTATGTTTATGCAAGTGTCAATGGATTACTTCGATCCAAAACTTGAGATAATGGGTGTAAACCGAAAAAGGAAAAGCGCGGGAAGGCTGGAATGTTGACAGATGTCTATTATTGAATTCACCCAACCATACAGTACCATTTTGGGAACGTCAAGTACCAAGGTCACTGAATGGGTAAATCGTTAACCCCTAAAACGGACTATGTAATGTACTTTATCTGCTGGATTATGGGCAGGTATTTTTCCAAAGATTTCTAATCGATCCTTGTGTGATTCCTGTTGAAGCATATACTAGTACTGACAAATATTTTGAATCCCACTGTGGGAGGGAGGAGGGAGGAGGGGGGCGGGGCTGCTGCTGCTATGAAATGACAAATGCCATTAAGAATTTTATTGTCGTTGGTTTCAGCCCCCATACTCGTGTCAAGCTTCCCTCTTGTCAGTAAGATAAATTTCTAAAGAATTGTTTTAAGTTTAAGTTAGCACATATAACCACCTTTTTGTACACAATTTGATCAGACTATTCTACACAACACTGGCCACTGGGGTAAAAAAAATTAACTAGTATAACAGCCATGGATAAACCAGACAATTGTAAGTACATTTTTTTTTTTGATAAATATACATATATATGTATATAATAATTAAAAGACTAAATTTCATACAATCTTCCAAAGTCCTTACAAAGCCTTAAGAGGATTCGTAAGACAAAATTTTCAGTGCAAGTTTCCATTTAATTAGAATTAACTTTTGCAGATATGATTGCACTGGCTTGTTATTTCAATCTATAAGCGCAAGACCAAAAACGAAGAAATTTTTAAGAATAATAGATGTTAAAATTGTAAAGTAAACTTTTAGAAATTATTGTCTATTTTAAGCACTAATATTTTTAGGGATGTAGTGAGGAATTATGTTTTTTGTAAGTTTCAATATTTAAAAATTGAAGAATTTGCTTGCACTTGGTAGTCCCTTCTTGAGTCTTCATCCATCACCTAGAAAATTCATCTTTTTTACCAACCTTTCATCTTTCCATCCAATGCTCTCCATTTAACTAGACCATTAAAAACCTTACAACCTCCATCTAATTTGAGTCTGTAGACCCTTTCCTACTCAACTATTCTAACAAAGCAATTTCCAGTATTTTGGAATTTGTCTCTTTTGACAATAGAAATAAAAGTCCACTCATAGGTAAAGAACTATATGTTTAAAAGAGAAGTATAACTGTGGGAAGTAAATTTGTCTTTCTTCACAATAGAAATAAAAGCCCACTCGTAGGTAAAGAACTTATGTTTAACAGAGAAGTATAACTGTGGGAAGTAAAAATAACCTGTCCAGCAATGTAATCATTTAGAATAATGGGGAGCCCTCGGATCATAGCTTCAGCAATAGTCCCCGGACCAGCCTACAGGAAACCATATTATTATCAGGAGCATAAGAATTTATTGAGAAGAAGATAAAAAGTAAAAAGGCCTGCATACAGCCATGTGACATCTACCTTGGTAATTATGCAATCACAAGCACCCATGCATTCCTCCATTTTAGTGACAAAGCCCTTCACCTAAAATCATAAGCAACAAAAACTTAAAGCCATTCGCCCATTCCACCATATATAACATTCTTTGAATATACGCAATCTTATACAGGTGCTTATTTCTCTGCGAGTTATTTTTTATTTTATTTATTCTTAAATTTTTTGCAAACCCGTCTTTGTAGTTTGCGTGTGCATGTGTATGTGGCTATGTGCACAACTAATTAGTAAGAGAGAGGGAGACATAAAAGAGAGAGAGAGAGAGAGAGTGAAGGGAGGGAGGGAGGGAGGGAGGGGGAGGGGGAGAGAGGGAGAGTCATCTGTTAGCTGATAATAAAAAATTACACAGGCATATCTATCACCGATATATGTTCGACTACGAGGGGCATCTAAAGCATAATACATAGTTAAAAGTTAGGGATAGCAAAACAACTTGTTGTAATTAAGAACAATGTAACGAAAATGAAAAAATATACAGATACAGAAACCCTTAAAAGAGGATCGACAAAGCATGTATTGGTAAAGTAGCATATATAATGTCATGCATATACGAGTATGGAGGTTAATACCATAACATCAACTGGAGTATAAGAAAAGTAGAAAACAAATCTTGCAGCCATACTATGAACATTAAAAGACAAATTGTGAACACTGCAGTTGTTGGAGTGTCCTGGGGGTTCAAATACCTGAACAGGAATCTTCCAATCAATTGAAAGCAATCTGCTGGCGAGCTTTTTGTTTCGGCCACATATCACCAGAACCTGACCTACCGGCTCTCCAAGATTTTCATCATATAATGAATTTCCGAGTGCTCGAGCAGTAGCTTCAATTGGACCCATCCCTTCTCCACCGCCCATCAGCAACACAGCAGGAAGATCCTCATCCATTCCTAGCTCTTTCCTCAGTTCATCCTATTATTTAAGACAGAAAGCAAAATGGTTGATATTTGGCGATTTAATGGTGTTGCAGCAGCTATAAACATGCAAACAAATACAAACACTGCTGACATCAAGTAAGAAAAAAAATATCCCAAACAACAAGAGAATGAACACGTGAGAGGGCATTTCTTAATGTATGAACAGTTCACGGTTTCTCCAATTTTCTTCTCAAGGAGTTATATCTTACAGGCAAAAAGGTAAAATAAAGAGTAAAAGAATAAAAATTAGATCCTAACAGTTTGCCAAGACATGGCACAAAAAATTAAACACTTGGTGCCCTCATTGTAAAGAGGAATACTTTTGAACACCTATCTACAATTGATCAGTTCGAGAAGTAAAGTAAAACAAATTTAACAGATCCTTCTGTCAACTTAAAATTCTCAATCAATAATGTTAAGCTGTGTTTGGCAATTCAATCCCAAGCCTTGGAATTATAATTGAACGCCAAATTTAAACTAAAATCCAATTCCATGGAATTGAAAATGTGCTTTCAATTCTAATTCCAAAACAAAAACTTGGTATTCAGCTGCCAAACATAGTGCTAATGTAATCTACATGCCACAATTACGTATTTTAAAATGACTAGTATCAGGAAAAAAAGAGAGCATAAGCTCGGATACTGATTTGAATTAATCAACTATAAACAGTTTTTCAATTGATCACGTAGGATCCTTGGAGCCAACGAAATGGTTGCAATTAGTCATACTTAAGATTAGGTGTATCAGCTCCTATAATATGAAAGAGGATTCTATTCATGTTCTTATGTTAAATTTTTACAGGTCTCATCTTTGATTTTGTCTCATTATAGATTGCTAGGTACTTTTTGCAACAATGCATTTTTCAGTAATTTGAAAGTAATTGTATAATTGTTTATGCATGAAATTAAGGAAAACTGCACGCATATATGCAACCACACAAATCTCATATATTAAGTTTTCAATAAATCACTGAATTGTGATTCGGAATATCGAACATTAAAACTATTTATCATACTTCCCATCTTTAAAAAATGTGGAGTTTACCAAGAAGTACCACCCACAACCATGCGTGCAAGTAAAATTGGGCAAACAAAGTCGAAGCAGTAATTAGTGATCAGTAGATGCCTCCCGTCTGACATAACAAAGAACAAGCCGTCTGATTTTTCTGGTTTCAAAATACAGCAATTTGCAAAACTAATCTCTCATGTTAACCCACTTTTGCAATGAGCTCCATGGTTTTCTAATGTTTGCAATGTCCACCATCTACCAATTTTTTGTAATTCTGTCACCTCACACTTGGTGATTTCATCCAAAAAATACAACCACCAGCTTTCCTCCAATTACTTGAACAAAAACAACTTTCACCTATGTTCAGCTTACATAATTTAATGGACCGAGGTGACAGAATTGCAAAAATGTTGATAGATGATGGAAGACATTGCCAAATTGGAACATCATGGAGCACATTGAAAATTTTGTACACATGAGGAGTCAGTTTTACAGATTACCCTTCAAAATATTGGTTGATCAACCCGGATCACATATACAGATATACTCAATGTAAAGCTTAATCAGACTAAGGCTACAGGAACCAAGTACAAATGCAATAACCCCTTCTCTCCCTTTGTCCAAATGATTCAGAAAGTACCATGTCCCATGCTAAAATTATGGAACAAACTCAACAAGCATGTTCTAGAGGAAACAAAATTCAAATGCTAAGTAACAATAGTGACAAACCTTTGGGCGAACAGCCTTAACAAACGAAGGTCGAACGGGAAGACCATAAACTTTAATTTGAGAAGACTGGAGACCAGCTTTCAGTGCCCTTTTTGCCACCTCTTCAGTTGGGCAATAGCATCTCGTTACTAGCTTATGAAACCTGTACAGTCACATACAAAATCATGTCTACACTAAAAACACTGCAAGCCACTAAGCAAGACATTCTTGGCAGAGCATACCATGTGGGATGGCAGGTGCTTAAATCCGTTATTACTGTGGTAAACACAATCTTTTTTAGGAGACCCTTTGACCTCAAGATACGAAGTGGAACGTGCTGCATCAAAGGGTGTACACTGATTATAATATCTGGCTGGTATTTCATTAAACCTCTGGCAACCTCTCTGTGTAAATACAGGATAAAAAAATAAGATAAAAAAAAAGATCATCCTGCCTAAACAGCTACATAAGAAAATTCTGCATGAATTTCCACCCAACAAACTACTAAGTATAACTGGATTTAATAAATAAAAAAAGAATCAATCAAAGAAAGAAGAAATAGATAAAAGATCGTATTGGTGAGGAAGAAAGACAAGAAAATGCAAAGGCGGACAAGAGTCCACCAAAACAACCTATGAGTTCTATTACCTTCAGCAGCTTGGCAAACAGTCAACAAAGTTTTCAATCACTTTTGGGAAACTAAGTTACTAAATTCTCGCTCAGGGCTAAAAACATACTTATAAATTATAATTTTCGATTACGTATAATCTAAACTATAACATACAACTATACTGTGAATACCAAATAAAATATAAACTAAAAATATACTAGAAGCCTTAATCACTCAAAGAAATCATGACACTTATTATGGAACGGAGGGAGTAGAAGAGAAGAATGATAGAATAGATTAAGGAACAGAAATGGAGGGGGTAAAAAATACTAGTTGCTTCAAAAGCAATCAAATAATCAAGAAAACATTCTTCTACATTTGGCAGCCTATGTCAACCACACGACACACTTGAAGCCCTCCACCACTTAGCCAATTCACTTTAAATTATTAGAATCAGAATATCCAATATCCCTTTGATATGGACCATCAAGCCTCGCCAGTGAAGAGGTTCACTAATTGGTGTCTTGTGTCACTTACTCACTTAACCTCAGTAATATCCCGTTTCGTAACTATCAATAAAAGAAAAGGTTATATCCATATTTGTATTTCTATTTTAACTTACAAAATGTTGTGCCCAATAAATCATCTATTGGCCCTGTATGCCTTAGAACCTAGACTTGGCCTCCAAACTCCTGAGTTTACGATTAATCCATGCTTTATTCTTTAATCATTATAAATCATCAGAAAATTCCATACATAATCAAGTGCATCCTCAAGTTTGCCAGTCATTACATGCATTACTAGGAAAAGAAGTAAAACAAGGACTTGAAGCCTTGAAGGTGATCATTGATGTAAGCCTGTAACCCCTGAAAATTTTCGATCAATTTTGTTGTGGTTGATCTTAATATAGATTACGCCATCACAGTACCTTATCATGTCATTATATCTATTTGTAACTCTATTTGATGAAACCCGCCAAATTGTATTAACAACTTACTCTATCATAACCCTTTTACAAGTCTATATGTGTATGTGTATATACACACATGTATCTAAATGTGTCTTTTATCAATGTACTTAATTAGCGTATTGCAACCACTCTTGCCCCCCCCCCCAGTGTAAATTTCAATTGATAGTCTTAGTCGCTAGTCTATCACTCTCACATAGAGCTTATTGGAAACTCATCAACAAGTTGTACAATGTTAAACTTCCCTCAACTTGAATATGTAGGCTGTGTTATACTCCTTTGCATTCACTTCTACTTTATTTTAGTTGTTATAATCCTACTATAAATGTTCATGAACCAAGATACGCCATCAGACTCATCTTTCCTATCCTAACATTTCTGGTCTACAAAGCCCCTAAAACAACATGAACCCGATAGAATCAGAATTGTAACACACAGATAAAAATATTCTTTAAAACAAAAGCTGTTAGATTAAATTTTTGAAATGCAAACAACAAACATTGACATGTAGTCTTGGCACCAAATATATCCTTATAAGTGTCATAGAAATAATTTTCTATGGTAACATATTCCATAATTAAAGAACTACCAGTTATTTACTCTACTTCTCAAGTGACCACACCGTTCAACTAGAACCAAAGGTCTAAAAACAGCTATTAGGACTTTTATCTTGAAGAAAACAGCCTAGACAATGCGTTTAAATAAACATTAGAACCTGAATGGAGGAGAATCTATCTTTCCTAAAGATTATCAACAATAACTATAAGAGATAAGCAGAAACTGTAAAGACTAGATTTAACCTGCTTCATGGTTCATACTACTCTATAATATTTATATAGTTTTAATAACAACTGCAAATGCCAATTCCCAACCAAAAGTGTACATGAAAGAAGGCCATTGGATTCTGTCTGAATACAAACCAAATGAAAACGCTTATGTGATCCAGGGGTAGTTCACATTATAGTTCATCACAAATCCACTCTAATCAAAGAATTACCCAAGGAAAAAGTTATTTAGTAAGCCGCTCAACTGAAGTACCAAACCAGAAAATGGCAATGTTCAAGTTTTATCAGTGGAAAGTTGCACAATAAGCCCCAAAACATGACACTAACAACCAATGCAATATGATATTAATGACAGGGAAATAACTATAACAAAAAAGATTAAAAAATAATATTAAAAAATAGAAGATGGACTTACCCAGCTATAAATGTTGACGTTGCTGCAAAATTAGATTGATGGACAACCTTCGGGACAGAAGCATAATATGTCATTTTCCATAAGGACCCATGTTTCACCAAGAAGTTATAACTCCTTGGCAATTGATTAAATGGCCAAGGAGTATGATCTGTCCACAGATCAGTAACAAACACCTGCAGCACACATTCTTTATAACACGGAACATAATCAACAAAGAAATACATCCACTAACATTTTCCCAAACTAAATGAAACCTATTCATCAAAAACTAACCTGATATTCATCTCCAAACTCTTCATTAAATGCAGCCTTAATAGCTTCAGCAGAAGCCCGGTGGCCGCCACCAGTATCACTCATCAAAATGAGTACCTTTTTCGGATTCTTAGATTCAACACCATTTAAAGGTAAACCTTCCTCCTCAATAACACCAAACCCATCATCCCTCACTCCATTGGAATCCTCAGACCCAGCTCGAACTGAAGCAAACCCAATTGGGATTTTCTCACAGTGAAATCTAATGGCCCTATTGAACTGGGTGAAAAATTTCTAATACTCGAAGTACCTTTATTACTATAACTCAATGAAGCCACAACTTTCAACTTCCTATCACCAACCAAACCTCCCACTCCATCAAAATACAAAAAATTAGGCAAAATTGGAGAATACCCACTTGAACTCAAGTAAGTAAACTTAGCATCAATTGCAAAATCACTCAATTTAGACAAAAAACTAAATGCATTTTTGGGTTCTTGACTCACAGATGAAGGCTGCATGCTGGCTTTGTACTGAAGTGATGAGAACTCAATCGCTCAAATCAATCCATGCAGCTCTTTATCAAATTAAAGAAATGGGTCGTCTCTTAAGAACAAAAATCAAGAGCAAAAGTCTAACTAAAGAATAATTATATGAAACAGATAGCAAACCCAATAAACAGAAAATGAACTGAGCTTAAATTTATGTCTACGAGAAAGAGGAGAGAGAATCTGTAGAACAGTTTTACAGCCTCGAACAACGGAGAGGAAATACGGAGGGAGATTTTCAGCCACATAGAATGGATTTGGGGGAGAGAGATGTAACAGCAGGAATATATATACCAGGGATTTGAAATAGAATACTCTTTGGAATATGCACTCAAAAGGAAAAATAAACAGCCAATAACCAAACAAGGCATAACAGATGCACAAACCGGGTTGGACGGTTCATGTTTATCACGCCTACCATGTGGCCGGTGCGTTGATAGTCGTATGGATTTTAGTTTTACTTTTACCACGGCAGACCGGTTCATATGAGTTCATGAGTAGTCTTCCGCAATTGATATTTCACATGTGAATTTGATAATTACACAAAATCGCATTTATTATTGGGTTCTCTTAACATGTGTCCCTTAGGGCATATGCTAAGCACACAGTTTAAAAAAATATTATCTTGAACTGTGTGCATATTTTTTGATTTTTGTATTTGCACCAAGTTCAAGGTAATATGCTGTGACGTCCCCAAAATAGGTTCAACACCAACTCATTCTGAGTCGCCAAATACATGGTATAGAATTTCAAATACAAAATTTTTATAACAAAAGGTCGTAAGAATACGACCATACAACTGTGAATTTCAATGCAAATCGTATATAATACGAAATATAAACATTCAAATTCATTCCTTATTCATTACAATTATTTTCTCACTATTTTATAGAATAGTGGCGACTTCTACAGATCTAACTCTGACCATCACACTGTTCTTCGACTAGTTCTCGCAACATTCTCATTCTCTAAAGAGGACAATAGATGAAAAGGGTGAGCTCAACTAGCCCAGTAAAGAATATTATGACTAAGATAATGAAAAATAAATTATCGTTAGCCTTCACTAAATCAGATAAAATATTATGGACAACTAGTTTTAGATCAATATTCGCAGCAGAAATAACAATTCATTAGAAGAGTTAAGTAGAGAATAAAGCCAACTATCTTTTATGATTTAAAAGTTCATCATCAATATTTTATCCTTGTAACATCAATCAATATACATCTTGAATCAAACATTCATCTTTGCACTACGGGCCAAAGATATTCATTTGTATCACCAGTTGTCATGTTCATCTCAACACATGTCATTTTTGCACTACGGGCTAAAGATATTCATCAGGTAATCATTCATCTTTGCACTACAGGCCAAAGATATTCTGTTATATCACCATTTAGGACTGAGGATGATAAAAAATATCTTAAAACAAACAAATCCAGTGAGATAAAGGACTAAAGATTATAAATTTATAAATCAGTCTATCCAAGTTCAAAAATACTCCATAATAATACTTTGTGGAGCAAAATTCAAGAATAAAACTCAAAACTTGGATACAATCAAAGATATTTTCCCTAATAGCCAACTTGAACAATTAGAAGAAAATATAATTTGTTCGTGAATAGTACTGTATTTGTGAATAGTGTCGTATACATGAATAGTAACCCCGACGAAAAAAATAAAAATTTCATAATAAACTTCATGCCAATATTTTGGTATAGTGATATTGAGAAGAATAACATCATTTACGAAAAAAAATAACATCCCTTACCTTAAAAAGAGAGTATTTCTGACTGGTATGACGAGGATATTCTTGAAGAAAAACTTGCACTATTTGCAACACTCAAAGTTTTTTAACTCAAAAGAAATACGCTCAATATTATAGAAGAAGAATTCTCTGATTCTGGTGTAATTTTTATTTCTAAACTAAGCATCCTATTTATAAAAGAATAAAATGATACTATTTGAATAAAAATCACGGGCTGCACAGAAAAAATTCGGACAAAGTTCATGGGCACACACCGACGGAGAAAACTGATTTTTTTGATTTTTACTATTTATTACTGTGCAATAAAATAAAAACTTTAAATAAAATATAATATATATATATATATTACCTACCGTATAAGGTAGGTAATTATAATATATATATATATATATATATATATAATAATACTCCCTCCCAAATACGATACCTTCCCCCCCCCCCTTTCTAAAGTCAAATATATATATATATATATATATATATATATAATACGTATATATATATATAACAAAACTAAGATAACTTCTACCGACAGTTTTGAAAAATGGATAAGTGAGGGTCCAAATAATAAGTCAAATTTACAACAAATATCTTATACTAAAAATTCCTTCATTTATATCCACATTGAATAAATATTTTTTTATCATATAAATCAATAATTAATTATTCACAAATAATATTACAGAACTACAAAATTGACAACCAGGTCGTTCCCAGAAAAGAGGGGGCCTTCCGATAAGGATTTTTCCTTACTGGCGCGCAATTAAATAACCCCTCATAGACAGAACTTCCTTAAACATTGCCAATAATGCTATCTAATAATATTATTCAAATAATATGAATTATTGATTTGATAATTTAAAATACTGTGCAATGACAATTATTGAATCAATAAAATATTATGTAATTATCAATGTAATAATTATTGAATCAATAATATAAAATATTGAACAGTAATTACTGTAATAATTATTGAGTAGTGACTTCTTACATAAAATCAATAATTAGAATTACTGTGCAATACCGTATGCTACTGTGCAACACCGCGTATTACTGTATTTTAACTACCAGGTATTTCAACAGTATTAACGATAACAACCACGCCGTTATTTTTAGAAAACTCATTCTTGTCGTTTTCTTCATCCTGACAGTTATGTTGTTGTGGGGCCCACAAATGACTGCGCCGTCTTACTAATATTTTCCGACAACAATGAATATTCCACGACGAAACGAATATTCTCCGACAACAATGAATATTTTTTACCACATGTTAACTTTTGCAAAATTTGCACAAATCACCCCATAACTTACCACATTCATCAAATCAACACCTTACTATTTAATACAATATATATAGAGAAAAGTAAATCTTTATTCATAAAAGTTGGAGTTTTACAACCTCCCCTCTTTATAAAATTTCATCCTCGAAATTGACGTACGTACCTGCTATGTCGAAAAGGTGAGGATACCTCGTTTTTATTTTCGATTCTAACTCCCAAGTCATTTCCTCGATATCATGGTTCCTCCACAAAATTTTAACTTGAAGGTATAATCTTCGAGCGTAGGACATGTTCCTTCTTATCCAAGATTTTGACAGGTACCTCCTCATACGTTAAATCTTCAGCTATCTCGTCCGGTTCTAACTTAATAATGTAGTTTAGATCTTTCACATATTTACGTAACACGGATATGTAAAAATGTTATGAACACGAGACATGCTTGGAGGTAAAGCGAGTCTATGGGTCACATTTCTTACTCGGTCAAGAATCTCAAATGGACCAATGAATCGTGGATTGAGCTTTCCTCTCTTGCCAAACCTCGTAACTCCCTTCCACGGAGCAACACATAACAATACATGATCCCCGACATTAAATTTCACATCCTTTCGATGAAGATCCGCATAACTCTTTTGTCGATCCTGTACCGTTTGTATACGTTGTCGGATCATTTGAATCTTTTTCGTAGTCATACGTACTAACTCTGATCCCAACAATGTTGCTTCACCTACCTCATCCCAACATACTGGAGAACGACATTTTCTCCCATACAACGCTTCGAATGGAGCCACGCCTATACTTGCCTGATAATTGTTGTTGTAAGAGAATTCTACCAATGGTAGGTACTTATCTCAACTCCCTTTGAAGTCTAGAACACAGAGTCTCAATAGATCTTCAAGAGTTTGAAATTCGATTGCCCATCCGTTTGAGGATGATATGCCGAACTGAATCGTAAATCCGTGCCCATAGCTCTCTGCAAACTGACCCAAAATCATGAAATGAATCTTGGGTCACGATCCAAAACTATGGATACTGGCATGCCATGCAATCTCACAATCTCATTTATGTACATACGAGCAAGACGTTCCAGTGAATAAGTCTCTCGTATAGGCAAAAAATGAGCAGACTTGGTTAATCTATCGACAATAATCCAAATCGCATCTATGCCTTGAGAAACCTTGGGAAGACCCGTAACGAAATCTATGGTAATGTGTTCCCACTTTCATTTTGGAATCTCAAGTGGTTGCAATGGACCCTTTGACACTTGATGCTCTGCCTTGACACGTTAAACACCTCGAGATAAACTCCGCGATCTCTCTCTTCATATTGTTCCACCAAAATGTATGTCGAAGATCTCGATACATTTTGGTACTCCCAAGATAGATTACAAACGGTGTGTTGTGTGCCTCCATCATGATTCTATACTTTAAATCAGGATCGTTAGGAACACAAAGTCTAGAGTTGACTCGAAGTATTCTTTCTTCATCAATTCTTGCTTCTGGAATAGCACATTCTTGCACTTTCTTCTTCATCTTTATCAGCTCCAGGTCTGTAGCTTGAGCAACTTTAACTTTATCAATTAAAGCTGGTTCTACACGTATACTTGACATCATCGCACTCGTTCCCGCATATGATCTTCTACTCAACGTGTCAACTACCACATTCGCTTTTCCAGGATGGTATTGGATGGTATAGTCGTAATCTTTACAACAGCTCAAGCCAACGTCGTTGTCGCATGTTGAGTTCCTTTTGAGTGAAGAAATATTTAAGGCTCTTATGATCCGTATAAATCTCCACTTTCTCTCCATACAGGTAGTGTCTCCAGATCTTCAATGCCAAAACGACTGCTGTCAACTCTAGATCATGAGTAGGATAATTTCTCTCATACTCTTTGAGTTGTCATGAAGCGTAGGCTATGACTTTCCCATGTTGCATGAGAACACATCCTAACCCTTTGTCCGAAGCATCCCTGTAGATGACAAATCCATCCGAACCAGATGGTATCGTCAGAACAGGTGCTGAAATGAGTCTCTTCTTGAGCTCTTGGAAGCTCTTCTCGCGTTTCTCGTTCCATACGAATTTTGTATCTTTCCGAGTCAGCTGAGTTAATGGAGTAGCGATTCGAGAAAATTCTTCCACGAATCTCCGATAATAACCAGCTAAACTCAGAAAACTACGTACTTCGGTCACCGACTTCGGTTGCTCCCAACTTTGTATTGCTTCAATCTTCGCCGGGTCAACAGATACTCCACGTTTTGATACCACGTGCCCAAGGAATGCTACCTCCTCAAGCCAGAACTCGCATTTCTTAAGTTTGGCATATGGCTTGTTTTCACGAAGCCTTTGAAGTACCAGCTTTAGGTGGTTCTCATGATCTTCACGGCTTTTGGAATAGATGAGGATGTCATCAATAAAGACAACCACTAACTGATCCAAATATTCTTTGAATACTTGGTTCATCATATCCATGAAAGCAGCATGAGCATTGGTCAATCCAAAATACATGACTAGGAATTCTTAATGCCCGTACCGAGTTCTGAAAGCAGTTTTCGGAATATCCTCAGTTTTAATCTTCAGCTGATGATATCCAGAACGAAGATCGATCTTTGAAAAGAATTGTGCACCTTGCAACTGGTCGAACAGGTCATCAATACGAGGTAGCAGATACCTATTCTTGATGGTGACATAGTTCAACTCCCGATAGTCAATACAAAGTCGCATACTCCCGTTTTTCTTCTTTACGAATAAAACAGGAGCACCCCAAGGAGACGTACTAGGACGAATAAAATCGATGTCTAACAACTCCTGTAGTTGGACCTTTAACTCCTGAAATTCAATAGGAGCCATTCGATATGGGGTTTTAGAAATGGGTTTTGTACCGGGTTCAAGGTTAATAAAGAATTCAACTTCTCGTTCTGGGGGTAGACCGGGAAGTTCTTCGAGAAATACATCAGGAAACTCATTAACAACAGAAATATCATTCAAACCTGACGTATTCTTGTTTAGATCAGTGGCATGGGCTAAGAAAGCTTGACATCCGTTTTTCAATAAACGAATAGCTTTATAACTTGAAATGACATTGACTGATTTTAGGGGTTTGGTTGTTTAAATTCGCACAACAGGTTGGTTAGGAATATGAAAACTAACAATCCTACGAAAATAATTAATTTTTGCATGATAAGTGGTTAACCAGTCAATTCCTAAAATCACATCAAATGCAAGTATTTTCAAAGATATAAGATCAACAGCTAGGGTGAGGGTACCAATTTGAATCAAGCAAGATTTGTAAACCGTGGATATAACGAAGGTTTCTCCCAATGGAGTTTCAACAGATAAGTCAAAGTATAATTTCTTAGGTGTCAAGTTCAAACGTTGGGCACAAGTATGTGATATAAAAGAATGGGTAGCACCGGTGTCTAATAAGGTGTAAACTTCACAAGAGTTTATGATTAACTTACCCGTGATCACCTCGTTCGGGTTCCTTGCGGTTTGGGCAGTCATGACAAACGCTTTTTCCAGGAACCACCGACTTTGACTTGTTCGAGACGGCCTTTGGAGTCACCATCCCCGCTGGACTTGATTTCGCTACAGGACACACTCGAGCAATGTGACCTTCCTTTCCACAGTTATAGCACACCTTGGATTGCTGTGTATAGTTAGGGCTGATATGTCCTTCTTACCCGCATTTATAGCATACGACCGATGGTCGTTCTCCTCCCCTAGAAACAGTTGATGCTGGTGCTGCTGTCGACGTTTTCACGTTCTTATTGTTGTACCTTCTCTTCTTGGAATCTCGCCCCGACTCACTTCTTCTATTATCATGGTTACGATTACCACCGGAGTGGTTACCAGCTTCTGTCATGATACTTTCCTCCTCGCTGGTTGTCATTGCTCTGATGACTGCTGCCACCGGTACGACCTTGGTTGTTGTCCCTTGGTTGAACATAATCATTATCGCGTTCTAACAATTTGGCCCTGTTCACTACATCTGAATATAAAGAATGTTTGTGAGAAATAAGGTACTGACGAATTTCGGGTTTCAAACCTATTAGAAACATCCGCGTTATACGTTCCTCATTAGTAACCAAATGAGATGCGAATCGGGATAACTCCGCGAACTTAGCCTCATATTGTGACACAGTTATGTTGTTCTGTTCCAGTTTAATAAACTCTACCTCCTTCATTTGACGAATACTTTCTGAAAAGTACTTGTCATTGAACAGTTTCTGGAACTCCTCCCACGACATCTTGAGTGCGGCAGGCTGGGTACGCTTCATAGATTCCCACCAGTAATCTGCTTCTCCTGCGAAAAATAAACGTGGCGAATGGAACCTTCTGTTCCTCTATGCATCTCAAGACATCAAATATCTTAGTAATCTGCTTATTCCAATTTTCTGCCTCGATTGGATCTGGCTTTCCCTGAAACTCTAGTGGTCCCAACTCTTTGAACTGCTTGGCAATGACAAGCCGTAAGTTGTTATTTTCACCTGTATTTTGCGCACGAGTCTCTCTCGTCTGATTTTGCATGAACTGCAAAAAGCTTCTAAACATCCCATCGTTCATCGTCTGATTAGTGGTATTGCCTTTCTGTTGCACGTTCTCCTGGTTGGTGATTAAAGGTGTCTCAACGGTCTCATTCACTCCATTGCATATATTTTCAGCTGTCATTCTCAAATACTGCCACAAAACAAGGGTTGATTAAACAAATTAACATATCACATATTAACCCTATGCTCCGACTAACCAAATAAATACCAGATAAGCTTAGGTAGGACACACTAGTGAAGAATTTACTAGTCTCTCCCCTCGTAGTTCTATTCCCCGATCTCCGTCAGAGATCATATCCCTAAGCTCTGATACCAACTGTGATGCCCCCAAAATAGGTTCAATACCAACCTATTTTGAGTCGTCAAATACATGGTACAGAATTTTAAATACAAAACTTTTATAACAAAAGGTCGTAAGAAATACGACCATACAACTGTGAATTTCAATGCAAATCGTATATAATACGAAATATAAACATTCAAATTTATTCCTTATTCATTACAATTATTATCCCACTATTTTATAGAATAGTGAGTACTTCTACAGATCTAACTCTGACCATCACACTGTTCCCCGACTAGTTCCCGCAACATTCTCATTCCCTAAAGAGGACAATAGATGAAAAAGGTGAGCTCAACTAGCCCAGTAAAGAATATTATAACTAAGATAATAAAAAATAAATTATTGTTAGCCTTCACTAAATCAAATAAAATATTATGAACAACAAGTTTTAGACCAATATTCGCAGCAGAAATAACAATTCATTAGAAAGTTAAGTAGAGAATAAAGTCTACTATCTTCTATGATTTAAAAGTCCATCATCAATATTTTATCCCTGTAACATCAATCAATATACATCTCGAATCAAACATTCATCTTTGCACTACGGGCCAAAGATATTCATTTATATCACCAGTTGTCATGTTCATCTCAACACCTGTCATCTTTGCACTATGGGCCAAAGATATTCATTAGGTAATCATTCATCTTTACACTACAAGCCAAAGATATTCTGTTATATCACCATTTAGGACTGAGGATGATGAAAAATATCTTAAAGCAAACAAATTCAGTGAGATAAATGATAAAGATTAGAGAATTATAAATCAGTCTATCCAAGTTCAAAAATACTCCATAATAATACTTTGTGGAGCAAAATTCAAGAATAAAGCTCAAAACTTGGATACAATCAAAGATATTTCCCCTAATAGCCAACTTGGACAATTAGAAGAAAATATAATTTTTTCGTAAATAGTACTGTACTTGTGAATAGTGTCGTATACATGAATAGTGTCGTATACGTGAATAGTAATCCTGACGAAAAAAAGTAAGAATTTCATAATAAACTTCATGCCAATATTTTGGTATAATGATATTGAGAAGAATAACATCATTTACGAAAGAAAATAACATTCCTTACCTTAAAAGGATAGTATTTCTGACTGGTATGGCGGGGATATTCTTGAAGAAAAATTTGCACTATTTGCAACACTCAAAGTTTCCTTAACTCAAAAGAAATACGCTCAATATTATAGAAGAAGAATTCTCTGATTCTGGTGTGATTTTCATTTCTAAACTAAGCATCCTATTTATAGGAGAATGGAAGGGTATTATTTGAATAAAAATCACGGACTGCACAGGAAAAAATCGGACGAAGTTCACGGGCGCGCACCGACGGAGAAAATTAATTTTTTTTAATTTTTACTATTTATTACTGTGCAATAAAATATTCTAATAAAACAAAATTTTTATATAAAATATAAAATATATATATATATATATATATATATATTACCTACCGCATAAGGTAGGTAATTATAATATATATATATAATAATACTCCCTCCCCCGTACGATACCTCCCCCCCCCCCCCCAATTTCCAAAGTCAAATATATATATATATATATATATATATATATATATATATAAAACAAAACTAAGATAACTTCTACCGACAGTTTTAAAAAATGGGTAAGTGGGGGTCCAAATAATAAGCCAAATTTACAACAAATATCTTATACTAAAAATTCCTTCATTTATATCCACATTGAATAAATATTTTTTTATCATATAAATCAATAATTAATTATTCACAAATAATATTACAGAACTACAAAATTGACAACCAGGTCGTTCCCAGAAAAGAGGGGGCCTTCTGATAAGGATTTTTTCTTACTGGCGCGCAATTAAATAACCCCTCCTAGACAGAACTTACTTAAACATTGCCAATAATGCTATCTAATAATATTATTCAAATAATATGAATTATTGATTTGATAATTTGAAATACTGTACAATGACAATTATTGAATCAATAAAATATTATGCAATTATCAATGTAACAATTATTGAATCAATAATATAAAATATTGAACAGTAATTACTGTAACAATTATTGAGTAGTGACTTTTTACGTAAGAATCAATAATTAGAATTACTGTGCAATACCGTGTGCTACTGACTACTGTACAACACCGCGTGTTACTGTATTTTAACCACGGGGTATTTCAACAGTTTTAACGGTAACAACCACGTCGTTATTTTTAGAAAACTCGTTCTTGTCGTTTTCTTCATCCGACAGTTATTCCGTTGTGGGGCCCTACAAATGGCTGCGCCGTCGTACGAATATTCTCCGACAACAAGAATATTTCACGACCAAACGAATATTTTTCGACAACAATGAATATTTTATTATCACTTGTTAACTTTTGCAAAATTTGCACAAATTACCCCATAACTTACCACATTCATCAAATCAACACCTTACTATTTAAAATAATATATATAGAGAAAATTAAATCTTTATTCATAAAAGTTGGGGTCTTACATATGCACACAGTTCAAGGGAATATTTTCTTGAATTATGTGCTTAGCATGTGCCCTAAGGACACATGTTAAGAAATTCTTTTATTATTCATATGAGGAGGTATAACTTCAAATTCTAAGTTTTAGGTTTATGAATTAAATAATTTGGGTTTAAGATATATCAACTATACAATTAAAAAGATATAAACATGGTTTGATTTTATCAATTTTTTATTTAGTTTAATAATTAAACGAAGTAACCTATAATATATATTTCAATATTATTATTTAAATAAATATTTAATAATTTAATAGCTGCAATTATCTTCTCAAAATCCTAATTGATGTTTATTTATTTAATAATATAATAAACCATTATCATACCACCCGTGCTTCGTACGAGGTTGATGAGCTTATTATTATTAAATTAACAAAATTATCAAGGGATAATTGACTTTTTGGTCATTGTACTAAAACCTGATTTTCATTGTGGTTACCAATTTTTTTTATTACAATTGCGTAACTATACTCTAAAATAATTACCAAATGGTCATTAGTTATGATTTCCGTCCAAAAAACGGACGGAAGTTCTGAGTGTGCATATTTATATTATTTTTTTGCTGATGTGTACATGAATTTTGCCATGTGTATCATCATGTACCAAGCACATGCTATATCATCACTAAATATCTTTTTATCTGACATCAGGGATAATATTAAAAAAAAAATACAATTTTGTTTGAAAATTATCAAAGGCATCTCTTATTTTAGAATGGATGTAGTAGACATGTACCATTTTCAAGATTGATATGTTTCAAATAACTTCTTAAAAGTAACATTGATTTTAAGTTTTATAATAAAGGGAGTACATTATTTGTAATTAACTTAAATAATAAAAGAATAATGCTAGTATCACATAAGTATGGTAACATAATTCTCACATACTGCTAGATGAAAGTATGTAATTTGTTGTTGAGTTAAGTGGATCATGTCAATAATAAATTATATATTATTACGTCAACAGTATGTACGAGTTATGTGATTGTTTTATGTGATAGTAACATGACTCATAATAAAAGTATATCAAGAATTTTACATCATATCCCTTTTCACTTATTAAGTCAATTAAACACATGGTTGGACTTTGGATTTAAATTTGAAAAATGGGCATGTGACAGTCATGTTATCACTTCCAATATGTTGAGCCACGTTTCTTTCATTTGTAAAGAGAAGGGTATTTTCCAATTACTTTGTTTAAGCACTTTTTGGTAACATTTGAGGATAATTTCGTGCTTTTACCAAAAAGCTTAAAATTTATGCTTCAATCAAAAATGTTGTTGAACTTCTTAGAAATGCTTTGAGTTAGTTACCAGATACCAAACTATATCTATTTTTAATTTAAAAGTGCTTTTAACATAAATAAAAACAAAAAGAGTCAATAATTTAATTAAAATAATAATAGTATTAATAATAATAATAATTTAATTATAAATAAAATTTGACTCTTGTCATTGTAATTTGACTCTTTTTGTGAAAGGAACGTTAGAAGTATAGGAATTGAAAACAAGTTTAGAAGGTATATCATTAGAATTTCTAATGACTTCAAGTTATATCATTAGAATTAAACATTACAATTAAACGTTCCTTAGAATTTTATACTTCTAAACTTCTAATGACTTCAAGTTATATATATCATTAGAATTAAAAATATAAAAATTGAAAACATAAATGATATATATAATGACTTCAAGTTATATATATCATTGTAACTTGTATATTAAATAAAAAATATATTAAATCTATTCAAAAAATAAAAAATAAACTACTAAAACTAATAAAGAAATAGAACTGCACAAAGTATATTAAATCTCCGGACGATCAAATATAAAGATGTTTAAATGCATCAAATTTTAAGACAAACTAAAACTATATTTTTATATTCCTTTTTCTAAAATTAAGGGTCGTAATAATTTTTGAAATAAATTTATATTAATTATTTAACTTTGTAAATGGTAGAGGAAGTGTTAGCTTTTAGATATTACGTACAATATAAAGAGCATTCACAATAATTAAGTTATTCCTTTGTCACAAAATGGATGATAGACTTTTCCAGATTTGTTTTGAAGATTAAAAGATATTTTCTATGCTCAACTAGAACACGTTTACTATACTTTCAATAACTTTATGTATGCTCTTTTTATTGTTAAAAATTAGAAACCAATATCATTCTCATATTTCAAAATATGGAATTAATTAATAATATATTTTAGAAGTTAATATCAGATATTTAATATTTGATATTAATACAAATTCTTTTAAATTTTAGAGAACATAATAATAATAATTGTATATTATGTAAAATACTACTAATTGATTAGTTATAATTTTCAAAAGAAAACGAATCCCATCAACTTTAAAATTTAAAATATCCTATAGTGATTATGAAGAAAAATAAATAATTAAACATAGAATTAAACATTAGAATTATAAATATAAAAATTGAAAACAAGTTACAATGATATATATAACTTGAAGTCATTATATATATCATTTTTGTTTTCAATTTTTATATTTCTAATTTTAATGATATATATAATTTGAAGTCATTAGAAGTTGAGAAGTATATAAATTCTAAGGAACGTTTAATTGAAATGTTTAATTCTAATGATATAACTTGAAGTCATTAAAAATTCTAATGATATACCTTCTAAACTTGTTTTCAATTCCTATACTTCTAACGTCCCTTCCACAAAAAGAGTCAAATTACAATGACAAGAGTCAAATTTTATTTATAATTAAATTATTATTATTATTAATATTATTATTATTATTTTAATCCCCAACCGCTACACATAGTAATAATAGTAATAATTTAATTTAATTTAAGATAATAATAATTAAATAAAATAATTAATATTATTACTATTATTATTATTAATAAATCAAACAATTAATATTATTATTAGTTATTATTAATATTATTATATTTATTAAATCAAACAATTAATTATTATTTATAATTTTATTTATTATTATTAATAAATTAAACAATTAATATTATTATTATAATAATATAATTTTAGAAAGTTAATACAATGGAAGTGACAAGAAAAGTGGGACAAAGGAATTGAAAGAGCCCGCTACAAGGAGTAGCGGCTTGGGGTTTTTTTCCTCCTAATGGGCCCACTGTACTTGATTGCTTTGACTTTTGAAATTGATACACAAGCCACATAAAGTAGGTTGCTACGGCAACCGGTTGCCATGGATTAGCTCCCATATATATATACTCATGGATGTTTGTGTTTACATATATAGATGTATGCATAAAAATATATAAACCACGGTCAAGTATAAATAAGTTAAGAGTAATATTAGAGACGTAATTTATTCTACAACTATTTTATAATTTATTGATGTGGCATACTCCACCTCAGCATATCGATAAATAAATTGCTTAAATGAAGTCTTCGGCTTCACTTAAAAATTAAGGTGGAGTATACCACATCAACAAATTATAAAATAAGTTGTGTCTCTAATATTATTCATAAGTTAATTAGCAAGAAAAACAAAAAGTTAAAAGACGGGTGGTGTAAATAAGGAGTAGAAAAAGCAATTGCCCGACAAAGTCTCCACACTCCCCCAACCGTGTTTCTGGTTACACGTCCACTCATTTTGGACGGAAATTGGGCCTACCACTAGAGGTTAAAGGCCTAATGCTGCTTTTAGATGGAAGAAATAGAATTGACGAAAAAATGGAACAAGGAAGAGAATGAAATAGAAAATAAAATGATTAATTCTGTTTTTAACTGTAATGAGTCATTTCATACCCTTTCTAATAAAATTCATAAATTTAGCAGAAATTAGAATGGTTCATTCAATGAAACAAACAAATAATTTTTTTTTATTAGAATGAGGCATTCCATACCCTCCCAAATAAACCTTCAACTCGAGCTTTGTACTCAGAATTCAAAATTTTGTAAGCACAACTCTAAAAATTGAGAATTACTAATAATGTTATAGAAAGAATAAAATTTTGAAATTTTAAATGAAATTTTGGGTATTCTTTTTTTAAAAAAGTAGCCAAATCTCAATATATTTTTGACAGTAAAGTGACGTTTGGTTGGAAGGAATGGAGGGCAGAAATGAATGACCTTTCCCACAAACCATTTCTTTTCAATTGTTAGTACTTGCATTTATGTGTTTACATTATTTGATTTGATGATAAACTCTACAATGTATATTGTAAAAATAAGTAAGTTTTGTAAAATCCTTCTAAAAATTCTATGTAAAAAGACTTAGTTATAAATATAATTTGTTAGGTAGATCCAAAATCATAGGATATAATCATGTAATTTTATTATAGTCGAAGTTGATCAAGGGGTCAAGCAAATTGTTGAGTAAAAGTCGGGATAACTCTAAGATCGTAGAATATAGAAGACAAGCCTATTAGAAAATACTCTGAGGTCGTTGAGTAAGAGCCAAATCATAGAGCCATATCGTTGAGCCGCTAAGAGTAAAGTCAATATCATTGAGTAAAGACACTGAACATTCACCGATCTGATACTAATTCTACGATTGAAGGCAAGTTTATCTAAATTCGTAGAGTGCAGATGTTTGACAAGTTAATGACAAGTTTATGATAAATGTTATATAACCTTGACTCACAATGCTCTAAATTGATTTCATATTAGTCAATGATAAGGATGAAAAGACCAAACAGTTTTTTTCAACAACTAGCTATACGTATGAGTTAATGCTCCGACCTTTGATATGTTTGCATCTATGGTCCATCTTTTCACTATCATTCCACTTGAAATTTTCATGAATTTTTTGAAATTTATAAACTGCAAAATGTGACGACAAATCACGATTGAGTGTTCAAATAGTTTACAGTTACACTTAATGAAATATGATTCCATAAAGTGGTTGATGGTGAAATATCTCCTATAATTTTAAGGAATATATGATTTTTAAACATGGTAAGTCTTACACTCGGCGCTTGTTAACTTGAGAATTTTGCATGTGGTTAATTCAAAGATTTGGTCAACTCGACTTGAAAATGCCTAAAGAATTGTTTTTTGCATAAATTTTTGCTACAAAAAGCTTGTCGACGTCGGGAAAAAAATTACGAGTCGGGTCAAACCCGAATTTTTCTCTTCTTCCTAAGTTTTGTCTACCTTATTCTTTTTATTGTAAAAAAGATTTTGAAGGGTTTTTTAAGAAAATGCCAACATGTATCATTTCAACGATTTGAATGTTTTACAGAGTCGCAGTTGGTAATCGGATTCTGTATCATATATTTGGCGACTCAGAATGGGTTGTGTGAACCTATTTTGGGGGGCGTCACAAAAGCTATAAAAGAGTCACGGAGTTATCCAGGCTCGACAGAATTGAAATATATATATATATATATATATATATATATAAGCTGTAAAAGGGCAATGAACATTCTATCCTAGGCCCATATATATATAAAAGCAATAAAAGGTCACAAAATGATCCAGGCCGAATTAGAATGCAAACATATATATATAGTTAAGTATAGACAAAAAAATAGTCAAACCGGGACTGGGAAGATAGCCTAGTCCGGTGAATGGTGCATATATATATATATATAAAAGCAATAAACTACTGCGAATTTGACATCCGGGCTTGACATAATTGAAAAGTTAGTATATATATAGTTGAATACATACAAAACAAAAGTTAAACCCTGGAATGGGAAGATAACCCAGTCCGACGAAGTTGCTAAAATGCAGATATAAGTATATAAAAGCTGTTAGAAGTGACGTATCGTCAATCCGAGTTGTAGAAATGTCAGAAAATGTGTTTAGGTACTAAAATATACCAAAAGTTAGCAAAAAGGGCCATGGAACTGAGTTCCGGACATATTCAAAAAACGAAATTTAACGTGCAAGTGTTTAAAAGTGCAAAGAAGTAGTAGTAACTTTCTGATTGTAAAAATATTCACAATGGACTGCTACACGGACTTTTGGCCAAATCATAGGCTTTAAACGTCTGATTCTACCGCTCAGTTTTTGATATGTGTTAGTATGTGGGTATATATACGTGTTAGAGTAAAAAAATTTGGGTTTGGAAGATAAGAAAATGGATGAGAAAACCAAATGGGCAGGGGTTCAGAGCGTTTTTTGAATTGTTAAATGAGCTGGGGTTGCACTCATATATATAGACCCGGGAGAAGCAGCTCTACCTGCGGCAGCCGTATGTAGTGGTGCGGCTCCACGTGGCGGGGCCCGTTGCATCGAAGTACGTACACTTCGAGCAATGCGATGTCAGATTTGAAATTTCCTAACTTTTGATTGGAGCATCCGTTTGAGGCGTGCGATACCTTTCCGAAAAGCCTTCATCGAGAGTGTCACAATGACATGGGATTAAATATTTTTTGAGTCCAAAAAAACGGGTTTATAACCAGGTCTTTGATTCCTCGCAATTTGTCCGTTGAGCTGTCTTGCGCTGTTTCCACTTGGGATCATTGTTATGGCTCGTTCTTACCTTGGTGGTATCAATTCAACTTGATTTTGACCGAAACCACTTAGAGTTGATAAAATGACCGTTTTACCTCTCTTGGGGTTACCCTTCAGTGTTGGCATGACCTCCGGCTAACTTCCCGGGGTTGTCTCTGAGGTTTGGATTCCAATCGATTATGTTTGTCCTCAGGGTTGTCTCCGAGGCTAACTTGGTGCTTCCAAATTTTCCTCTAGAGATGTTGTGAGGCTTCAGGATTGTTTCCTAAGTTGATCTGACCTCCCGGGTTGAGACCGGGGATGATCTGTACCTCTTGGGTTGAGACCGGGGCTGACCTGTACCTCTCTGGTTGAGACCAGGGCTGAGGTGGTGGCCCAGTATTGAGACTGGGGTTGATTTGATGGTCCAATATTGAGTTCGGGGTTAATTTGATGGTCCGATATTGAGACCGAGGTTGAGTTGACAGCCCGGTATTGAGACCGGGGTTGGTTTGATGACCCAGTATTGAGACCGGGTTTGATTTGATGGTCCGGTATTGAGACCGGCGTTAAGTTGACTGCCCGGTATTGAGATCGGGGTTGATTTGATGGCTCGATATTGAGACCGGGGTTGATTTGATGGCCCGGTATTGAGATCGGGGTTAAGTTGACGACCCAGTATTGAGACCGGGGTTGAGTCGAAAAGACAATTTTGCCCTTCTACAGTGTTAGTAACAGGGAATTAAAATTTCGAGTTTCTACAAAGCTTTTTAATGGTTGCTCGAAAACCAATTTTCACCTACTATTCGCAGTGATATAATCGCAGTCCTTATCCCTTATGCACTGCGTATCAAGTGCCTCTTGGAAATCGACGACGAAGTCCATAAGACTTGTTGTACTATTACAAAAAAACTATTCATGTCCTCACTCTTTGATGTTGTGGTCATTTCAACTGCAGAAAATATTTTTTGTATATGTCCAAATCCATTTCTCTCGAGTAATCCATTAACAATTTTCAACAGTCCTCAAATTCTTTATACTCAATGTAGACACTCGAAACTTTGCATTCCTGTTACCAACCTTGCAAGAGGGCAGAATCGTCTTTTACTTTCCAGAGACAACACTAAAAGTCTAAATCATCAAACCAATCCCCGGAGAAAGTCCCGGGAAATCATCAAACTATCCCCCGGAGACAGTCCAGGAAAATCATCAAACTAGACCCCCGAAGACAGCCCCGGGAAATCATCATATCAATCTCCCCGGAGATAGCCCCGAGAATCATCGAATCAACTTCAGAGATAGCCTTGAAGACAGACGAAAGTCGACAGCCGTTAAACCCCGGAGTTAACCCTTAGGGAAGACAGCTGCAGCTACATCAAGCCTAGAACCAACCCGAAAGAGCAAAAGAGTAATTTTATCAACTCAACATCAAATCAGATCAAATTATTGTGAAGAAGGTCAGATAGAACAATCACAGCAATCCCGAGTGAAAACTGCACCAGACAGCTCAACAGACTGACTGCGAAGATCTGGTCATGGACTCATTTTTTCGGACTCGGAAAAGGTCAAGTCATATGTCATTGTGTATATCTCAGAAAGGGCTTTCTGTAAAGGTATAACACACCTCCATCGAATTCCCGGATAATTAATATAATTTTTAATACTTTTTTATATGAATAATAAGATTCATTCTCCAATAATAAGTTTGTTTTACGTAAATTTTAATATGGGAAAAATAGTTATAATATTATTTTTGCATTAATTTGTACTTTTATGGCTATTAATTTTTTTAATACAAAACAATATATTTTAATGTATATTACGTAAATTTTAATCTTTGAGAAATTTAATTAGCAAAAACTTTGTGACTTTATTTTACTAATAAAATAAATATTTATTATTTTTTTGACATTTATGTTATTTATTGTACAAGTTCATAATTTACTTAATTAGATCAAGCTTAGGAAAAATTATAATATAAAAATTTATATTTAGTGGATATACTAAATATTATAACTTGAAGGGAGTATTAGACATTATATTAAAAATATTTTTAAATATTAATTGATTAACCACACTAGGGCTAGTGATGTTATATACTCACGCCATCCCTAATTATTTGATGTTTTGGAGCTTTGCACAACTATTAAAAAAGCTAAAACTCCTATAAAAACTCTACTAAAATTACTTTGTATTAACAAAAATACCCTTGCATAGATAAATAAAAAGCTAAACTGTAGATGATAAAGATGAGAGAGAAATATTGTTAAAAGATAGAGAAAATATAGGAAGTATAAGAGAGAGAAAGAGAGTATACCATTAAGGTATTAAAAGAGGGAGAAAAAATAGCCTTGAAAAAGTAGGAGAGAATTAAGGAGAGAATTAAATATTTAGGGGTAATTTAGAAAGTAATGTAATTAATATCTCCTAAAAATCTACAAACGTCAAATAAATAGGAACAAATTTTATTCTCTAAAATGTCAAATAAATAGGGATGGAGGGAGTATTATATAGACTAGAGAGAGGGGTGCCGACTATTACTTCCAAATTAGGGTCCTCTTTGAGACACCCCCAAATTCGGGTACTTCGTTTTCACATGATTTGGTGTTCACTTTCTAAATAGAACATACATCTATCCATAATAAGGAATGTAAAATAAATTACAACCTTGAATAAATAATAAAATCTTCCTTAAAAAGGAATTACAACCTTATTCAAAATCATCCCAGGGTTTATATAACCTTAACATAAATAATAATACGTAAATAAAATATCAAAACATCAAGTCTTATTACAATCAAAATCAAAAGATAACAAGTCTTCACTTGTTCATCTTGTCTTTTTCTTTATTCGTTGACGGTACGTCAACGTTCTCGGCTTTAACTGCAAGGGATTATTAAATATGCAACAGTGAGCAAACAAAAGCTCACTTGGAATACAACAATAATATGACATGTGACGCCCCCCATAATAGGTTCAGTCAACCCAACCTATTCTGAGTCGCCAAATACATGGTACAGAATTCAAATATAAATTTTATATCATACGGTCGTGCAAAATACGACCACACAACTTTGAGTGTCAATACAAATATGTAGAAAATATTAAGATTCAAACTAAGTCCTCATTACAATTATTATCACACTATTTATCAAAATAGTGAGGACTACTACTGCTCTAACTCGGACCATCACTCTGTCCCCCGACTAGTTCCCGCAACATTCTCATTTCCTAAAGAGGACAACAGATGAAAAGGGTGAGCTCAACTAGCTCAGTAAAGAATATTATGACTAAGATAATGGAAAATAAATTATCGTTAGCCTTCAATAAATCAGATAAAATATAATGGACAACCAATCTTAGATCAATATTCGCAGCGGAAATAACAATTCATTAGAAGAGTTAAGCAGAGAATCAAGTCTACTATCTTCTATGATTTAAAAGTCCATCATCAATATTTTATCCCTGTAACATCAATCAATATACATCTCGAATCAAATATTCATCTTTGCACTACAGGCCAAAGATATTCATTTGTTTCATCAGTGGTCATATTCATCTCAACACCTGTCATCTTTGCACTACGGCCAAAGATATTCATCAGGTAATCATTCATCTTTGCTCTACAGGCCAAAGATATTCAGTTATATCACTTTTTAGGACTGAAGATGATGAAAAATATTTTAAAGAATGAATCCAGTGAGATAAAAGACAAAGATTAAGGATTCAGTATTTTAGTTTATCCAAGTTCAAAAATACTCCATAATAATACTTTGTGGAGCAAAATTCAAGAATGGCGCTCAAAACTTAGATACAATCAAAGATAGAAACCTTAACAAGCAATTTGGACATATAGAAGAAAATTTAATTTTTCTGTGAATAGTGCCGTATACGTGATAGTGCCGTATACGTGAATAGTAACCACGACGAAAAAAGTAAGAATTTCATAATAAAATTCATGCCAATATTTTGGTATAATGATATTGAAAAGAATAACATCATTTACGAAAGAAAATAACATCCCTTACCTCAAAAAGATAGTACCTCTGACTGGAATATCGGATATAATACCGAAGGAAACTTGCACTGAATAGCAACACTCAAAGTATTGAAATACTCACAAAAATACGCTCGATATTATAGAGAGAGAAAACTTCTGATTCTGGTGTGATTTTCAATTCTAACCTAAGCACCCTATTTATAGGAAAAGCTTAGGATGCCAAAGGAGACTAAAATAATAAAATATTATTATTTTTTAAAAAAAATTCCGCCGCCTGGCGGCTCTCCAAATTTTCAACAAAAGTGGGTCCCACCCATTAAATAATATATATTTTCTGAAACTTCAATAATTCATAACAAATAGCCCCTTTGTCAGAAAAATACAAATTCTATGTCCTTTTATAGGAAATTTAATTCTCTACAACTTTGCAGAAGAAAGTTTTTCTAAATTCCAAACATAAATTATCCGAAATTCATAAACAGATGATTTCTCACACCAAAATATTGATAAAACTCATCAGCGTCAATTCCTTCTTTAATATCCACAAAATAAATATTTCATTATCATATAAATCAATAATTAATTATTCACAAATAATATTATAGAACTACAATATTAACAACCAGGTCAAGAAGGGGCCTTCCGATAAGGACTTCTCCTTACTGACGCGCAATTAAATAACTCCTCCTAGATAGAACTTCCTTAGACATTGTCAATAATGCTATCTAATAATATTATTCAAATAATATGAATTATTGAGTTGATAACGTGAAATACTGTGCAACGACAATTATTGAATCAATACTACAAAATATCAACTGTAGCCATTATTGAATCAATCATATAAAATGGCAACGTAGCAATTATTGAGTCAATAAAATATCAATGTAACAATTATTGAGTCAATAATATAAAATATCAACGTAGCAATTATTGAGTCAATAATATAAAATATTGAACAGTAATTACTGTAACAATAATTGAGTAATGGCTTCTCACGTAAGACTCAATAATTCGAAATACTGTGCAATACCGTATGCTACTATGCAACACCGTGTATCACTGTATTTTAACCACCGGGTATTTCAACAGTACTAACGGTAACAATTACGCCGTTATCTTGTAAAAAAGTTATTTCTGTCACTTTCTATATCCGACAGTTATTCCGTTGTGGGGGCCCACAAATAGCTGCGCCGTCGTACGAATATTCCCCGACAACAAGAATATTCCACGACCAAACGAATATTCCCCGACAACAAGAATATTTTATAACCACTTGTTCATTTTAAAAATGTTTGCACATTTCACCCATAACTTTCATATTTATCAAAACAACACCTTACTGTTTCGAAATAATATATAAAGAAAACTAAATCTTTATTCATAAAAGTTGGGGTCTTACATGACATAACTGAATAACTTCAAAAGATTTGAATAACTTTACTTTCATCAACAATAAAGAATTGAATAATAATTCTTTCATCAATATTTAGAATTTTGAATATTGAAACATCTGAGGGTTGTAAGACCTTGAACTTTGTCCTAGGTTATAAACATTTTTATTTAAAACCTTTAACAATTATTTAGACTATGGACCTTAACTCGTACTTAGGGGGATAAGCCCTTCGTACCATGTATTGTGCATAAACATCTTAAAGCTTTCGCATAGTAACCTTCCCTAATAAATAGGGTTGTTCATCTCAGTATTTGAGTTCAAGTCCGCACCAAACAAAATTTGGTTTGGATAAACTTAAAGGGTAATTTAGGATTCAACGTTCATCAACTAAGGAATAGTTGAATCGACTTACAATAATCAAGAATAATTCAATAATAACGAATTATGAAATACTTATGCTTTAGAATTTAACTTAAAACATAAGAAAGATAAGATAGACCTTGCTTGAACAATAAGTCAAAGTCACTTTAAGTAAATTATGAATTTTAAATACATACTTGTCCAGTGCAGAAATAAAAGGACAACCTCGAACACAATAAATATTTGAATTCAACACTTGTACATAATTAACAAGTGTAGGAATAGAAGACTTGCCTCAAACGCAAATTACTATTAAAATCATGTTCTTTAAAACTTCATACACACATATATTTAATCACAATAATCTAAATTAGTTAACACGTAACTAATTCACATAATTAGTTAACCCATCTAGGTTAACTCATTCTTATTTAGTTATTAAGTTAATAATTAGTTATCACATAATTAATCACATCACATAATCATATTACATGCTTACATAATTAAATCAAATAATAATTATGTACTCGTATTATAATTAAGTAAATTATAATTTAAACATTCACTTTAATTATAATTAATTAAATTATAATTATATCTTATATTAATTAAATTATAATTTATAATTAATCAAACTACATCATTAAATTATAGTTAAACAAATTATAATTTAAATTAACATTCAATTGATTAAAATTAATCAAACTATAATTATAATTAACCAATTATAATTTAAACTTTTGCTTTAATTATAATTAATCCAATTATAATTACATATTATATTTTATTCATATAATATATTACTATTCATTTAGCATTTTAATGTATGCTTATTATGTCATAAAATTTATTACATACAATTAGCTTTTTATGATACAACAAAATGCATATAAAAAAAATAACACATCTTGACTTTCTGCACCCCCCGCCGGGACGGGGGTTTTGACCTTGATAGGCCCGCCAGTGCGGGACTTCTGTAGGGTCGGCAGACATGTTCGTGAACTATACAGAGAAAAAATAAATTTGACTTGTTTTTTCACACCAAATTTTAATTCCAGTCAATACAATTCATATCAATTTTATAGAAATCATAAACTTAAAGCTTCTAATATGTTTTAACACATTGAATCATCAAAACACATAATCATAACTCAATTTCATGATTTTTTTGAAGAAAAACCATTGTTAAGTGTTCTTGAGAAAATTCATTAACACTGAAATTTGTTTCTACATTAAAATACACAATTCAACACATATTAAATTCGTTTATAAACATGTTATCATTATCTAACATCAATTTAAACAACAATTAACAATCAGCCATAAATTTTTGATTTTAAAAGAGTACTACTTAGAAAAACCAATTCTCTGTAACTTTTTGATGAGCATGAATCCCTCATGTTCATCATATATGCATGAATTACAACTAACCCAAACATACAATCATACCTAAACATGTTATAAACAAAAACATACATATATACACCATGATCAATACAATTTTCATAAGAATTCAATTAACAGAGAACTTAAATTTTACGAAGAACATATAAACACAAATTCTAACAATTAAAAGATGAGAGTTATACCCTTATGCTTAGTGGATTGAAAGGAGAGGATGATGATTAGTGACTCTTGTTTTTGATTCCTCCAACTCTTCTTCTTTCGTTCTCTTCTTCTCATCTCTTTTCTCTCTGTTTTGTTCTTCTTTGTTCTTTGTTCTAACTGACTAACTTTTTACTACCGTATAATATAATACATATATTATACATATATTACATATAACTATACAACATATAAGTGACATATAATTTATATCATACATTAATTTCTAATAATTATATAAGTTACACTTGTTTTGAATTTGAAAAGCCAGAAGGCTTGTTTGACAACCTTTATATATATATAAAAAAATAGATTTTAGTAACTAAGGCATTGTTTGGGAAAAATGGGTTTAAAACAAATACAAGGGCCCTATTTGGCAAAAATCTTTTAAAATAAAAGTAAGGGCCTTGTTTGGTATTTTTTTTTAAAAAAATCTTTTCTTTATTTTAATAAATTCTTTTAACACATATTTTAATGTTACACTTTAATTAATTAAATATTTAATATTCTAATTTAATTAATTAAAATCTAACATCAATTAATCATATAAAACACTTATCACATAATTCATCTAATTTAATTATCTCAATTAAATTAGAATTATACTATAAAATTAATATACATCAATTAAATTAAATATTCATTTAATTAATATATAACACTTAATTAACTTACTCTACAACAATCACATAATTTATTTATTTAACTCAGTAATAAATCAAATAAAATATTTATTTAATTCAATAAATATTTACAATTAATATATAAAATTCTCATTCGTTACACTCTTAACATATGCCTTAAGGGCACATGCTAAGCACACAATTTAAGAGAATATTTTTTTGAACTGTATGCATATTTTATTGATTTCTGTATTTGCATTAATAATTTAATAAAATATTTTTTTAAATTGTGTGTTTAGTATTTGTTAAGAAATTCGTAAAAACTATGGAGTATTAGAGAGGTGCTCGCTATTACTTAAAAACTAGAAGGTGCTGATTATTACTTAAAAACTAGGGCGAGTGTTATTATGATTATGTGTCAATTCATATAGATTACGTGTTCATATACGTTTTTTCTTTAATTTTAAATTAATAACATAATGCAAGTTCCACATGAAAATACAATCCCCCTCTTGCTACTCCACCTCGAACTAAATCAATAAAAGCAGCCCAATTTCTCACATTGCCGATCCCCAAATGGCATTCAATTCTGAAGAATTCTCTGGAAGCGAATCCGATGACGGCTTCGATGAAGACATGGAAGCCCTCAAAAGGGCTTGCCTTATCACCGGAACAAAACCCTACCACCACCTTCATCCTTCCACAGCCGCTACGTCCAATTCCGACGGTGTCGCCTCCGCCGCTGAGTCGGAGGATGGGGAGGAGGAAGAGGATGACCTTGAGTTGATTCGCAAGATGCAGCAAAGATTCTCTTGTGATGGTTTTGAAGAGCCCTTAAATTTGAAGCCAATTTGTTCGCTTCCGCCGGTATTGGACTCCGATAATGATGATGATTCTGATGATGATTTCCAAATCCTCCTTGCTATTCAACGACGGTTCTCAGATTACAATAGTGGTAAATAAAATCTACTTTCCAATCTACATTACATTTTTTTGTCATCTGGCAAACTTCAAAAGTTACTTTCAATATAAACAACATAAACAGATATAAGTGCTATGTTACTAGCTAAAAAATACAAAGACTAATTAACATATTTTTTACTATCAAAACTTGAATGAATTCATCATTCATCATAAGATGTCACAAATTGACTTAAAAAGTTCAAATGTATGAGTTATCTAGAAAACTAGTTATGCTTATTGAGAATAGCAGATTAGGGTTTTGATGTACCAAATATAATGATTGCATTTTTAAGTTTAAAATTAAGGGCTTTACCAGATATTAGAATTTTAATTTTGGTTTCATTCGATTTGCCTGACATGAACTCTTTCTTGGGACTTTCTAAAAGAAAAAGATAAAATCTTAATAACAAACAATGCTTGTTGTCAAAGGAATAATCCTGGTCTCGTGTCCCTATTTTTTACGCCAACTGAAATACGGATGCATTAGTCCTATATTTCTGTACAAATTTAACCAAACTAGTGTAATTTTGGCACTTTGGCTGTCCAGAAATTTTAGGGCCTGAAATTAATCTCAAAAAAGTTTAGGGTCATCTTTTTAGTGGATATGGTAAAATGTCTTAGATTTAATAGGAATGGAATGTTGAGTTGGAGGAACTTTTAAGTGTACTTTCTCCGTCCAGTGGAAGAGCCAGTTTTTTTCCTAAAGGTGTGTTGTGAGTTTTATTTTGAGGGAAACGCGTACGAACAAAGAGTTCTTGCTCTTTTGGCAGTTGGTGCGTCTACTCGTTGGCTACTTTATACCAAACGAGCACCTTCTGCATGGCTGAACTTTGCCTTATGTGGCTTGGCGAAACAACATCTTTCTATAAAGCTTGCTCCATTGCTTGCTTCTAGAGGAAAGATAGAGGTGGGGTTGGTTCTGCATTTTATGATGCCAGTACTTACGCGAAAGGCCATTTAGCTCCTGTGCCAGAGGGACTTCGCCCCAAGCCAGAGTTCTATTGCTAAGGTATTAGAATGAAAGCGTCCAACTTTCCCTACCCTTACCTTCCATAGTGTTGCCATGAAATAAAACTCAAAAAAACACCGTAAGGGGATTTCAAAGTTAAGTTTATTACTCCCTCCTCTCTATAAAAAGTCTCATTTGCCATTTTTTCCCCAAAAGGGTCCCAAATATATTGATGAAAGTATAAACTGACACTGTCCTCAACATTACCATAACAATCCCATTATTATGCCATCACTACCCTCATAAATTTAGGGGTAAATATAACAAATTGTATCCTTAAAGTTTGTAATTTTACAAATGAGACTCTTTTTTGGAACGTAGGGAATATAATTTTTCTATAATGGTTGTTTGTAAAAAAAAGGGGGTCAAACACTCAAACTTAAACACTATTAGCTTCCCTCTTAGTTAAAGGTGGGCCCTATTTTTAGAGTTCAAAACCCATTTTTATAGAAATTTTAATGAATTCCGAACCTTTTCTTTTTTCACCTTTCCAAATTCGAGGTGTTCTACTTGATCACCTTCGAGGACATTTAGATCAACCCCAGCCTTTATCCTACTTTAGTTGATGTCCTTTCCTTTTTTCTGATGTCCCAAAAGCTTCTCTAGTGTTTCTCCTATATTAGTTTTTATATTTGTCCTTCATGTTATATTCTCATTAGCCGGGATGGGATAGGATCAAAGGAAAAGTTATTTGGAACATTTATCAACTTTTACACAATATTCTCACTAAACTTAAGTGGGATGAGTGGAGGGAGTCATTACTTTTGATGTCACTTTTGTTTGCTTGTGAAGTAGTTTTAGGAAAAATGAACTCTACCTCGAGTTTTGAAGTATGAGAGAATCCATAAGCTATGAATTGTACTCCAAGCATGCAAAAACTTTTGATCCTCCTTTAGACATTTTGATAACTAGAAAACAATAAGGATATCACTTTCTTGTATTGCATTTTGTTAGAGCTCTCATTGATAACGAAATCAATGACTGAATCATTGACTTCTTCATATAAAATATCAAGTTGCTTTAGGAAGACATCATCAACTTTTTACTCGATCTCGGTCTCGCTCTTTGTATCCTCAACTTCAATTTTATCTTCATACTAGCTGTATCCGTCCGTGCCTTCGGCACTATTTAGCTTTGGACGGTGAGATTTGTCCCAAACTTTGGACGGCTCAGATGATTTTTGGGTTGAGCGGGAAATTCAAATTCAGTTGTGTTTTGTTATATAGATTTGGCGGTGATCTCGTTGAAGTGTTGAAATTCTTCATTTGACTCTTTTACTACATCTTGTGGAAAGTTCTACTTTGGCTGGAATTAATTTGATAGTATAACTTCCATGTTTAAAAGAGTAAATGTCACTTTCTTCCTGATTCAGATGTTCAATCCAAGGTTGACGAAGTAGAATATGCGCAACATTCATGGGTAGAATACCACACCTAATATTTTCAGAATATATGAACATTTTGATTGGAACCAAGCATCTTTCTGCAGCACAAAAAGAAGTATAACCTAGCCAAGGATAGTGTAAGGGTGTGGATGTGGTTCAACATGAAGTTTTAATCTTTCAATTGCACGTGGAGAAACAACACTAATAGAGCATTCCTCTTCAATGATAATTCTGCACTCTCTTTCCCCCCAACGAAGAGAAGTACGAAAAGTAGTGTCACGCTTTAAAGAATCATCTTTGTGAAGCTTTGGGAAATCCAACTCCAATCGTATTACCAACGCAACTGACCAGATGAGGTTGCAACAAATAGCGAGTCTTATACCTTTTATTTTTTAATAAATCTTCTTTCTCTGACACATCAGTTGGCTCACATTTTTTCCCAGATGAACAGTAATTCTGTTTTCCCATAAAATTCTATTATGACTAATGCTCTTCCGTTGATGAACAGTACCGTAGCGAGTACTGTAGCAGAACGTTTTTTTTATATGCTTGAATATGGAAGTTTTGGGATGGCTGAAAATTTTATGGTTAGGGTTTACTCATATTGTTTTATTTTTGATAGATTAAGGGGTGGTTCGGGTCGATATTTTTGGGACAAAAAGAAATATGGACTATGGCTGGATTTTTTGTTTTTATTTTTTTTCTTGGCAGCAGCTGGACTATTTGGACAGTGTACTGATTTTTTAGGAACGAAAAATTGAGACAAATTTGAGACTACGTTGTCTCGTTTTTTGGGTAGAATTGAGACTACGTTGTCGTCTCGGATATTGTCGTCGACACTCTAGTGAACTTCGACAAAAGATGGAGGCAATAAAATTATGGTAGGAAGAAAACAGGTTAATAACCAACATGGCTCTGATACCAAATAATGTTGGACAAGATAGAGGAAAGAATAAAAGAGATTAAAATGAAGATAATTAGGCTAAAAAGTCACGCGTACAAGGTTTAATGTTCAATAATATCAATTATACAAGATCAATAATAATGTGATTGGATCAACTTTTCAAATAACGGTAGTGGCCTATGTTTCGGTGTTTCGGGAGGTCATTTTTTGTTTCGGTTTCGGTCAATACGGACTGTAGCTAGTTAGGAGCTTAAAAAAAGGTGAAAAAATTATGAAAAATTATATATAATAAAAACGACAAGATGAATCAATTAAGTTCACTAAAAACACTATCTAGTGCACATAATATTGTCTAATTGATAAAACAGACATCTCACATATATGTATGGTCGTTAAGGCATCGCCTAGGCGACGCTTAGGCGTTCAAGCGGTGGTCCAAATCTAGTCTAGGCGAGGAGACGACTTGGTCGAAGTTACTAAGGCAAGCGCCTTGGCAGCTAAAACGTCGCATTGGGTCGCCTTAACAACCATGCATATATGCGAGATATATATGCATGTGTGAGAAAGAGAGATTATCATTTTAAACTTTAATACATTAAACTTTCCTATGTTTAATGTATTTGTGAAATAAAATATATCTAAATTTATACATTTATAAATTGCACATTATAAACGACTTATCGCCTTGTGGACGCCTAGGCGGTCGCCTTATCGCCTAGGCCTTGCCTTAGCGTCTTGACAACTATGCATATATGTTTAATCAATTTTACATTTAAATAAAGTTGATATTAATGTTGTGTTAGCTCAAATAGTTAAACACACATGTTCCGTATAATTTAACTTATATAAGTATATTTTAAGTTGAGTTTTTTTTCAAGTTGTACTTAACTAGATATTATATAGGTATAATTAAATTATAATTTAAGTACAATTAAGCTTAACTAAATATATGTTAAGTATATTTTTTTATATTATTTTAAGTTATACTTAACTAGTTGCTATATTGGTACATTCTATGTACAAATTAACTTAACTAAGTATATTTGAAGTACAATATTTTTTTTAAGGTTTACTTAACTAGGTATTACATATGTATAATTAAGGTATAATTTATAGAGAAAGTTCGAGTCTCTCTTTTATAGGTTTCAGCATATTTAATTTTATTTTTTTGGTGGCGTTTCTCCCCTATACAGTGATTTATTCTTTATTTGGTTCGAAACCGTTACGTTATGCCGAGTTGTCGAAGTTTTATCAAAAATTACCCTTCACATAAATAACTCTTAATTTTGCGATTAGTGTTAAGGTTGTGGTTCGGCACCGACCGATGCCTAACCGATATACTGATTTCAGCGTAATGGCCAATACTTTGGACCATGTCTTGGAAAATTCTAGGTAATTTGATTTAAAAATGAGACCAATTTCTAATAATAATCTACTACTACAGAAAAAAGCTTTAGAAGATTCTACTAATATAATTATATATTTGTTTGTGTAATATATCGTATACTAAATAAACTAATTACATTGAAATCATCCATAAATAATAATAGATAATAACAAACCAATAATATTAAATTTCTTTTACTTCCATCCTCGTTAGATAGTAATTTAGATCTAACATTGTGTGTTGGCAGTTGCAATGCTTTATTTTGATTTGTGCAGCCCAGTGTGAGGGAAGAGGAATTTGTTTTGTACAAAGAATTTCTTTAGGATACATACCGTTGCCGTCATTTGTCTTCTATATGCTTTCGCCAGCTTCACAAATCGTTCAGTCACATTGGCTTTTTGTCTGTGTAGCACATGATATAAAGAGATTATTCAATATGATCAATGAAATTTTATATTATCCATAGCATCTGATTGTATAAAATGTGTGAATTCTTAAGCATTTAAAACACTTTCTGCCAGAAAGTTTGAGGTCTTACTACTCCTACCCTAGTGCAAAGTTGGTTCATATACACAGTAAGAAATTTGACCAAGGAAGTTTGTGTTGGTTCAATCCGTTTCGACCCAAAGTATTAAAAAGTAATCTAGTTCATGTGTTACGCAGTACTACTCATCAGAAGTAGGGAAAAAAATTACTAGGTTACACAATATTAGCTTGGACATCGAAATAGATTTGGAATTATATGTTGATACAGTTGCAATACTTTTATCTCTCACTACATGTTTACACAAGCTTTTGTTGACTTCTATTGACACAGAAATCTCTGTAGCTATGTAATCTTCAAGATTACTAATCTATTTCTCAAACTAATTCAGATAGCCTGAGAAATAGCACGGAAGATTGTTTGCATAAACCGCAGGTTGGTTCTATTAATATAGATTCGGGAAAGGAAACTTCCAATAATTTGTATATAGGCAGAACTAATATTGGCGAAGGATTTCCAGATTGTGTAGATGCAAGCAGCACCAGGCATGTCAGTGATGATGCTCCGGGGAACCAACCTTCTGGTTTCCTTGAATGGCATGAGTTAGGTACTGAAAATGTTTCAACATCGCCGGTCAGAGATTATTCTGGCTTCCCAAAATCTGCACAGGCGTTTCTTGATGCCATTAAGAAGAACAGATCCTGTCAGAAATACCTGCGAAGTAAGCTGATGCAAATTGAAGCAAGAATTGAAGAGAATTCAAAACTGAACAAAAGTGTTAAAGCTCTGAAAGAATTTCAGGTTTGCTGTAGGAGAAGAACTGGGCGAGCATTGTCTCAGAAGAAGGATGACCGTGTTCAGTTGATTTCAGTGCCCAAGCTGAGGGCCAATGCAAAGGTCAGTCTCTCAGTCAATGTTTCATATTGCTGTTTTGAATTTTAATCTTCTTGTTTTCTTGTCACGGTCCATCATAATCATGCTTAACTCGTTGTGTCTTATTTTAAATCATATGTGAAAATGTATTAAGCCTTCTTTATCCAATTATTTTCATAGCTCAAATTGCTTTGGTGTTGGTTTATATTATTTGGTTTGAGCAAGTTGTTTTCGAAATTTAGATGTTTTTTCCTTTAATAACTGTTAGATCTAAAGATCAAATAATAGACAATTGCATAGAAAATAGATGAAGAGCAGAAGTCTGATGTATTCATTTGATGCTACAATGATATACCAAAAGATATTTTTATAATAACTAGAAAAAGTTGCTATAACATGGACTCAAACCCATGAGACCCCTGACTACCCTGTCATAGCCATTGGTCGGGCCCACTGAAGTATGAGCCCACCCCAACAATAACCTTTAGATTTTAATATTTACCAACTTCATCTTGACCATCAGAGTACACATCTTTGTTTTCAGGTGAAGGAGAAGAAAAATAATGCTATGTATTATGGCCCTGCTGAGAATTCTCATGTGCCGAACTACAGAATGGTACTAAAAAATTTTCCAGTCTCATTGAGTCGGGAGAAGTGGACAGAAGAAGAAGATGAAAACATTATGAAGGGTATTAAACAACAATTTCAAGACATGTTGCTTCAAAAGACCTATCAAAAAGAAGAATTGTTGCATCAAAAGTCGGTTGATCTATTAAGGTACTTTCTTTCACATTCTGTAATTATATGAAGGATTTACTCATTGCAGTCACAAGTAAAGCTTTTCGTGTATTTTAGTATGAGTTTTATATGTGCTAATGTTCGTTATCTTGCACAGGGCTGATAAATTGTAGGCGATGTAGGGTTTTATTTGTTTTGTTTTTATTTTGTCTTTCTCTAACAAAATTCTTCAGTATTTGCTTGTCGACCTATATTTATTTATTTATTTTATACAGAAGAAGAAATTTTATTAAATAAAAGAGGGACTACTGTGGGCGGACAAGTAGCTGGGCAAGGAAATAGAAGTGTGAGAATAAACTAATAAAGCACAGCTTGCCAGTATCTATGAACATCTGGAATTAAAACACCTTTAAAAGCTCCCACAGCTGAAGCCCATGGTATCTCCAGATATGAGGAAACCCTGTCTCTAGGAAGAGGTAGTGAGAGATGGATATCATTGAAAATTCTAGCATTCATTTCAGTCCATATGTCCTATAAAATAGTAAAACAAGCTCACTTCCAAAGAATCTTGGTATCTTTATGTCTCCAAATCCCAAAAATCTTACCTGAAGCAAACTCTCTGTGAAGTAAGGGGGCATCCAAGAATCTTATTTGAAGTAAACTCCCTACAGAACTCAATTTATGAGACAAGAAAGCATATTAGCTTTGGTTTAATCTTAAAGTAGTTAAATAAGCATAAAAAACTTTAAATACTTTAAACTAAATGCTTAATTAACATCCAATATTATCTAGGTAATAATCATAAGGAACAAGAGCAAAAAAAATTGCCGATAACTATACAAGTGAAAATCTAAGACCCAAATTACATAGTGGAGTGCAAAAGTCAACTCCAAATTATTTATGTACGTCTTCAATCCATACAATACATAAGAGAAGTGACATTCAGAAAAAAAAAGTGTTGACGAAGTCCTTAAAGAAGATAAAACACCCTAAAAAGCATTTCATTGCTTATTGTATAAAACGAGCGAACTTTTACCGGGAAAAAAACTTTAATGTGTTGTTCTAACTGTTAACATGTACTTTGATTTAAACCAAATCGCCAATCATATGTATCGTAGGATACTGTGTGTTGTCTCATAAACGACTCTATTTAAGATACAGTAACGATATCATATCGAATTGGCTCTATTCACGGTGGAAGACAGGGTAAATAACAGAAACAATCACAAGAATTGAATCTGAAACTCTGTGATCACATGAATCCACAAAGGAGAGATGAAAGACTGTAGAACAATTGTCAGAGTAATATGATAATTCAATAATAATGAGAGGAGTTCCATAATAATAATCCTAAGAGACTATTTATACTACCTAAACCCTAAAATTAAATAAACTCCAATAAACTTAAAAACTAAGCCCAGAACATAAACAAACCCAAAATAATTAAATCTACTAGGCTATCCTAATTAATAAATAAAAATACATCAAATATTTAAATTGTCCATAAAACCGAAACAAAAATTATAGCGAATCTTGATAGATAATTCTTCCCGTGTCATTCTCCTTTTCTTGGGAAAAATTCGACCACAAATTTTAAAATGCAAGTATGAAGAGTTAAAAATTCCTAATCTCCTTCGGACAAATTTTGCACGATGTTGTTGCTCTAAAAAAATATTTGGAATTTTTTTGAAATAATCAAAGCTTTCATATTAACTTGCACTTTCAACAAATAATTAGGCACGATGAAATCAAAATTTTCCAAGTTGGTGAACATAGGATTACGAACAATCTCATGCTTAATCTCAATTTCTACAATATCCATATCCTTATTTAGCATCGACTCCAAATAATGATCCTCCTCAACAACCAAACTTGGTTCGTCTTCAACTACAACTTCTTCTTCAACTACAACTTCTTCAACTACCTTCTTCTTCAACTACCTTCTTTTTGTCTTTCATGCTTTCTACTAAAAGGGACAAATAATATATCTGAGAAATAGGATTGATGACACTACAACTTTCTTGAAGATTTTTCGTGCAGGTTATCAAATTCTTACAACACCTATTAACTTCATCAATTAGAAAAGATCGTTTTGACGCACTTCTCCAACTCTTTTTTTCTCAACTTGATACTGATGTTTCAATCCGACAGGTCTATAATTTGCTTCCTCCAATTCCTCTAACAGATCATCATATTTGGGCAACAAATTTGTACGATGACGTACATGAATTTCATAGTCCAATAAATCACATTCATTATTAAGAAAGTCGATATCTTTTCTTCTTTGCTCAATTCGTGCCTTGGTAACTCTATACATTGTCAATATCCAGATTTAGAGACTATACTTTCCAAAGCAAATTTAGGACTGTTAAGTCAAACAATTATAGTATAATCGTAAAATAACAGTTAATAACAATTGGAGCACCAAACAAAGATTTTAAGAACCCAAATTGAAAAAGTAAATAAACTAGAATAATCTAATTCTAAATTTTCAAATTAGCAAATCCCCACTAACGTTGAATACCTCTCTTACGGGTAAGATGGAAACCAATTGATGATTCCTCTCTTACAGGTAAGATGGAAACCAATTGATGATTCCTAGCTGCTGCTTGACTTCATTGCAGAAAACCAATTATGGATGGAATTTTTTTAAATTTTTTTTCTATTTTCCAGCAATCTGGTTGTGTGCCTTTGAATGACCTGATATGTACGATCTGTTCGGACGATGATGGCTTGTTTCAGACCGTGAAGGAAACTTTTTTTTATAAATTTATAGCAAAAAATGAAAAATAGATTTGACTAGCTATAACTAGTCCCCACGATAAACAAACGGTTACTTGCAATCCCCGGCTAAGCAGCTTCGATCGGCATCATTCTCCTTCACACTAGATTGTCTCTTACTTAATTAGTAGAATCGTCCTTGTCGTGGGCTAACTCCCAGGTTTTGATGCCAACTGACACAGTGGAAGGCGGATAAACAACAGAAACAATCACACAAATCGAGTCTAGAACTTTGCGATCACATGAATTCACAAATAAGAGATAAAAATATTGTAGAATAGTCATCAAAATAATATGATAATTCAATAATAATGAGAGTTATTCTATAATAATAACGCTAAGAGACTATTTATACTACCTAAACCCTAAAATTAAATAAAATCCAATAAATTTAAAAACTAAGCCCAAAACATAAACAGACCCAAAATAATTAAATCTACTAGGCTATCCTAATTAATAAATAAAAATACATCAAATACTTAAATTGTCCATAAAAACCGAAACATAATGAAGCTTGACATATAATTCTTCTCGTGTCATATTGTTTACGACGTATTGTGTATAGTAAAATATTGACACCTACGTCCATAGTTGTCAAATCGTGAATCATATTGTGTATCGAAGACCCCATATCGTGTTTCATGTATCGTATTGTGAATCATATTATACGATACGAAAAATGAAATGAAAATGTGGTAATATATATTTAAACATATAAAACACAATTTATTAAACATTCAAGCATATTAGCTTGACTCTATATAAAAGTAGTCAAGTAAATATTATTATAGACTAAAAATAAATTTTACAGTTAGATAGTAGCAAAAATACTCTAAATTAATTTATTAGATATTATTTCAGTAATTTTTATAAAGTAACAAGAGAAAACAAAAATTCAATTTCACCTTTTACCTATAAAACAAAAGAGAATAATTCAAATTACCAAGCGGAGATTTATGTATCTGCTTATAGAAAGTAACGTGAGAAAAATAGAGCGACATTCTGAAGAAGATATAAAATATTAAAAAGTGATTAAAGACTCATCAAACGATAGAATATGTTTATACTAAAAAATCTCTTCATTTGAAATGGTAGAAGGCTTAAAAGTTTTGTTTTTACTCTTTTGATTCTACATAAAAACTTTTTCAAGTCGATTGCTAACTTTAAAAAGTATCGTGCATTGTATTGTTTCGTAAGAATCGTATCATCACATAACTGAATCGTAAGATACGGTGCATTTTCGATTCATCCTCGAATTGTCTACCTACGTATCGTATTGAATCGTACGATACATATCGCGTATCGTAAGATTCTGACAACTATGACTACATCCACAATAATAAAAAAATAATACACAAAAACACATTAAGATACAATGCTAAATAGAAAAAGAAGAAGAAAAAAAGAAATGAAAAAGTTAATAAATATTAGAATAAAAAATAAAATAAAAATATGAAAACACAATAATAATAATAATAAGATTCTTATATACGGATTACCATCCTCCATTGAATCCTATGATAGGCCATGTTCTCATTCTCAGTTGTATTATGCTTTTGCAAGCCTCTTTGTAGAACTCTGCCAGATATTTTTGGTATCCCACTCCTTTATCCTCCTCTTAATACAAAATTCCTCTTCTCATCAGTGCATTTACAGGCTGACACTGGATATGACCAAGCTGTCTCAACTAATGTGTTCACTCATCCTCTTCTCAATTGGTGCCGCCCCAACCGTCTTTCGTATGTACTCGTTTCTAATTCAACCTTGTATACCCACACATCCACCTTAACATTCTCATCTCAATATTTAGTTCATATAGCATTGTTGGTCTCATCTTCGTCCTATAAAACTTCTTGAACTTGGCCTGGATTTTATTATTTACATAACAACCACAGTGCACCATGCCACTTTAGCCATCCTGCTCTAATCTTGTGGCTTATATCGCAAGCAATCTCTCTCGTTATGTAATATTAAATCAAGGTATTTGAATCCATCCTTCTTGGGCACTGCCTGTCTAAACATATTCATAATACGTCATATCTTCTTCTTACATACTGTGATTCTGTCTTACTACGATCTCTAGACTTCTTAACTTCTAATGTACTTCTCCTTAACTCCAACTATCATTAGTAAACATACTCCATAGCACTTTATCCTAAATGTCTTTTCTTAGTTCATTCATAACTTAGGAAAAAAGATGTGGGTTATTTTGATTGTTGATGTAATACTATTGTGATTGGAGAATCACGTGGTATGCCATCACAAGTCTTCATGCAAGTGATTGCACCATTTAAATGTCCTTAATCACAACAACATAAAGGACCCACGGAAGGAAACCTATCCTATGCTTGCTCTAGATTGAACACTATATGTGGAACATTTTCTATATATCAAGTGTCTAATTAGGAAGATAGCCTTCATAGTAGATCATCCTTTTATAAACCCAAATTGATTATCTTATACTTTAGTTCCTGTTCTTAACTGTTTTCCTATTACTGTCTCCACAATTTTAACAATTATCCGATACTAACTCTTCCTCCAAATTAATAATATTGGTAACTGAGGGTTTTTGGGATGCCAAGGTTACATGTAGTTCTATATTTTTCTGGTTTTTGGGATGCCAAGGTTACATGTAGTTCTATATTTTTCTGGTTGTTGTAATACTATTGGGAACAAATTACATCATTTTTAGGGAAGGTGGATGGAAAGACTTGAACCCTAGCCAATGCTAGGGTGGGTTCTCCCACTACCACTAGACCAAACCTTGGTCTTTAATGAGCATCCTAGTATCATAGTATGTACAGTAAGTGACCAAAATTTACCATAATAACATGATGTCTTCCATGACCAACCCCAATTCTAGCTGTTGAACCTATTCCCTTTCCTTAAATTTTAATATCACAAAGGTAGAAGAAATCTTTCTAAGTTGTGGTTCTCACTGATTCCAACTCTAGTTATATAGTTCATTCATAAATGGTTTCTGTTTTTGTTATGCATTTCTTAAGAGATATATTTTATTTTGGGTAAGTAACACGTGCTAAGTTGACAGTGATGCAGAGGGACTTTCTGGAATTTCAAATGATTTTGATAGCATTATTGAATCAATCGGTGACCTTGATATCACCAATGAGAACATGAGAGTATTTCTGCCCAAGGTTAACTGGGAGCAGTTGGCTTCCATGTACGTCGTGGGTCGATCTGGCGCAGAATGTGAAGCAAGGTAACAAATTCTATCTTGGGAAGAAAATTTAAGAAGAAAATCACATAGTTTGACATACTTGGGACGACTTTTTCTTTTTTAATTAGTATATTTAAATGTTATCTTTAGTGTTAAGTTACCATGGGAATGTGATTATGGAATCTGTGTTGTCCAAGTTACTTTATTTTTGTCTTTTTAGCTAATCTATTTGGTAAATTCTTGCAGGTGGTTGAACTGGAAAGATCCCTTAATCAATAAAGAATCATGGACAAAATTGGAAGAAAAGAATCTTTTGTATATTGTTCAACAAAAGGGGATCAGTAACTGGATTGATATCGCGGTATCATTGGGAACAAACAGGACCCCATTTCAGTGTTTGGCACATTATCAAAGGAGTCTTAATCCTTCAATACTGAAAAGGGAGTGGACGGAGGACGAGGATGATAAACTTCGCACAGCTGTTGAAACTTATGGTGATCGTGACTGGCAGCTTGTTGCTGCTGCATTGGAAGGACGGACAGGTACCCAATGCTCTAATAGGTCAGTTAGCGTTCAAAATGATTTTTGGATTTATATAATTTAGAGAAGTAGCTAACTTATGCAATACGTTGTGAGAAACAGCCCCCAAGTTCTCCAGAGTTGATGTATATCTACAAATTCTGTATTATGTGAGTGGGCTCCATTTTTAGCTGTGTTAAACCACTTAGATGTAACAGTTACATAATATTTTTGCATGGATTTTTATATATAATTAATGTGTTAATGAAAACTGGTTGGAATTATGAAACACGTTTTGGGAACCAGACAACTTTGATACTAGGCCATTTTGTTGCCCCCCCCTCTCTCTATATATAATCATCAAAGAAAAAAGACCTTAAGCATATGTTCAGAAGCTTCACTTTTTAATTATTCGGTTCTTTATGGTTTGTTTACATTAATTAATTTATGACGTGTCATTGTGTGCTCACTTATTGCAGATGGAAAAAATCATTGAATCCAATGAGGAAAAAGGTTGGAAAATGGACTCCAGATGAAGACAAACATTTGAAAGTAGCTGTGATGCTTTTTGGGGCAAAAAACTGGGGAAATATAGCTCAATTTGTATCTGGACGGACTAAGGAGCAGTGTACAGAAAGGTATGTATGTTTTCAACCAAATTCTTTTTTGGTGATTCAGTTTGTTTTATCCAACCATAGGGTTTGTTTGGGTGACAGATGGAAAAACTGCCTGGATCCTTCTCTCAAGCGGGGTCAATGGTCTGAAGACGAAGATTCAAGGTTGAAAGCAGCAATTGCAAAACATGGACATCGCTGGAGTATGGTTGCTGCATGTGTACCTCCACGTACTGATAGCCAGTGCCTGAGGTATGTAGTTGTGGATATCACTTTCAGAGAGGCAGTGTGTTATCCCTATAAATCCTGTGTACCCTAAACATTCCTGTTATGAAATAATTAAGATTTTTAATACATGAATTAACTTGTGTATAAACAGGAGATGGAAGTTGTTGTATCCGAATGAAGTTCCTTTGTACCAAGCAGCTAGAAAGATGCGAAAAGCCGCTCTAATATCAAACTTTGTAGATCGGGAATCGAAACGACCTGCCCTTGGACCTAATGATTTTGTCCCATTAAAGATGATTGATCTTCCTGGAACTGAAGATATAGATTCTCCTAGAAAGAGGAAATCAAGGTTTGCTGTTCAAACACTTATTCTAGGTTTTCCTTTTTTACTGCATTCTCTGTATTGATTTTGTTATGTCCTGAATGTAATGCACTGTCTGAATGATACTTTGTATAGGTATGTTTGTCTTCTTGCCTTTCCGTAGCCTAATAATTTTGAAAGACTGGGCCTTACTTTTTTTGAGAGTTTTCCTAGAATTACATCTTTAAGCAAAGTGTGCCCTAAGCATAGATTATGAACCACTTCTTCTGTTTGTAGGATTCTCACCCTCAGTCCCTTATTCTGTAATCCTATCTCTAATGAAATCTTTTTTATTTAATCTATAAGAAATTTAAGTCCTTTCATGAACTTCAAAATGTAGCTGTTTTGGTTTAGAGTATTTCTCGTCCTCGGCCTCTTTAGTTTGTAATCCACTTCTTTGTAACAAAATTTTCTAATTTTATCAGAAGTATAAATATTTGCATTACATGTGTGCTTGACTTATTGTCAGTTAATGAACTTTCAATTATGTTGCCAAAATCAGATCCAAGAGGCCCAGAAAGGAAGCTCAAATTCGTCCCAAGGGAGCTTTGAGGTTAAATGATGGCAGTGAGGTTATCGACTTCAGCGGTGATGATGGCATTTCAAGGAAGAAACGAGGGAGAAAAGTATGTTTGAATGACAAATTCTCCTCAAAACGCGATCTTGTACCACCTGCTCCTGATACAATGCTGTTATCGATAACCAATGGGAAAGAGCTTGGAGCTGATGGTGGGGATATTGCTATGAAGAAGAAAGATTCAGGGAGGCGAAAAAGGAGGTATTCATGGTGAACAGTATAAACTAGTTTCTCTATTGTTTACTGCATTTTGAAGCTTCTTAATAAAATCATCCTATACATAAAACTTAAAAGTATCAATTACCATATGGGTTTAAGTGTTTTATTGCATCTTAACAGTCACCTCTTAATGCATCTTAATGTTTGAAATTGGGATAAAATTTTTCCTTTGAATGCCTCTAAATCATTAAGATACAAAATTAAATCTAAACTATGCTGAGGACCACATTAAGATGTATTAAAATGTATTACGAGGTGGGCTGTTAAGATGCATTAAGATGCAATCAAACACCACCACTTTCACATAATACCCCTATAAACTTCACCTAATAGCCTACTTATGACGAGTTTATATATTTTATTTTAGCCTTGTGGCAACTTTAAGATGATTGAATGGATATCCTTGTTATTTAACAAGAGTTGAAATTCTATATGGGACTCGTCTTTTGTATTCATTCTAATCAGAATTTATTTCCACCCCAAATGCACAAGCTGGAAAAAATACCTTGTACTCAAGTCAAAATCTATGAAATTTTCTTACGAAAAAAAAGATTAGTTGATTACTTGTGAAACAATTAGTCTTACTTCTGGATTATATACTGTAGCTTTAGTTTAAAACGGCTTCTCTACAACTCCATCAAAGGACTGTACAGAGTCAGTAATGGATGATCTTATTAAGCTCATTATATAACACAAAAATATATTCTTATTTGAATATTTAATATTCTATCAATAATATGTTAATTGACAGTTAAATTCTTTATGGTTAGTTATGCCTATCACGTGCAACTCACCTGAACTTTAACTAGTCCTAAAAGAGCTAGAATTATCAGTCACTTCTAATTATGTGCAAGTCGACATGAAATAATCAGGTCTTATAGAATAATCCTTTAGTAGAAAGTTGTACCGATGTTAAATTCATCACCTAAATTTTTTGGACCTTTGTGATTGAGTTCTTGTTTGTAATTTTATCAAGTTATTTTTTTTTCTTTTCAATTTGCAGAGGCAGGCGAAAATCTGATGAAGCAGATGCAACTTCTAGGCAAGTCTCCATTCCAGTGAAAAAGAGAACAAGGAGACCAAGGTCATGGGAAAATGAAGGTTCTGATCCTACAAATGAGAACGTTGGGGACCTGGGCAGGGACGAAGCTACAAAGAACAGAAAGGCAAAGGCTTCTAAACTACCCTCAAGAAATAATAGATGCACTGAACAACTTAATGAAGTTCAACTGAATACAATTTCTGATGAGGTAGAGGCCTTTGGTGGAGAAGAGACCATTTCACCCCACAAACATAGGAAGGTTAAGTTGCGTTCAAAGAAGAATAAAGGTGATCCAATCCACAGTCATTCGTCAGCATTCCCAAATTCGAGTTTTCCTGTGGTATTTGGTGAAGGGGTTGAGCCAGTTGGCATGAATGATGCATCACCCAATACAAGTCTGGAAAGGACAGAAAATGGTGATACTGTTGAAGCCTTTGAAAGGGACAACAATGATGCAAGATCTCCCAGGTGCTCAACACCTGATATTTCGGATAGTTGGAACTCAAAGATATTTAGTGTCTGCAGACAAAATAAGTTTATAGGGATAAGGTCTAGACGTAAAACTTGTTCTAATCAGACACCAAATACAGAAAATGGGGATGACATGACTCTTGCTTCCTTTATAAAACAATCCAGGAAATCCCAGAAATCTAAATCGCCTTGTGTAACGGTTTCAAAGCTACCACTCAACAAGTGTGGAAATAGTACCAAAATGTCAGATGGCTCCCAAAATATCGCGTTACAGCCAAGGCGATCAACATCTGAAATTGGGTTAATTGAGAATTCCGGTGCATCTGTTGTTGGCGCACACAAAGGGCGCAAGAGGTTACGAATTAGATCGAAAAATCTGTTCTGATCAGATTTCTGGAGCAGAATATGAGGATGACACTGACTCTTGCCTCCTACTGTAGCAGACTGAAAAAGAGAAAGCTTGAAGCTGCCAAAAATTGTGAGGATGCTCAGTCTTGAAGACGTGAAGCATTTTGTTGATTTATGAGTGAATAGATCTACTGAATGATGGAAACGGAGGTATACTCATTTGTGAGTAAATTCCTTCATTCATGATAATACAATACATGACAATTTGAATGGGTTCTTATTTTTTGTATAGTTGTTATTCTTGCAGGCTTGCCTTTTGATAAGCTGGCCTTGAAGCTGAAAGTTGTTTGTGCCTTTTGTTTATAATCTAGCATTCTTTACTGTTACACACTATATAAGATACCTAGTAGCTACAGAGGACAGCCAAAGTAGTGGACTTCTCAGTCCAAGCATATTTTACACCCTGTCTCTGAGTTTTAATTCGGAGAGAAACGAAAAGAAAGTGAAGGAAAAAAAGAAGTGGTGTCTTTGAGTTTTTTAATAGAAGAGAAATGAAAAGAAAAGAAAGCTAATGAAAGTTGGTGCATTTTGAGTCAAAAATTTTCTTCTCACTTTTTGAAAAAAAAGCTAGAGAAAAGAAGGTAAAACTTTCTCTCTTCTTTTCTTCCCTTCTCTTCTCTTCTAACTTTCGTTTTTGTTTTTTTTTTTTTTAACAATTAAAAAACTCCCAGATTAGGTGTACAGAGTGTTGCTAATTTATGTCGGTATTTAATGTAGCAATCATTTCCTGATTCGTCGACATATATATATATATATATATATATATATATCATTTTTCTATATTTTATTTTGGTGTCTTACTCCTAGAAAATGCTATTAGTTTTATTGGGTTCTTTAATTCAAAATATATAGGGTTATTTTTTCATAACTAACATGCTTATAGTGAAATGAAATAATATATTTAATATGTACATATAAAAACTGTAAGGCACAATTAACACACAATTTTATATTTTGATAAGCAGGTTAAATAACATTATCTTTTATAAAAACTGGGAATAGAAAAATATGATATCATTGTTCCCGTGTCGTTCAAAATCTCGAATTTTGATTCTAAGCAATTTAAAATGGACAATCTTGTAAAAATAAATTGTATTTGTATATTAGATAGTTAATATATTTTGAATGACTTTTAAGTAATACTCAAATTATAAGATATATATATATATATATAACGGTTCAGGAACGGACCGATCCGTTAACCGACGTCCGTCACTAAAGACTGATAGCGGATCCTCTCCACATATATATATATATTATACAAACTATCCAAATAAACTACGTGTAATCCAAATCTCAAAATCTACCAGTCAAACAAATAAAGGATTTTTTTTTTGTTGCAAAAAATAGAAAAGAAAGAAAACAGGGGCAACAACCCATAAGTCGGGTCAGAGGTATCTTCTTTCCGTAAACCAACGGAAGTTTCAGTAAAAGCTTCTCACCGCAAGAAAAAATCCCAATTCAACCCATTTGATATCTTCACCTTTTTTCTCTCTCTCTCTCTCTAGAAATTCTAATTCAACCAGCTGAAAATGTCGACTTGTTGCAGGCCTGCAATTTCCTCAATTTCGATCCAAAAAAGCTTCGTATCACCGAGAAGAATCTCAAATAGAGTCAATTTTTTCGGTAAAAATTCAGTGAGAATTAGGGTTTGTGGTGTGAGCGCTTCAATGGTGGAATCCTATGAGAATTCCTCCAACTTTATTAAGCGCATGGAACGAGCCTGGTTGATCTCTCAGGTATTATTATTATGGTTCCTAATTTTTATTTTATTCATACTATTTATTGGTCGGCTAAGAATGAAATGCAAAAGTAACCCTCCTGTTTGTACCTCTTTTGCAAAACTCACCCCCAAACTTTTATTTTTGCAAAACTCTCCCTCCAAGGTGGTTGTATAAATTGTGCAAAACTCACCCTTTGTGTACTCAACACAAACTATTTCACTCCAATTCAGAATCTTACCTTCAGAATACTCCTTTTATTTCATTCGAACGAGTTCCAATTAACAAAAAATAATTCTCACAATACCAACGGATATATTTGCAACAATACTTGTAGTGTTTAACGAAATATTTAATTATAACAATACATGTTAAAAATTGAGAATAAGATTAACATTTTAATACCAGTCTTGTGTGAGACGTTTATCAAAACCCGTGAACTGGTCCAAGTTTGATTGGATTGTCATGTCGAGTTCACACATGGTATCACGTATGATTGCTCGATCGAACATGTTCGCGAACTATGTGGTTCGGTTCGCCAACAGTTTGATTTGAGTGGTTTTAGGGTTCCAAATCAGTTGGTATTGTGATTTTTTTTGTTGCTAATTGGAAGTTGTTTGAGTGAAATAAAAGCAGTATTCTAAACTTAAGTTCATTTATATGGTGAATTAGATGAAATAATTTGACTATGGGAGAATTTTTAACAAAAAAATACATAAAAGGGCGAATTTTGCACAATTAATACATCTTTGAGGAGAGATTTGCAAAAATAAAAGTTAGTGTGAGTTTTGAAAAAATGGCACAAACTAGAGGGCCACTTTTGCTTTTTAGTCGGCTAAATATATACTAGCTCTATTTAAAATATAAACTTTTTAAAGTTATTTAATTATTTTGAGACATTTTCAAACTTAAAATTGACATGTATTCGTTTAATTGTAGACAATATAGGGATGAATATTATAAACTATCTAAAAAGTACTTTTAATTTGTAATTTATAAGATTCATAGGCAATACAATGATAAATATTGTAAACTATCTAAAAATTACTACTAATTTGTAATTTTCAGTGAATCTTATCAATTTAGAGTTTGAAAATGTCTTGGATTGACTTTCATATCATATAATTTGGAAAGGGGGAGTATATTTTTTTTGTTCTTATTAGACATCCGAGCAATATTAAGACTTTAATGTATGCTGTTTGTTGTAGTCTTGTACTCTTGTTATGATGTTCTTTTTGTAGTCTTGTTACTTCTTGGGTAAAGTGAAGTTTGAATGATTAATTGATTCTAAAGGAAATAGTGGATCATTTGAATAGGGTTTTCTTTGTTTAAAGTTTTAGGATGAGTATTAGTTGATTCTATGGAAGTATTTGATATGTGATTGGAAAATGAATCTACTTATTACTAATTTTAACGGGTTAATGTTATCCTGTTAGCAAATATTCAGATTTTTTGAAGCATTGGAATTTGGAACAACTGTTATATTTACTTCCAAAAATGGTGAGAGAGTTGCAGATGATGTAAATCAAGAATATAGAATGAATGAAGAAGTTTTGCCTTGTTTATTTAATCTCATAATGTTTTAGGTGTGTTCTTAGATTAAGATTCGAATGAAGTTTTCAGGATGGTAACTTCATGTGATAAAGCTTAATAAGATGTTCACTGCTGTTTCACTCCCCTGTGAAAATAGCGAAATCCTGCAAGTGATACTCGTCATTCATATTAGCACTAAAGGAAACAATATAATCTACGTAGGACACAAAACATCACTTTTCATGGTACAAAGTTTGGTAAGAGTAGTTTTTTTGGAATCGCTTAGTTGGTACTTATTTGGGGCGTGATACACTGGGAATGACTTTCTAAAAGGATATGGTTAAAACTAGTTGAGATTTAGGACAAAATAGGCAATTGGTTTAATAATATCTAAGCATAGTGTTACAACAAGAACATTTTCAATGAGATTACGCCATATCATCACTTACTTGACACTTGCAAAGTGTTTGCTTGGGTTTCTAACAGTGTTCTATATTTACTCTTTGTAAATATTCTTTATATTTTAGAGAAAGATTCTAGATAGTTGATCCTAGTTTGTTATTAATTTTGATCTTAGCCATTGGTTGTATGACCCAAGAGCTATATAAGATGGTGATACTCATTTATAAATCAAAGTAGTGTTATAATCATACTTATGCAATAAAAAGTTGAGTATACTGGGCGAATAAGTTTTGGATATCACTTTTGATATTTTGGAACAAAAGTGTACCATGTTTTGAAACTTTCATATCAAAACACAAGTCACTACCATAACAAATTTTGGTAATCATGGTCAAACTCTTATTCTTAAGACCATCACTAGATAATGTATAGTGATCTTGTCAGATCCCCAAGGTCTAGAACAAACTGAAAGTGATATATTGGGGCCTAAGTTGTTTATTGATCCTGTCAGGACCTCAAGGTAGAAAAGGGGGAGAAATAGAAGGGAGAAGAGCTCAAATGAGTCCGTCTTAAATTTCATTTCATTCATCAAGGATATTTAATAACATCATGCTTCTATATATTTATAATAGAGCTTTCTTGCTGGAAAATAAAGCTAAACTTACACTTCCTTATCCTACACCCCATAATAACCAACTCACATAGAGTATGTTGATTCTAGAGACTACTATTGGTTACTTCTTCCACAAATTAACCTTTAACTACTAATTTAACCGGTTGGGTGTTAGGGCCCTGTTGGTACCTGACCTAAGAATAGAGATAGAAACAAAGATAGATAGAGAGAAACTGAGATAGAACAAAGACAGATATAGAGAATTAGATAATTTTGGGAGGAAGAAGGATAGAAAACTCAGTAATTCTTACTGAGTTCGTGAGAGAGAAGAGAAAGATAGAGAAAGTAAGGAGAAAGCTTAAAGAAGCTTCTTTTCAATTCATTAATTCAATGATTTCATAAAGCTTGGAGAATAATTCTCACTTACAACTATTTATAGAGAGAATGCTGAAAAATAAAGCTACTAACCTACACTAATTTTCTTATATGACATCTACTAGAATTTACTTGAGTGAGTGAATGCACTCTGGACAGGATTAACATCCAAGCCATTTTGTTTGGCATTGTAATGCTTTTAATCAACTTATGGTAAAAGGGAATGAGAGTTAGAAAGCTCCAAAGCCAAACTCCCAAGTTTATTTCTCCTTGAAATTCTTTATCGACTTGTTGATAGCAAAGCTATGTTTTTTGACATTTTGTACGGCAAAGAAATATACATGTGCACAGCTTAATATGTGGGAGGATGCTTTCTGAGTTTCTTTCTTCTTCTTTTATTTTTTTTAAATGATTTTTTCTAATTTTTATTTTCATGTAGTGCTCTCTACGTTTTTCCCATTCCATTCTTAACTATATTTTCCTTCTTTTTACAAGATTATTGCAATCTCTTTTAGTAGCATTAATAGGACTGATTCTAAACTGTCTCATTTTTCTTTTCTAAAATTTCCCATGCTCGTGGATGCAGCAACCCAGGCCTGTTTCTTGTTCTTCTTGTGATTCAAGCGGGCATGTTGACTGTAAATGGTGTGGCGGCACAGGTTTCTTCATTATTGGTGATAACATGTTATGCCAAGTCCCTTCAAGAAACACAAGCTGTGTTATTTGTGCTGGAAAGGTAAAGTACTTGAGAGTCCATCTCGCCAATTAATTTACATTAACTGTGACATTTTCCATTTCTTTGTAGTGATGCCAATGGCTATAGTACACATTTTACAATATGCTCCCCCTGTCTCATAAAAGATGACTTAAAAATACACTTTTTATGCAAATTGAGAAAATTAAAGTAGAGGAGAGACTAGAGAGTATCAAATAAGTTCCATTTTTGCACATGATGGAACCTACGTATAGTACACTAGGAATCTTCTCTCTATAAATTAGTGGACCCCACCTAAGTATTTTTTAGGACAAAAAAGTCTTTATAGCATTTTAATGTACTTAAGCCATCTTTTAGGGGACAATTTTTTTATTATTATTTATTTTTTATGTACTCAAGTCATAAATGATGGAGGGAGTAGCGTTTATATACAATCTTATAACATTAGTAAGCATGTCTGTTTCAGGGTTCAGCATGCTGCTCTGATTGCAAGGGAACAGGATTTCGTGCAAAATGGTTGGAAGAACCTCCCATACCTTGAGCCTATTCGTCGTAGATTGCATGCAACCATGAATACAATTGATATTCTTCAAAATTCTCTCTATTTTTTTTTTCGTCTGTCGCCTCATCTCCTACCTCCATACCACAAATCACAACCTGTACTATTCACACAGATCTCACCGTCATTTTTACGTGTAGAATAATATAGTTCCATCATCTACTTTTTCAAAGTTTTTGTAGGCGTTGAGTTGATTGTGGCACCCATCCATGCATAGCACTATGCCAACCCAGAAACCGTTTAAATTATACCCCAATGTCTCTCTTTTTTTTATGCCAAAGCTGGGAAATTATATATTGCTTCACATTTTTGTTTCTGTGACTAATAGATTACAGGCTAATGATTCTGAGTTCAAAATTCAATATGGGCAGTCTAGTCTCCTATTTGGAGTTTGGAGGTGGGTTATAAGTTCTTGGGCGTATGATTTTGAGGACAGAATGTAATATGGGCAGGCTGGTTCCTCGTAAGATAGCCTGTCGGATTTAATTCAATCAAAAATGTATTCAATAATCTGCTTATAACATATCTTAGCTAAAAGTCCTCTTTGTAGGGTTGAAAATCAACCCAAGTGGTTTGAAATAGACTTGAAAAATTCGAGCGAAATTCGGATTCGATACTTTAAATTTGTAAATTATATTCGACACTTCTTTTTATCCACGTACTACTATTTGTTTTTGTTCATAATTTGTGAACATACAATTATTCTAGACAAAAAATAAATAAATTTGACAGACGAGAGGAGATTTTCTCCCGTTACATAGGGTTTGAAAAATCTATAATCAAGAAAAGCCTTAAAAATCATTTTTAATGCAAATCAACATTCAATATTTTCTTTTTTAATTTATGTAGACTACAACAAATTGTTGAGTTTTAGGGGACATAGAAAAAAGGAAATTAATATTTCCACAACAGTTCGATATTTCAAGATGAAAATTGTCACTATAGATGTATAATGACGGTAAAAACCGTCGTTATAGGATCTGTAAGGACGATTTTCATGTGAAAATATCATTTTTTGTTTTGAATTTATCAATTTCCTAAAAAAATGGTTGCATTTGGTCCGTTAAAGTGTTAATAATATAAATATGCCTTAATTGCGTTGCTAAGATTTGGATCAACCTAACTTAACTAGTTTCTGGACTACACAACCCCCAAAGGACGCTTAAAAATCACAACAGAAAGTAGAAAATTCTCAGGCAATAGGGATTTTGGGTTCGCCTAAATTCACAAAAGCCTGTGCACGAACCATACGTGCCATTGCCGCATTCCAAGAAACAAGGTGGTTCATGAAAACATTAGCATACTTCCCTTTGTCATTCTGTTGGAGGAGAAAACAAAGTATTATGATATAATCAATTGGTAAAGAATTCAACGATGCAAGTGTAGTTAACAATGAAGTACCTGGTAATCCAAATAATAAGAATGCTGCAAAACATGCAAAAAAAAAAGAAGAAGAAAAGAACAAGAACAAGAACACAAGCATCAGCACCATATTCTGATTTCTAATATTCAGAAAAAAATCTGTGCGCGCGCGCGTGAGAGAGAGAGAGCATACCTCCCACATATCCAAACTGACGAGAGGCTGCAAAAATAAAACACAAATATTAGTGGTGGAATGTTCAGGGATCATCAATGATATAGTCGGGCAAAGTAAATAAACTTGGTGCTGGTTTTTTCGCCGACTTACAATGTCATCCCACACTAACGGGTTTATGGCGTTCGATGTTTTAACTACTGCAAGTCGTTTCTCATTCCTCTTTACTGAAACATCAAGCAATGAAAATTACATGGTAATATATAAAGTTCATCAAAGCAAACAAAGGCCTGGTACACATATCCCATCTCCTTATCTCTGCAACTTTCACGGCTAACTTGCAGATACCTTATTGGTGATTTGAAACCCAAGTTGGTGATTTGAGAGAGAGAGAGAGAGAGAGAGAAATATAGAGAGAGCAGTGCTTACTAATAGTTTTGCAGTTATTTGCTATGAAAATACAAGGGCGTTTCAAAGGATATGATAATATCATAAAACTTGCTAAAAAATTTACAGAGAATAATTCTGTTTAACAATCAGATAATTGGTTTAGACATGAATACAAAGATAATACCAAACATGGTAAACAAAACGAACAGCTTATACTCAGTTTTTCATATGAAGCCTCCCCATATGTCTACTTCAAAAAAGGTCATATCATAGTGATTATAAAGTATAAAGCATGGGATTATGGGAACATGTTAAAATGGGCGACAATTTTCCAATAAATAAATTTAACAGATGACAAGGTCTCCAAACATTCTCCTTCTTTCACCAGGAAGCGCTCTCACGTCACATGCTAATTCACCACCACTCAAGTCAAGTAGACCAGAGTGTTGAAACAAAATCCAAAACTCTTTTTTTTTCCTTTTTACCCCCCCAACACAAACTGTTTGGTCGTTTCTACACAACCTAAATAAGCATTTCAGGTGTTGACATTGGCACAAGAAAAGTTGATTATAGTTTCCAATCACAATCTTTACAATAACACCAAATATTACCCCCTGAACTCCAAGCAAACCACCCAGTGCACCCACACATGGTCTGGATGTATCAAAAGCAGAAATCAGAGTTAGAGAAAAACCGCATACCACAATTAATTAGCAGCCATTTCTATCCTATCCAAAAAGCATAACGAGGTGCAGACATCCTAGGTCAAAAAGCTTTGGTTCCTATGAACTCATCTATCACCTCTTACAAAAAATCCCTACTCACTTGTCATGTAGTGAAAAGTCATTTGCTAAAGCCTAGAGATTTCAAGAAGTCCAATATCTTTCATATATATATATATATATATATATATATAATATTAGTATAAATTTTCTTACAAACTAAACCACCATGAAGCCATGGTTGAATTCGAGCGTCCACCAGTCCATTATACAGACAATGGTCCTGGATTGAACTCATTTCCACCATCATATTTGGATACAAACAAAAGTTCAGTCTGAACTTTAATGTGATACCGAGATATACGTTATATATCAAACCAACGAGAAACTCTCTGGTAGTACAGAGAAAGAAGCTGAGTTGTGAATAGAAAACTGTTTAGTAAAAACATGAACTCGGAAGCATATTTACTTTAGTAGAAACTTACGAACAAGCCAAACCCAACCAGAGCCAAATAGTGTAAGGGCTGCTTCTATAAACTTCTCCCTGAAATTGGTGAAAGAACCAAAATCCTTTTCAATCTGCTGAAGTAGACCCAATATGGGCTGGTGACCACCTCCTGGTTGCATCGATTCCCAAAAGAAATCATGATTCCACACCTGTAAAAGCAGGTCTAAGATATAGCTGAAAACGAGATTAAAATTTAATGGATATGATGGAAGACACGTTTAGTTTTCATCTCCAGATAAAGAATGACAAGAAAAAATAATTTTAAATAATAACATCGATATGCACACGCACACACACATGGAGGAAAGAAAATGTTGAAAAGCAAATAGCCTTCAGAAGTCAAAAAAGATGACCAAAGCTAGATCTTTTGTCTTCACTATGTCTTTCACATGAATGGAGTAGAATTGTATAAATATCAATGAGGTTACCAACAATCATGTCAAACTTTATTACATTATTTGTTAAATAATAAAAGGCACCAGAAAGAATATTCAGAAATGCAAGATGATCTGATGAAAGACACAACTACCAATGACTTAGACATACCTGGGCAGCACTGTTGAATTCAGGTAACGGATTGCCATTGTTATATGTCACTTTGATAAGTTCATCCATGGTGTATCCATATAGTATGTCGTTCTTCTCCAGTTTTTTGTTGAGACCTTCCACATAACCATGATGATGCTCTCCCCAGTGCTTCTCAAGTGTCCTCTGGCTCATATATGGTTCTAGAGCATCCTGCAAATGCGGAAGGCCATGATAAATTAAAATCAAGAGGCTATGATTTTTGAAGAGCTACATATTGTTATAATATAACGAGATTTAAATGGTACAACTAACAAATTAAATCATGTAACAGGCTACAGTTCAGCTAATCTAGAAATATAATAGCAATTGTCAGTATAGTCTTTTTGAAATAATAGGTAACTCAACTCCAGACTAAGATTCTTCCTCGCCAATTACTATGAGAAAGCCCATTTTCTTTATACATGTATATTTTACTCTTAAAAGTTGGCACACAAAAAACAAACTCAAAATGGCTTAAATTGAACAATAATGCTACTATCGCATAAAATAATCACATACCGCTCACATACAGCTGACGTGACACCCATGTATTTGTTGTTGAGTTAAGTGGGCCATGTCAACAACAAATTCATGGGTGCCACGTCAGCTGTATGTGAGTGGTATGTGATTATTTTATGTGATAGTAGCATTATTGTAAATTGAATGCCAACAGATTGATTAATTTTTCTTTTTAGGAGATCCAATTGGTAATATTAGAAAAAAATTCAACAAATAATAACGAGATACTCAAAATGATAAGGGGTAAGAAACAAAGTACATAACAATGTCTAGATTTTTTAAAAACCTGATTATTAAGAAAATAGCAGTATATTTTTTAAAAACCTGATTATTATGACTCATGAGTGCACTCTAAAGGCATAATAGAGTAAGCAAAACTCTAATTCATAAGAGGGAAAGATTTAACTACGAGAAAAGATACGAATTTGGAGCAAGAGGAAACACAAGTTATCTTTTTCCCCCTTTGTCTTGGACCTCTTGGTACTTTTTCGAAAAGAAATAATAAAGAATAGGCGGTCAACTTTCTCTTTTTTGAAAGTAATATTTTCAGTGCAGAAGATATATATACACAAATTAACTTACAAGTTTATAAGGTGGGATTTTTAGGCCATAATAAGCGTGAACCTTTGTCTTTCTGGCGAACTCATGCAACCCTCTTTTTTGCTTCTGACACTGCTATCAGATAAATTGTTAGACATAAAGATTGCATAACTTTCCTATCAATGAGATCCAAAGCGTAACGAAAGATAGAAAAAAGTTGCAGACAGGTGCTTGTTAAGATAATTACATAAAGTAATAAGCATAAATCATTAAGTGTGATCTCTAAAGTAAAATTTGTTCATCTTAATTAGAGTTTCAATATTTCAATAAAGCACAAACACTTCTACAATGTCAAACTGTCTGTGCCATTATATACTTGTGTCCCCTATTAATGTTCAACTTTCATAGTATGAGAGATCATATTAAGAAACGACTACCCTTGTAGTACAAAATGCTAAGTGAATCCTCACTAGAACATGTATATCTGGTCCAAATAGGTTGCCTCCAAGCCTTGAGTCAAGGTTAAAAGACAAAAGCATACGCCCACGGTTCAAAAATTTAAGATCAAAAGCCTTATATTTTGGAACGGAGGCAATACATAACTCGTTTATGTTAAACAAGGGTATATATCAGAACAGGAAAACATACCGGATAGGAAAATTTGGGCCTCTGGAAAATCTTAGAACCATCAGCAGTCACAAGAATATTAGAGCTTGAAGGACAGAGATTGTTACAATAAGACCAGCTCATTTTGACAAAATTGCCTTTCTGCAATTCAATAAAGCACAACTGCAGAACAAATTGGAAGGATTAGATTTTCTTCGATTCACTGGATCAAATACAAACTAATTTAAGCGCAAACATACAGAAACTACAACTAATAGAAAGAATAAAACAAATATAACAAACTATCTCCCTTTAAGGCATTGTGACGAACATATTGCGTGCACTTAGAAAATCATACAATTGTAAGGAAAGAGTACTTACCTAAGAACTTGAGAGTTGAGCTCGGCAGAGTTTCTCTCTCTCTCTCTCTCTCTCTCTCTGTTTGAGACGATTTATCTCTCTTGTTATCTCTTTCCCAGATGGTAGTTATTTTCAGTCAGTGGTTTCCCGCTCAAAACTAGCAACTGCGAAGATTCTAAGAGACTTTTTTAAGCTCTTAATATATGTGGAAATATCAGTCTCTACTTATAAAAAATATTAAAGAAAAAAAATAAAGAAATGGATTCCCATATCTTGCCACAAAATGTTACAACTTTTGTTGAATTTATTTATTTATTTATTTTTGCTTTTAATGAAAAAGAATTTATATTATTTTTCAAATTACTATTAAAAACTGTACGGGCAGCCTTTTTTGCCCTTTTACTTTATTAAGGGCACTTGTATTATTTCAGCATACAACGTAAACTATGCAATTTTAAGATGAAAGGACACAAGTATTTTAATAAAATAAATGAAAATATATTGCATGCATATGCAGTCACCAAATCTCTAGCTCACTAAAATAAAAAATATATGTGAAAATTAATTGTGCTTCCAAAAAAAAATTATAATTACGATGTCAGTATAGAATCGAATAGATACAGATAATACGTTGTAATTATCACGAGTTTCGTTTAAATTCGTTGTGTGTCCAGTAAACACATATTGTACGACTCAAAACTCCTTTTTACATCTTATAAAAAGTAGTTTAATCGACATAATAATGGTAATTCAACCATAAATGCATCACAATATATATGGATTTATCCAAAGAATTTAAGCTATTTGTGATGAACAAATTGATGGAAAGTAGTGCTACTAGTTATCAGTACTAGTAATTATCAAACAATTACGCACTGATTAGCATTTCTTAATTGCTTTTAAATACTTGCAAGTTAATAATCCATACAAATATACAATAGCTTTGCATCCTAATTTCACCTTTATTCAGTCTTGACTTGTCCAATGGCCTACACACCCATTCAAATTTAGGCGGTATAGGATCTTCATAGTGCCTAGGCTGAAATTTTTAGAATTTAGGTTGAACAGGGTAAAAATGTAATTTAACAAAATAGACATTACATTTGATCAAACCAACTTATTAAGAATGCCTTATAAATCTTTTTTAAATAAGTTATCAGGCAGGCACCGCTTAACGTCAACGGCCCTACACCACTTTATAATATAGATAAACGAGTATGACAGTGGTGGCTAACAAGAGTTATGAAGGTTAATGATGAAATACATACAACACAGGCCTAACCTCTAAAATGTTACCCTCCAACTTGATTCATCCATACTATATACTACAACCATATCAACCAGGAATCTGAAACTGTAATGGCCAACGCCGGACAGACATTAAGGTCCTCTAGAACTTCAAAAATTCTTTTAAATCCGGCAGCACGCTCACAGCCTTTGGACCCTTCGTCCACTTACACGTGGAAACAGGAAAAAAGAGGGGGCGAGAAGCCATAGAAGAACATCACTAAACAATAACATTTACTACTGTTTTTTTTTTCGTTTTGCACTCTCTTTGGAGAGAATCCCTTGTTGATTGACCCACCGGTCTCTCTAAATTTATACGACTTGTTCTTGTTCAGTTGCCTTGAACAATTGCTAAAAAAAGCTTTTGGTTGATACCATCCGATCCTGAATCAGGTTCCTCGTTACCTGCATAATCAACGTACATATTAGAAATGCACAATGTTTTCCCTTACCACAATTCCTTATAGTACTTGGATCTTTCCCAAAACTTGTTACATTTTTTAAGAAATGCATAACATGTAGTATGTACATATATATTTTATTTGATCAAATGTAGTATGTATTTAAATTAATTCCTTGCTGATACTTTGCTCTTTTCCCATAAAATAATTCCATCTAGAGTAATGTGAAGGATCATTTATCCGGATGGATTCTTGAATCAAGAACCATATACCTAAATTGCTAACCTTTTGAATACTTTTTATAGTGTAGCAGATGTAGACAGGATTGTGGCTATGAATATTGGATGTAAATGTATCACAAGCGATGATAAGCAGAAACGTTCTCTTGTTATACTTGAAATTAGATAGTTTTAGGATAAGTAGAAACAGTAGTACACTAGTACTCCCTCCGCACATAAAGAGTCCCATTTGCAATATTGCGAATATTAAGAATGTATTTGTAATTCCATGTTTACACCTAAAAAATAATAAGTTGTTAGTTTAGTATGATAATAAAATTATGATAGCAAATTTGAGGATATTGTGTTGTTTTATACTAAATAAAAATAGGGCTCCTTTTGTGGAACAGAATAAATTTGCAAATGGGACTCTTTTTGTGGAACCTAGGAAGTAACAAGAAAGATGCTTTTGAAAAAGGGAAAAATCTTGAGGCATCAATTGCCACAAGTAACACACCTGAAAACATTAAGCTACTTTTTCTATCTTATTAGGACATGTGGGTCAAGCATTAGAATCTCCAAACCCACCAACTATGTGATTTGCTACTAAACATTCCTTTAAGCAATATTGCTGCAAAAAGTTTATGGTCCAAGATTTATACGTTACAAACCCAGAAAAGTCCAGATTATTTACCTGTTTTGGAACTCACTTGTACAGTCCATTCATCAATTATCTGCAAAAGCACGAGTAAAATGATCACATGGTCAGGTAGATATTCTTCCAACCAAATATCATTTCAGCCAAATAAGAGTCGAGAGAACAATATATGTAGCGAAGCTTGGTTCCTTAACGTAAGTAAGCACCAGAAACCACCAGTGCATAACACTGCTACCATGGTAGCAACTCATGGAAACCTCGCCATCTTTCCATTTCGGTTGCTTGCTGGCAAATGGTGTAAATTCTTTAGACACCATTTGGAAAATAGACAACCTTCACGGACTGTAACCAAAATATAGCAACATAAAAATATAACGGCACTGTTGACAGTTTCTGAAACCTTGGAGCTTCTCTCCCAATGTTACCTAGATCGTGATTCGATCTGGTACGTGAAACAAAATCAGAAACGAACGTCACTTTTCCTGGTACGGAGTATGATAGGGGTAGGTTTAATCAAATCGCTTAGCTGGTACAAATAAATTTATTTGGAATGTGTTGCGCTGAGAATAACTTTCAAAAAAGATGGTTAAAACCAGTTGATATATAGTTAAAATTGATTGAGTTATTTTTAAGTGTAGCGTCACAACAAGCGCATATTCAATGAGATTACACCATGTCATCGCTTACTTGACATGCATAAGGCGCTCAGTTAGCTACACTAGGTGGCATTCCGTAGAATCTTCCTTCACATATTAGGGTTTCAAAAAGAGTATTCTATATTTACCCATGTAATTACTATAAATGTAAATATCCTAGATAATTTTAAGGATGATTCTAGATAGTGGATCCTAGCCTTCTATTAAATTTGATCTTAGTCATTGTCCAAGGGCTATATAAGAATATGTTCCTTATTTTAAACCACATAGCATTTTTTAGATTCTTTCATTTGCTCCCTTCACTTTTAAATGTCATGCTTTCAAAATATCTTGTTTAGAAATTTTTTTGACTGCATGATGAATCTTAAAAAATATATTAGTCTACTATCAACATATATAACACATATATCTCAGTTGTTGACGAAAAATTGGTACGAGGTACTCTTTGCAATAACACCCGCCTAGTGGTTTTTCTTTTTTGTATCTTTTGGTGAAGCACCCACAGTAACTATTCACCACCTTTTGGCCTTAGCCTTCGGGTGTGCACTGGGTAATCCTCTGGCCTAAAGTGTCTCTATGAAGTTTTGAACGCATAAACTGTCCCAACTAAAGATACTTATCATGAGGCCCACTAACACATGAGCAACCCCTTTGGGTTACCCACCGACTACTTCTATATTCAATATTATTTTCTAACATATCTCAGTCAAAGTCCTGTTCGCAACATATTCCCAAGGTTTGAAATCAATGTGTACATAATTTATAACTTCTATTCATCAGCCATTATCCATGGCCTGTATCTAAGTTAGGACACCCCGACAAAGAATGGCTGGATAAGTAAATAACAAATCCGAGATCTAGCTGCAGTTAACTCTTACATTAATAATACATAATACTTCCTCCGTTCCACAAAAAGAGTCCAATTTAAAAAAATTACAAATAGTAAGGATATATTTTTTGTTCCAAGCTTATCCCTAAAATAAGTGAGCATTTAGTTTAATAGTGATGTCATAATATTGAATTGTGATGATAAACTTGAGGACACTGTGACATTGTGTCATTATGTACTAAAACCAAAAGAATTTATTTTGAGACAAAATTGACAAATGGAACTCTTTTTATGGAATAGAGGGAATTGCATATAATACATATGTACATGTATGGATGGAGGTGCGTTGTGCAACTTTCTTTTTCCTTTGTGCAAGGTAGGTAAAATTACCTAATTTTGACCATTCACTCAATAATCCAACTGTACGGATATAAAGAGCATGTCATTTTTTATTTGATTTGATGTCGTGGAGCACCATTATTAAATTTGTAAAATAAGGATTTTTTCGACCTCTCCTATTTGTTTATTTTTCATTATTATAATGGTTGACGCACATCACTAAATCATATGAACATTTACATGCTCTCATATTTATGCATGCCCTTCACATCCTTCAGTTGAATTATCAAGTGAAGACCAAAACTTACATTGTTTCACCTATCTTGCACAGTAAAAAAAACAAAAGGTTGCACAGCCTTGCACTTGCATTATGCCCATATACACAAGGTCATACCCTGTTCACAGTGCTCTCGCAAATAGCAGGGTCTAAAGACGGTCAAATATACGTAGACAAACATCAATATGCATGTGTGATTGTGTGTGTATATATAGATAGAGACCAAGACATAGACAGACCGACACACATACAGAGGGTTGAGGCAGAGAGGGAGATAGAGAGAGAGAGGAAAAAAAGGAGGCCCATAGAAGAGCAGGTAGACTTTAGATTTGGACAATATCTTTTTCGTTCTTTTTTCTTTTTGAGCAGTACTTATAAGTCATGTTTGAGACGGAGTTTCTCGAAAAAAACCTTTACAGGGTTAATATGAGGGATTTTAAAATTAGTATTAATAAACACTTCATAATTTTCAATCCCCAGTTAAATTATATTGTCCAAACACACTCTAAATGTGATGAAATTTTTGGGAAAGAAAAAATATGATTGAGACACTCTACAGAGTCATTGAATGATGGATGCAAGGAAATCTACTTTTAGAGTCTTATATTTGGTTCCCACCTGATTATGCATAGTTGTACACTTCCAAGAGAAAATTAAAGTAACTGAAGCTCAAGCCACATAAGAAATATTCATATTTAGCCTGATATGATGAGAATCAATAAAACTACCTGGTTGAAGTTGCTGTATGCAGGATCATCAGAATCACTAGTGATAGGAACACCAGTGGATGCTTGCAACCGCTGCAATGATATTCTGTTCCCAACTAGAGTTGTCCTGGCCTTGTCAATCAAATCCTGCAAGTGATAAGATGTAAAACTCCAAGTTTTGATTATAAACTCTACTCTAGCAAAAATATGAAAGGATGAACAATCATATCAACTTAATTTTGGTGATGGTGAATGCGATTACTCTAAACTATAGGGTGAATTTTTATCTATAATACCAAATGTATAGAATTGATGTCGATGATTCAAAAATGTTGAAAAGAATTACTTGGAAAACCATGACATTGCCACATTGGTCACAAATCGAACACTGGGAAGAACAGTGATTCATGGTAACTTTGAAAATCATAATAGCATTAATATATCTTTTAAACTATTTGGAGAGTCATGTTAATTTCATCTGCTAACATGAATTCTTGAGGTACTAGTGAAGCCTGTAGTCCAGCCGTTGAGAGGATGGTGAAAGGAGGGTTGCAATTGTTAAGACAAAATGCACATCTCATCCCCTTGGGGACTGCACTAGGAAATAGATTTTCATAATTTGAACAATAGTTGTCATGTGTGAAGTAATTTCACCAATAAGACTCCGTAACGATCTAGAATGAACTGATGCATAGCCTGATTGGCTGATTTATAACTCCAAAATTGCCCATTATCATTAGGACTATATTCTTTTATATGTTCCATAATATGTTATGGTTAGTTACTACAATATACTACTTTTTGGAATCCTGAAAGTTACGTACTGATGGTTATCTAAGTTTAGAGCTGTGGATGTCTTCTCTAACTTACTATTTTACCTAATGTTATTCTTAGGTTCGGTCATACTTTCTGTTCATTGAACAGACGACAACAACGTCCATTCTTTGCATAATTATATATAATCATAATAAATACAATTCTGACAAGTTTTTTTTAGCTTGTCTGTTTTTGTTTTCATATTTCCCAGGAATTTGATTGACCTAATTTTGTTGAGGATATAAATAATTATACATTGTAATAAATTTATTGTTTGCATGGTTTGTCAGGTATGTAGAGACCAGTTGTTCTTGGAGATACTAAGATCACAGGAGTTATTTCTGGTCCTTTGACTTAACTGATGTTGCATACATGGAACAAAGGCAAATTATTCTACTTATTATTGATTGAATAAATCTAAATCTGGATAACTATACTTTTCCGGGATGACCTACTAGACTATGAGACTTTCTGTTTTGTCGAGCCTACCATCTTATGGTTCCGTTGAAGCTGGAGCCAGAAATTCTTGCAAATAAGCTTATCTCAAGTAACAGAATGTTCAGATGATAGCATTTGAAAGCTAAAATCTTAATAAATGTGGCTAATACGGATGATCCATACCTGCATAAGAAGCCTGCCATCTCCTCAATTGAGGTAAAGTGGAAAAAGAGAAAGAACAAAGCATTGCTTTGGAAAGTCAAGCAAAGCTCAAAGGTTACTATAATCTGATTAGCCTCAGGGTATCAGTTGAGACTTGAAAGCATCCCTCCAGACTGGTTGACAATGGTTCAGGCATGTTATAAACTTATAGTCAACGGACTGGTAACAAGATATTTGAAGAGAACTAGACATCAATTTTATTCTGGATATGCAATGTTTTAAAAGGCGCTAGGCAGGAAGCGGGTGGCCAGGGGGGGCCTAGCGCCTAGGGGGCCTAGGCGGAATTTTTTATTTTAAGCCAATTTTAATATTTTATCTTACATTTATCCAAACAAAACAATAATATAAAACAAAACAATCTATAATAAAGATAATAAAGGCATTTACTTAAAAGTTCAAACACATATCCATATTGTCAATGTTAAAGTTCAAACACAAACATGCAATTGTTTAAAGTTCAAACATATTTTTAACGTATTAGTTTTATTCATAAACAAGATTGCTATTAAATAATAAAATTTAAAATTTCAAGAATTCATTTCAATATTAAAACTTAAGAAACTAAATATAAATTTAAGAATTATATTGAATTAAACTAAATATTACAAATGTATCATCATTTATATAATTTGAAGTTGATACAAGTTCAAAAAATTACAACTATAATAAAATTATTCATTTTAACTTGATCTTGTTCACTTTTTGTTGTGATTTGATATGCTACAAACTACATTATGAATATGGTAAATCATTAGAAAAATAAATATATCAAGATCTGGTTTGAGTAGTTATTAAAATAAAAAAAACCTCTCCGCCTAAGCCCCGCCTAATTTTCTGGAGGGATTTTTTTTCCGCCTTAGGCCTAAGCGAAGCGCCAGAGGAGCCTAGTGCCTAGGCGAAGCGCCAAGAGGGGGCCTAGCGTCTAGGCGGGGCGCCATGGGGGGCCTAGGCGAACCTAGGCGGGGATTTTTAGAACCCTGTGGATATGAAAACTGGATTAGGACTCATGACAGTAACAAAACTTGCGTTGTTTAATCTGAGTGCTTTTATTTTGTATGGTACTAATAAACATGTTCTACAATGTAATGTACTTGATAAAATTTCTATAGCAAAAACAGTGTTACAACTGTTTTTGGACTTATTAAAATTTGAAGACTTTGGTAAAGATTATAGAGGTTTAATGTAGAAAGGAATTCCGTTGCTCTTTTTTTAATGCTTGAATCTTTCAAGGTGTGAACAGGAGTTTGTCTGCCTTACTGTTACTCGTCTCGATATTGCCTACTGTGTTCGTCCTGTTAGTTTTTTGTCTGCTACTTGCACCACTTATTTCACAACTGTCTCCGCATTCTTCAATAATATCAAAGGTAAATTGTTTTATGGACTTCAATTTTCATTTCACTCATCCCTTGAGTTACATGCCTAATTTGATATAGACTGGGCTGGTGATTCTACTCGTCGCTCTACTACCAGTTATTGTTTCTTTGTAGGTGATTTTCTCATTTCTTGGCCCAGAAAGAAAAGAAGTCTTACATTGAGGACCTTGAGGTCCAACACAGAGGAGACGTATTGTGCTCTTGTTAATACAACACAAGAATTCCTACGATTAAGATGGCTTGGAAGATAGATTACACATTCTCTACTACTGTCTTGAATTGGAAAAAACACAGTGCCAATCAAATCAAATTGCACCTAAATGTATGTTCCATGAACATAGCACAAACAAAACATATAGAAATTGTATGCCAATTTGTGCATCAACATCTTGTTTGTGGTACTCTTTGCCTATTATCCGTCCCCACCACAGACCAAACAGCATATTCACAAAGGTGCACCCACCTGGGGATTGTCAGGATATAGTTTCCAAACTCAAGATAATTAATCCTACACCTTAAGTTTGAGGGGAAAGGGTTGTTAATATATATTGCCAATAATCTCAAATTTTCTAATGTCCCCCCCCCCCAACCCCAAAATAGCCCTCACTGTCTTTGTGTTCTCCAAACATAGCCCTCAATGCTATTGTCTTCTTCACATATAGCCCAACATCGTTTGTACACTATTACAGATGTTTGTATTCACACTTGACTTGTATGCTAAATAATGGTGCCTCTCCATTTTGTAACAACATCAAGATTCACATATCCACTACAAAATTCTTCATTCTATTTTACTACAATTCATCTTCTTCTTTATATTCTCACAAGAATAAATTAACCCCTCTACATCAGTTAAGAAAACAAAAGGATAAATTAATTGAAATTTTGTAATATCAAAAAATTTCCCATATATGTGGCCTCCAAAACAGAACATAAATGATTTGGATTCACATCATGATTATAAAATTTTCACTTTTCATTGCCAATAATTTCTCATCAACCAAATAGAACACAACTGAATAACTAAAATAACAGATTCCTTTCAATTAAGCAATTTCAAATCCCTTTTATATCCAAACAGTTCTTCAGCAACCAAATAAACACAAATTATTTAGCAAAAAAAAAACACAAATTAGGAATCCATTTTCTAATTTTCCACCATATGTATAAAACAGAATTATACATATATATAAGAGCAAATATGTACCTGTTTGGCAGCAAGTAGCTCACCGCACTGTTCCTTTAGCGATGATACATCATCCTGTATCTTTTTGATCCGTGAAACGAGCTTCATCGGATTTGCCTATACATGAACACAAATTAATGAATACCCACAAGAGAAAAGTTGACGATAATCAAAAGGGGTTGTCTAATTTTGTTACATTTTCAGGGTAAATTTGTTGAAATTCTTTCTCCAGTCTGTGCTGAACAACATTGAGGTCATGGTTTGCCTTGGTGAACAGATTCACTAGACCATCCATTGCTTCGTGCTGGTGGTTCTGGAGATGATGACTATGTCCCATTTTCTCTGTCCCTTTTTCGGTTCCTCTTTTCCTGTGTGTATGATTTTGAATTTTGGAGGTCCCCTCGATATGGAGACTGGAGTATAAAGATTGGGCTTTGTTTTTTCATGGTTGGGCTCGTCTACATATTCCGTATTGGGATAATCTCTTCCCAAATCCCCAAATTATTTTTCACGTTTACTATTTTAATAAACTTTTTTTTTCTTCAAGTTATATATTTATCTTGTCAATTTTCAAAATATAATAATTTTTTACATTTACTCCTCAAACTCTAATTTTTTATATTTATGTGGTGTTTGTTTAGAGCTAAATGAAGCTTAATCGGTCAGCCATTCAGTGCATTTGTTTTAAATAAAAATCGTCAGCAGAATCGGTCAGATTTTTAGGCTGAATAGTCAAGTGTATTTTTTTTGGTTGAATGATTGCTGAATAAAGTATTTTATATTTAAATTTGTTTTACAATATTAACTATTATATTAAGTAATATTAAATAAAATTACACCAAATTTAATTTTTTTCAGAGGAGTAAAATAATAAAAAAATTATTATTCATATGTTTCAAACATGTCAATTATTAAACAACTTTTTTCATTCAGTATTCAGAATTTTGTTTGATTCAACTAACTTAAATATTCATAACTATTTCATTCAATTTTATCAAACACCCCTTAATTCTTAATCCATATATGTTCTTCGGGTGCACGAAAAGTTTGAGTCTAAAAGCCGAGTCTAAAAGGAATAATTACATATAATAGTATATTTTAATAAAATATTACAAAAAAGTGCATAAATAAAATATTTATAAAATTAGTGCATGTGTAATACTTAATTATAAAAGAGTGCAATCTTATCCATTTAATTATGGCCACGATTATCTCCCTTATCTCTCCCACAATTCTCTACCACTCTATTTCCGCCTCTCTTCTCCCCCACCTCCCGCCTCCCCTCCTCCCTTCCTCCCGCCCCCCTTTCTCATCCCCCTCCTCCCGCCCCCCTTTTTTCTCCCCCCTCCCCCTCCCTCTCCACCCGCCCCCTTTCTCCTTCCATCGCCACCGGTCCATTTTCCACCTCCACCGGTAACCAAACTTTCATATGTTGATAACCAAACAGTCATACCAAGGTAACCAAACATTCATACCAAGGTAACCGAACTTTAATATGAAGGTTTCCTTACTATGAAGGTTCGGTTACCTTGTTATGAAAGTTCGGTTACCTTGTTATGAAGGTTTGGTTACCTTAGTATGAAGGTAACCAATTCATTTTTATTAGGTTACCAATTTATTTTGAATGTGATGCAGTTGGTAACCAAAATTCATGCAGTTGGTTACCAAACTTTTCAATAAGGTAACCAATTCAGTTTTATTAGGTTACTAATTTATTTTGAATGTGATGCAGTTGGTAACCAAACTTCATACAGTTGGTTACCAAACCTTTTGATAAGGTAACCAATTCAGTTTTATTTTATTATCAATTTTATTTTGAATGTGATACAGTTGGTAGCCAAACTTCGTATAAAGGTAACTATTTTAATTTTTGTGGGTAACCAAATTGTCAAAAAAATCAAAATAGCAACTCCGGCGATATAGCGGTGGTGGTGGTGGTGGTGGCGGCGGGAGGCGGTGAAAGAGGATGATGAACATTAACTCCTTTATAATTTTTTGTTTTTAATTTTCTCATTTTGATTTGAATTTTGAATTATGGATTTAAAATTGTTGTTAGATCCAAAAGATTTGAATTTGAATTATTAGTTATCCTTGATTTTAGGCTTCCTTATTTAATTTGAAATTGAATGGTTTGAATTTTTTGCACTTTTTTTGTAATTACTTTCTAAATGTTGTATAGTTCTGTAAAGGATTCAGTCTAAAATTGATCTTAAAAAAGCCCAAGAAAACTTGGTCTAGTGGCCCCAAAATAAACATATTATTTTTTTCAAAAGACCAACTTGAACTATCCTTAAGCCTGAAAAAGCTCAGCCTTAAAGTCTAGGCTTAAACAAACTACTATAAAACCTATAGTTTGACCAAAAAATCTTGAAAAATGAGGCTTTTTTAGGGGTGACAATCATGTCGTGTATACACGTATTTATAACACGAATCCGTTTATCAATATTGTTCGTGTCGAAAATTAACACATGTTTAAAATGATATTTATGGCACGTACCTATTTATGACATGTGTTTTTAACACTAATTCATTTATAAATCGTGTTTGTGTCAAAAATTGTAACCCCTAGGTATTATGTATTTTTTTTTTATTTTTAGCCCTCGTTGTTGCTATATAAAGGCCAAGTTTGAAAATATTTTGGTTCAGCAAATTTTAAAAACTATATTTACTTGTATTTGTATTTATATTGCTTTTGTATTACATATTTATTTTTAATTTTATCAAGCTCTGTAATATATATTTTAAAAGAGTTAACAACACTTTGCATCTCCAAGTATACCCTATTTTGTACATTACATCATATACTTCAAACCGTGACATTTTGAATTCTGTACTTTTAGCGAACCGACATATAACACCTTCTGGCCCAAAATCCGTTGCTAAAAGTGTGAAATGCAAAGTATTACGTTTTGAAGTATAGGATGCAATGTGCAAAATGAGGTAAACTTAAGCGATACAAAGTGCATTTAACGTCTATTTTAAAATTCTAAATAATTAAGAGTTAACTTATTTATACTTTAACTTTATGTTATTATATAATATGAATATAAATTTATTAAAAACATTAAAAAGTGAGAAGAAAAAAAAAAGCAAAGAAAAAAAAGAGTCCTTTACAGAACTATACAACAATTAGAAAGTAATTACACTATTAGTGCATTCACAAAATAATTACAAAAAAAGTGCAAAAAATTCAAGCCATTCAATTTCATATTAAATAAGGAAACCTAAAATCAAGAAGAACTAATAATTCAAATTCAAATCTTTTGGATCTAACAATAATTTCAAATCTATAATTCAAAATTCAAATCAAAATGAGAAAATTAATACAAAAAATTATGAAGGAGTTACTGTTCATTATCCTCCTCCCCTGCCTCCCGCTGCTGCTATATTGCCGTCTGTCGCCGCCACTGCTATATCGTCGGAGTTGCTATTCTGATTTTTTTTTTGATGATTTGGTTACCCATAAAAATTAAAATGGTTACCTTTATACGAAGTTTGGCTACCAACTGCATCACATTCAAAATAAAATTAGTAATTAAATAAAACTGAATTGGTTACCTTATCGGAAGGTTTGGTAACCAACTGCATGAAGTTTGGTTACCAACTGCATCACATTCAAAATAAATTGGTAACATAATAAAACTGAATTGGTTACCTTCATACCAAGGTAATCAAACCTTCATACCAAGGTAATCAAACCTTCATAACAAGGTAACCGAACCTTCATATTAAAAAAACCTTCATATTAAGGTTCGGTTACCTTAGTATGAAGGTTTGGTCACCTTTGTATGAATGTTTGGTTACCTTGGTATGAATGTTTGGTTACCTTTATATAAATATTTGGTTACCTTTGTATGAAAGTTTTGTTACCTTGATATGACTGTTTAGTTACCAACGTATGAAGGTTTGGTTACCGGTGGAGGTGGAGAATGGACCGGTGGTGGAGGGGATGCAACGGGTGGTGGATGGGATTGAACTGGGGTGGTGGGAAATGAACCGGAGGTGGTGGAGATTTAACCGGAGGTAGTGGTCGTCGAGGAGGAGGAGAAAGGAGGCGGGAGGAGGGGGAGGCAAAGGGATGGGATGGGAGGGGAGGGGAGGGGGTGGGGTGGGGGGGTAGGGCGGGAGGAGGAGAAAGGGGGGCGGTAGGAGGGGAGGGCGGTGGGAGGCAGAGGGAGGAGAAAGGGGGCAGGGAGGAGAGGGAGGCGGAGGCGGAGGCGGAGGGAGGGGAGGGGAGGGGAGGGGGAGGGGGTGGGGCGGGGGCGGAAGGAGGAGAAAGGGGGGGCGGGATGAGGGGGAGGGCGGCGGGAGGCGGAGGGAGGGGGTGGGACGTGGGCGGGGGAGGAGATGGGAGGCAGCGGTGATTGAATTGCAGTGGCGTTGAAATGGAGTGGGAGAGAATCGTGGGAGAGATAATAAAATAATAATTAATGGGAAGAGATAAATGAGAGAATCATAGGCCATAATTAGAGGGATAAGAATGCACTTTTTTGTAATTAAATATTGCATATGCACTAATTTTGAAAATATTTTATTTATGTATTTTTTTATAATATTTTATTAAAATGTACTATAATATGTAATTTATCCAAAAAAAGAGGCTAGAAAAAGTCCAAAGTCCGCAAGCTTTAGAATGCCCAAAACAGTCCATCTTTTGAAGCACAAAGACCGATCTGACCTAAAGTTTGGTTAAATTAGGCTTTTCCATCGGCCCAAAGATCGGCACGGACAGGTCTTTGTGCATGCCTAGTTGTTATTAGGTTGAACTAAGATTGCATTAATTATAATAAAACAAATAATTGGGGATATATTATAGCATATAATCAAGTTAATGAGACCACCTGATTTCGGTCATACAATTTTGTTCAATAATTCGATTGAGACATAGTATCTATAAATATATATGAGGGCATACGAGGTAAGAGACACCTCTTGTTTCTGCGTGAGTTTCTCTCAAAATAACACTGATTTGAAAATTACAAATATTTTTTTGTACACAACATGGGAGAGAATGTATTTTTAATACATTCAACTATACAAAATGATATCATTTTTTTGTGCGATAGCTTATTCAATTATATGCGATGTCCCTCACCTCCTTTTTTGTCGATATATTTATTCTTATACTATGGGTCTCGTAATTCTCGCTAAGCCGACGCTCAATAACCATCGAACCCATGCTCAATGCTAGGGGTGTAAACGGATATATTCTAATTCGGAAACATTAGTATTTGTATTCGTATCTGAAAAACCAATTCCCTATCCGTATTGTTATTCGGTATTCAGTGAATTTAAAAATGCTATCCGTATTAGGTATTAAAAATAATATTCGAATACGGATAATATATGTTTTCGTTTATTTTATTCGAATAAATAAATTGTTCGAATATTCGAGTATCCGAATTTATTTATTAGTCACCTAATAAACAATTCATTCAAATTATTATTATTATTTTTTGAATAATTACTCATCACCAATCACTATAAAGTTTAAACAATGCATATTAATTAAACATCCTAATCACAAAGGGAAGAAAATGTCATACACTAATTATTTTAATAAATACAATATTCAACACTCCATATTACTTAAAAAATATTACTAATTACAAATTACAAATTTTGACAAATCAAATAAGTTTTCACCATATGTTTATTTAATTGTCAACTTTATTTATTAATTTTTCAACGTCCATTTTATGTGTGTAGTAGGATTGTAGCAGTACTGTGTAGTAGGATTGTAGCAGTACTGTAGTACGTACGAATGTTTACAAGTTATAATAGAGTATTAATTAATTAAGAAAGTTCAATCAAGAGTTCAGATTGAATATTTGATTATTTTTTCTCAAATATTTGATTAAAACTTTAATAATATGTTTATGAGGAGTTTTATTTATTATTTATCCTCAATATATAGATTAAATATTAAATAGTTATAACTCTCCAAAAAATTTACAGAGCAAAAAATTTAATTCAACGACCACACTTTAAACATGTACAAATGACAGTTTACCTTTTAAAACTACAGTAGCACACATTTATTATGACTAATTTTCAAATGTATAGGTATATATATTTAAATTACTAAAGCAAAAATAAAAACTTATCTCTGTTTAATTAATTATCATAATAATTTGTTACTATGTTTTTAAAAGCTATTTTGATTTTATATAGCCAAAGTGTCATACAATAATTATCTTTGCTCACTTGTTTTTAAAATTGTATTATAAATAATTTTTAAAAGTTATTGCATTACACTGCACTATCGATAATGATTAATTTGTTAAATAACAAACTATTGACATTTAATGAATTTTAATGTGATTTTCAAAGATATGTTGATTTTAATATGAAGTCAAGGCACGTAAAAATATTACAAAATTAAAGTTAGTATTTATAAACACGTTTTTTTAAAGAAAATATTTTAACAATAAAGTTATATTTTTCATTGCTCAGTGTATCGCAAGTAAATTTTGAAAATAAAAAACTTGTAACAAACTAATAGCTATAATTTTGTTCTTGTAGTATATGACTTTTTTTTTTGTTAAATGATACATCTTAGATATTTTAACTTTACATTAGAAAAAATGCATTAATTATACTTAAATCAATTTATTTTACTTTATTAATATTATAATAAAAGTGTTATTTCCTACTTTTTAGAAGTAAAATGACATATTTTAAAATAATGTTCATATGATAGTAAAAGCTAATTATTATATGGAAGGTCATTTAAAAAAAATATTTTTACATAATATATAATAATTGATAATTAAATTACTAATATATATATATATATATATATATAATAAAAGTTATTTGAATACGAATAAAAATTTGAATATCGGATATCCATTATCCGTCGGATATATTTACGGTCGGATGTTAAACGAATGCGAATACGGCTATATCCGTATTTGCGGATACCTTCAAACCGAATACGAAATAAAATTTTGAATATCGGATATCCGTTATCTGTCGAATATATTTACGGTCGGATGTTAAACGAATGCGAATACAGCTATATCCGTATTTGCGGATATCTTCAAACCGAATACGGGTATATCCAGTTTTTTTTCGAATACGAATAATATATATTTTTTTACGAATACAGATACAGATAGATACAAATATTTTGATTATCATTTACAGCCCTACTCAATGCCCCTATAATTAAGAACATATTGCATTCACTAATGCTGCTGATGTTGAGCCCTCACTCTCTTGTATACGAAGGAGCGAAGATAATCGTTGGACTAAATTCTTTAAATAAGTCACATTGACCGATGAAATTTCGGAGTAAGGTCGTTTTCATGCCTTGCCTTATTATATGTAGTAGTTTGATAAATTAATAGATGTTAACCACTAATTATTATCATGCATAATTAAGCTTTTGTTTAGATAATCAATTAACCGGTCATGGAGGGTTAGCAGCAAGCCAAGTTTGTCAAATATTTAACATTCTTTAATACCTACATAATTTTTAATCTTTTTTTATGCTGCCCAACTACTCTCGGTCATCATGCATAGGCTGCTAGTCACTTCCTAACATTTTATCGGTCAGCAAAACATACCCTGCTACTATTACAACTCTTTACATAATCCTAAAAATTAGCCAATTGGACTTTTTTAAAAAAATTCATAACAGCAGCAAAAAGGCACATGCACTAAAAAAATGTGCAACAAATCTCTCTCTCTCTCTATATTAATTTTTTTTTGTTTTTAAACCCATAAGTTGGCAAGTTTTTCATTTTTAGCCCATAAAATGTAAGGCTGTAAAATGAACCAAACAGTTCGGGCTCGATTCGTACTCGCTCGATTAAAAGTTCGATTCGTAATATAAATGATTTAAATTTGAACAAATTTTAAAATTCGATTAACTATTCGAACCTCTTTAAATTGTAATTTTCTATTGATACTCGGATCATATTCGCTCGAAAAATTTAAATTGCTCGGACTTGATTCGAGATCGTGCTCGACTCGATAGCTAAACGAGCCTCAATTAAATCTTATTTCATACTCGATAAATTTTGTGAACCAAATCTAAGTCTCTCAATACTCGACTCGACTCGGTTCATTTACCCCCTTACATAAATGGACAAGTTGGCAAAAAACTTGCCGGAATGACATTTTGTTTTTTTTTAAAAAAAATTTGGGTTATGGGTTAAAAACAAAAAACTTGTCAATTTATGGAGACACTTTTGACATTAAGCCCAACTCTTGGTCAACAGAACATACCCGGTAGGCCGGTAGTATTATAAGTCCTGACATAATAAAAACAAAATTAGCCACTTGACTTAAAAAAAAAATCATAACATCATCAAAAAAGGCACATGCACTTAAAAACGTGCAACAAATCTCTCTCTCTATATACACCACTACTCCAAGCTTCCAAATAACAAAATTAGAAGGAGTTGCTTAAAAATTAGAGCAACTAACTAGCCAAGGTTAAAAAATATCAAAATGGGCAAGGTTGATTTTGAATTAAGCTCCGCCCCTATAACCCCAAGGCCGCCGCTAAGCTCCGCCCCGATAACGCCTCGGCCAATGCCCGTCGCTCATTCGCCGTACATAACGTCGGCTCCCCATTCGCAATTCCACTCACCGTCGTTGTCTCGGTCGCCTTTACTCATTTCCACCCCTGATCATCCGGTTCCCGCCGCTACACATAAAACGCCCAACAAATCTCGAAATATCACACCGCGGTTTCTTACTCCCCTAGGCAGCCCTTTAAGGAAGGCTATCAAGCTAACAAAACTTGACCCGCAGGACGCCTGGCTTCCAATTACGGAGTCGAGGAATGGAAATGCGTACTATGCGGCATTTCATACTTTGAGCTCTGGAATTGGAATTCAAGCTCTCGTGCTTCCTGTTGCTTTTACTATTCTGGGCTGGTAAGTAAATATTCTTATACTCACTCAGTCTACTCAATTGACTAATACACTGTCGAGGCGTAGATCTGAAAGTGATCTTTTTCTACGTATTAGCACTGTTCGACACTGTCAGTTATCCAGCTTATTATGAAGTTAACTTTATGGTAACCGGATCTTTTTCTAGGTGTTAGCACTGTTCGACACTGTCAGTTATCCAGCTTATTATGAAGTTAACTTTATGGTAACCGGATCCCGTTTACTATTATTCTTCCAATCCTACAATGAAAATTCTGACCTATAAATTAATTTCTGTTTGATTTCAGGGCATGGGGAATTATACTCTTAACATTAGCATTTATATGGCAGCTTTACACTCTATACTTGATGGTTCAACTCCATGAAGATGTTGATAAAGGTGTTCGGTACAGCAGATACATGCAATTGGCAAGTGCAACTCTTGGTAAGCACTAGATGATCCTGTACTGTATAATTACTTCTCTTTTGGAGGAATTCAGGGACAACTTAAATTTAGTATATAGCATTTGTGTTGATTTTGCTAGTATGACGAGTGACTATGAATAGTAAGAAAAAGGCTGATCATCAGTTCGACTGCGGTCGGTAAACTCCCGATTATCAAAAAATAAATAAATTATAATGTAGTACTATTTGATTTCCATTGTTTCAGGTGAGAAGCTAAGCAAGGCACTGGCCATGTTCCCCATCGGCTACCTATCGATGGGCACATGTGTGGCTCTGGTGATTATCGGAGGGTCCACATGTAGGACATTTTTCGAGATCGTATGTGGGCCCACATGCACATCCAAGCCATTAACAATTGTAGAGTGGTACTTGGTATTTACATGTGCCGCAGTGCTTCTAGCTCAGCTGCCTAACTTGAACTCTATTGCCGGTGTGTCCCTTATCGGCGCCATCACCGCCGTCGTATATTGTACCCTGTTATGGACCGTGTCCGTGGCCGAGGGGAGAATTCCCGGCGTTTCGTATAATCCGGTACTCGCCGGCTCACAAATCGAGAAGATCTTCGACATTCTTAATGCGGTTGGGATCATCGCTTTTGCCTTTAGAGGTCACAATCTTATTCTTGAAATTCAGGTATGTACTCATCATTACATTAAGTTCTCATCGGCCAATCCATCTCATGCATGACATGAGTATGACATACGCATGAATTTGACCTGTTTCTTCTCGGATATATGCAATAAGATAAGCAAGTTTCCAACGCTTTCAATGCTGGACTGTGTTCCTCCCATGCAGTCATAGATTTGTCTATTAGTCATTATTATAAAAAATTTAATCTTATATACATAAGTTTTACTACAAGTGTGCTGGCTTTAAGAGGGTAATTTTGTCACTTGACTAATATATTATTTTTTACTCTCCCCGTTTTAAAATTAGAGATATAATTTGACTTTTGAGATTAAACGATAGCATATTAAACTTTAAAATTGGTACGACTCATAAAAGTCTAGAATGAAATAAATTTTGTGATTAATATGTTTTGTTATATACTATACAATTATAATAATTGTATCAACTAAAATTAAATAAATTCACATCAATTTAAAACTTAATATATCGTCGTTTAACCTCTAAAGTCAAATTAATTGTATCTCTAATTTTATAACAGATGTATTAATTGTAAGTCGATAACATAGTAGCGTAAATAAATTACCCATAGTGAGTAATTTGTATTTCTAAAATAGAAGGTGTGTTTTGTCTTAAAATTACCGAACCTTATTTTGCCCCCTTTCTTATAGTAATAAATAAATAATTTTTACATATATATACGTATATTTTAGCGTATGCTGAAAAATAGGAATACCAATACAACACATTAATTGTTATATATTCACTAGCTAGATAATCTTTCAATTTAATCTAAAAGCAATTTTGGAAATTTTGATTTTGTTTACAGGCCACCATGCCCTCTAGTGAGAAGCATCCATCGCGTGTGCCAATGTGGAAAGGAGTTAAGGTTTCCTACACTCTTATAGCAATGTGTTTGTTCCCTCTTGCAATTGGTGGCTATTGGGCATATGGTCAAATGGTGCGTTTATTTATTCATTCATTTGTTCTTACCAATTATAGTATATTCAAATTTGACAACTCAATATCAAGTTCAAGTTAAAATTGAAAACATATTTGAAATTTTAGTTGAATTTTTGTACTTAATTCCAATCTCAAGGTCAAGAATTAATAAGTTGTCAATCTTAATTGCATATTATTTACAAATCTTGAGTTCCAACCATGAATATATCGTTGGATATGTTAAGATATAGTTTTTACAAAAGAAAAAATGGAGGTGCACAGCTGTGCAAGTTCTAAATGTACACGGTCTACGATCATAGAGTTAAGTCACCCTACGATGGTAGAGTAGTCACTCACTGATAGTAGAGTAGCCACTCTACTACCGTAAAAACTGTAGAGTGACTACTCTACGATCGTAGAGTGACTTAACTCTACTGATCGTAAAATGTGTACATTTGAAAGTTTGCACAGCTGTACAGCTCCATTAACCCCTTTTACAAATGTTTTATTTACGTACTAACTATTGTTCATTAACAGATTCCGGCAAATGGTAGCATGTTAACGGCCTTGTACATGTTCCATGGACAAGACACTTCACGAGCACTTCTAGGATTGATAAGTTTATTCGTGATAATTAACGCGCTAAGCTCATTCCAAATATACGCCATGCCAGTTTTCGATGATCTCGAGTCCACTTTCACGACCAAGTTTAAGAAACCATGCGCTTGGTGGCTCCGAGTGATCCTTCGAGCCTTTTTTGGATACTTTTGCTTGTTCATGGCCGTGGCGATGCCCTTCGCAGGGAGTTTTTCTGGTCTAATTGGAGGGATATCCCTACCCGTCACATTGGCTTATCCATGTTTTATGTGGATTAAGATTAAGAAGCCTAAGGTTTATAGCCCAATTTGGTGGCTAAATTGGGGATTGGGTATCCTTGGGATGAGTCTGAGTGTGTTATTGCTTGTTGCTGGACTCTATGTTGTGATTGACACGGGTGTTAAAGCTAACTTTTTTAAACCTGAATAATTGAGATAGGTATAATTTTGAATACATAGAATGGAGAAGAGAGTGATTTTACTAGTTCAATATTTAAAATTGTGAGTAAATCGTGTATTTTCTTTTTGATTTTTGTTGTAGCTACAGATGTAATAAGTTTTTAGTTGTCAAATCAAATTCATTTATTTGTCCTTACTTAATCTTGGTTGGGCACTATTAATTCTTAGTAATATACCTCCTATAATAGACCCAATTAAATGTCACCTAAATCGGGGTTAATTAATTCGATTCAAATGTGAGACATATTAATTGAGTTTAGCCAAACAAATGACATAAATTTCTTTTATAAATAGTTCAAGAAGCAATAAAAACTTTACAAAATAAATTATCGTTTAATGAAAAACGAATTGTAAATGCACAAAAGTGTGGGAACTTGTCTGTTTTTGATGTACTTTCCTTGCTTAAGTTATTTTCCGTCTCCGAACAGTAACTTACACAATCCATAAGGATTTATTTAATTAATTCATCTAATATTATTAATAGTTACTGTAGGGAACTATTTGTAACTCCGCTTCGGTATTTTCGAGTATCGTAAATTTATCCTTGAGTACCTTCTTACACTATTTATAATCTTATTACAATATTTATTTATCACTCACATAACCTTATACGTTCCATTTTGATAGAATTTCACCGGTAAAATATATTACATATTTCTCGGTTTTTCTTTAATTAACTTTTCATATATTTTTAGACTCTATTTTGTCCATTAAACCACTTTAACTATTTTATTATTTTTTTCACCTTTCGACCTTACATAGGTAATTATATTTTAGACAATTTTTAATTTTTTTAGATTTTTCCCAGCATTATTAATATTTATTTCCAACCGTTTTTGACCAAATTTGTAAAATTCTATAAAATTCAAAAATTAAGTCCATAAATTATTAATTTTGGATAATATCTTCCTTACATCAAAATACAATTTTACCCAAAATTTCACCTCAAACTGAGTCATAGAACTTAAGTTATAATTATTTTAATTTTAAAAACTTTGATTTTATTTTGGTCATAACTCCTTCATTACAAGTCCGTTTATGTTCATTCTTGAGCTGAAATACACCTTATACTACCAAGTTTAATACCCCAAAAGCCCTGATTTATATTTCCCCTGTTAACTCTCCAGAGCCTTCTCTCGAAAAACTAGATCAGAAAGTTACTCAATCTGCCATGTTTTGCTAGAAAATTCACCAAAAATAATTTACAAAGAATTTATGTCTCAAACCTCTGCAGAATTTTAGCTGACTTACAAAGCTAACCATCCCAACAAACCTCACTCAAAATTTTGAAATACACTAAAAGTTTTGATCGTTACAAAATCAAGCTCTGTTTTAGGGTTTTTGTCCTATTTTTCTAAAAATTTCAACAAAGTTTGTTTCATTTTTCTTCTTCTTTTGTTTCTCGTAGGGTTTTTGATTTCTTTTGTCATAATTCACGTTATCACACCCCAACATGTGATTAGTTACTCTTAGTATGTACAAATTTATATAAATACATATTTACTCCATAAAAATATTTTCTAGGTACTAATTTAGGGTTTTATAAGTAGTTCATGTTTCCTCCTTATTTTGTTTGTATTTTCAATTTTTTCTCCATAATCCATGGTATCACAACATATATACCTTCAAAATATGCTTAAGCATACATAGGGCCTAATTATTTTCGTAAAATAAAGATTTTGTAAGGAATTTAAATTTTAAATGGATTTGGGTTTATACCTAGCTAGTTGTTGTGTTTGCTCCTCTTGGTCTAGATCTTCTTATTCTTCCTTCTTGGTTAGTTTGTACTCACTTCACTTCTTCTCTTAATGATTGTCGACTCTCTCTCTCTCTCCACTTGCTTTTTGATTTGTATTGGTAAAATAAATCAAGTGAAGGAAGCTTGCCATATATATATATATTGGGAATGATTCATAGCATGTATTTGTTATTGTTAGAATTATTGGATCACACACGCACAGGATTAAAGAGAATTAACACAGACAGATTTACGTGGTTCCCCAATTTGGGTACGTCCACGGGAGAGGCGTTTCTTTTCCTTATTATGAATGAAATTGTTACATAGAGTTATACAATAGGTATTATTTATACTCAACAATCCTATTCCAACACTACTTCATATTATGGTATATTGTCCCCATAATATCCCTTCCTAAGTCAAATAGGAAACCGACCCAAATCCTGGTCGCACAAGGAATCTACATAAGGAATCCTCTCCAGTCGCTGCAGCCGTGCGAGCCTCGCCCCAGTGGGGTAAGTCACTGTCCGGGAGTCTCTTTACCCGCCCCGGCGGGTCTTTCCCCTTTCCTCTCCCCACCCCGGCGGGAATGAGTCACCAAGTCCAACAGCTATGGATCCTTATAGGGCATACACGATCTATACCATTGAAAAAAGAAACAGTTAGGATTATAAATTGAAAATCGAGGTGCGCTACTATTAGTAATGGACGGTAAAAAAAATACATACCATCCGCTACTAAGCTAATTAGAATAGGAGTTTGGCTTTATTCTAGGGTTTAATGTTTATTAACTAGGGTTTAAGTTTATTAACCATGGTTTAAGGTTTATTAACCTTATTAATCCCTAGTTAATAAACTATAAACCATAATTAATAAACTTTAAACCCTAGTTAATAAACACTAAACCTTTGAATAAAGTCAAACTCTTATTTTGATTAGCATTCGCTGCTATTGGTAGCAGATAATATGTGTTTTTTTACCGTCCGCTACTAGTAGTAGCGGACGACGATTTTGAATTTCTAATCTTGATCGTTCCTTCTTATTTTCAATGGTATAGATGATGTATGTCCTATAAGAATCTATAACAAATACATGCTATGAATAATTACATGTTTGTAAGTAAGTTCCTTAAGACTTTTCTTTCCTAGTCAAACCATCCAACTTACTTTTATTATAATCTTGCACCATCATTAGTAAAGTTAATTACATTTTACTTTAGTTAATTACCTTTTTTGGTTAATTAAACAACTTATTAAGTTAATTAGTCAAACTTAATCAAGCTTGTGGATAAGTTTCTTACCAAAATATCTTAGGAGGCTTCTCAAGGAAGCATCTCATTCCTTATCCTCTCTGTTGGCCGACTTTGGCATTTTATTTTTATTTATTTATTTTATCTTGCTTGCTTATATATCCATTAGGTAGATTGTGGAATTCTTAGGCACTTTGATCAATTTTGCCTTTACTTTCATTAATATATAAACACACACACACACAAACATATATATATTAATTTCATATATATGTATACATATAATCTACTATGATATTATAATTTAACTTTGAAGTGTTACATTTATAGTTACTTTTTTTTATTAAGCTTGTTCAAGGAATTTATATTTATATGTATTGTACACATATACTCTACAATATTCAAAATTATAATTTAAATTTTAATAACATTTGCATTTATAATTACAAAATTTATTATAAGGGTTTGGAATATTACATTCTCCCCCTTTATAAGGATTCTGTTTCCGGAATCACCAGTACTTTACTAAAAAAAATGTGGGTAATTTTTCTTCATCTTATCTTCTAGCTCCAACGTAGCTTCCTCAACGGAGTGATTTCTCCATATTACCTTCACCAAAAGTATTATTTTATTTCTTGGAACTTGTTCTTTTCTATTTACAATCTGAACTAGGAATTCTTCGTAGCTCAAGTGTTTTTCAACTTGTATCGGCTCGTAATCTATTACATGCTTATAGTTCGGTTTATAAGGATGCAAACACAGGAACGTGAAACACATTATGTATGTGTTCCAATTATGGAGGTAGAAATATTTCATAAGCTACTTCACTTACCCTTCTAAGTACCTCAAAAGGTCCTATAAAACGAGGACTAAAAAGTTTCCCATTCTTCCCAAATCTTATTTTCCCTTTTCACGGAGATACTTTCAAAAATGTATAATTGCTTACTTCGAATTCTTGAGTTTGACGCTTTTGATCTGCATACTTCTTTTGGTGATCTTGAGTTGCTACTAGTCTTCCTCGTATTACTTTAATAATATCTATAGTCAGCCCTACCAATTCTGGTCCGAGCAGTTGTCGCTGTCCAACTTCGTCCCAGCATAATGGAGTTCTGCACTTTCTTCCATACAATACTTTGTAATGTGACATTCCAATGCTAGCATGATAGATGTTATTGTACGCGAACTCTGCCAGTGGTAGATGATCATCCCAACTACCCTTGAAATTTATAACACAAGCTCTAAGCATGTACTCCAAAGTTTGAATTATTCTCTCGCTCTATTCATCAATTGGAGGATAAGTAGTGCTAATTTTACTCGAGTCCCTAATTGTTCCTGAAGACTCTTCCAGAAATTTAACGTAAAGCGTGGGTTTCAATCAGACACAATCGACACCAAAACTCTGTGACGAGAAATAATTTTCTTAATGTAGAGCTTCGCTAACTTCTCCAAATTAAACCCTACTTTGATTGGTAAGAAGTGAGCTGACTTCGTAAGACGATTCACAATCACCCAAATAACCTTCGACGTTGTTGGGAGTCCCACCACAAAATTCATCGTGATGTGCTCCCATTTCCACTATGAAATCTCCAAAAGTTGTAATAATCCACTAGGTTGTTGATGTTCCGCTTTAATTCGTTGACCCATAAGACATTTACTAACCAATTCCGCAATCTCCTTCTTCATACCTGAACACCATAAATGCTAGCGCAAGTCTTCATACATCTTTGTACTCCTAAGATGAATATAATATTTTACACTATGAGCTTCTCGTAAAATTTTTTCCTTTAACTTTAACACGGGAGGTATCCAAAGCCTTGTTTCAAATCGGATCATTCCGTTTTTGTCAACCTAACACTTTTCTTTACTATCCGTTCACATTCTTCATCCTTGCTCTGAAAATCTTTAATTATTTCAAATAGCAACAATCGTGCTTCCATCGTATATAATTTTTCTATTGGCACTCTTGAACCCTTCACCTCCATTTTTAATTTTTTATATTTTCTCCGTAACTCTTCTTGAGCAATCAACATACACAACATGTCTTAGTTCTTTCGGTTTAACGCATTTGATATAACGTTCACATTTCCAAGATGATAAAGGATTGTACATTCATAATCCTTTAACAGTTCTAACCACCTTCTATGTCTCATGTTTAACTCCTTATGTATAAATATGTATTTTAAGCTTTTGTGGTCGGTGTAGATTTCACACGTTTCTTCGTACAAATAATGTTTCCAGATTTTTAAAGCAAAAACCACCGCCGCTAACTCCAGATCATGCGTAGGATATCTCTTCTCGTAATCTTTCAACTGTCGTGATGTATACGCGATCACCTTCCCATGTTGCATCAGAACATAACCAAAACCTTTATGTGAGGCATCATTATAAACCGTAAACCCCCCAATATTATCTAGTAAAGAGAACACTGGTGTTGTACTCAACCTCTTCTTCAACTTCTGAAAACATTCTCCACATTTCTCAGTCGACACTAATTTTACACCCTTCATAGTCAAATTTGTTAGTGGTTCAGTTATCTTTGAAAAATCTTGAATAAAACGCCGATAATATCTTGCTAACCCTAAGAAACTCCTAACTTCTGTTGGGGTCTTTGGTTGTTCTCGATTTATTACTGCTTCTACTTTTGTCGGGTTTACAGAAATTCCATCTTTGTCAATTACATGACCCAAAAATTGCACATTCTCCAACCAAAATTCACACTTTAAATTTTTTGCGTATAATGTCTTATTCCTTAATATTTCCAATACATTCCTTAAATGCTCAACATGTTCCTCCTTTGTCTGAGAATAAATTAAAATGTCATCAAAAAATACCACGACAAACTTGTCCAAATAATTATTAAAAACTCTATTCATCAAATCCATAAATGTTGTTGGGGCATTCGTAAGTCCAAAAGACAACACCAAAAATTCATAATGCCCTTAACGAGTCCGAAACTCTGTCTTTGACACATCTTCGTTTCTTACCTTTAACTGATGATATCCCGACCGTAAGTCAATCTTAGAAAAATACTTGACACCCTTCAATTGATCGAAAAGATCATCAATCCTAGGCAACAAATACTTATTCTTAATTGTCATTTTATTCAACTCACGATAATCGATACATAATCGTAACGACCCATCCTTTTTCCTAACAAACATCACCGATGCTCCCCAACGAGATACAGTCATCCTAATAAATCTCTTATCCAGAAGTTCCTGCAATTGCATCATCAATTTTTTCATCTCTAGTAGAGCCAATTCGATAGGGAGTTTTCGAAATAGGAACAGTTTTAAGTAAGAGATCAATCACAAATTTTATCTCCCGATCACATAACACTAAGTAATTCCTCCGGAAACACGTCCGCAAATTCTCTCACTATTGGTATCTGATCTAACTTCAATTCGTTCTGTTGGGTATCCACTATATAAGCCAAATATTCAACGCATCCTTTCCTAAATAATATTTTCGCTTACATCATTATTACACAATTAGACTGCCTTAAAGTTATGATTACAGTAATATACTACCTTCGACTTATCAGAAATCCTAAGATTCACGGTCTTTCGATGATAGTCAATCATCGCTTCAAGGTCATTCAACCGATCCATCCCTAATATAACATCAAACTCCTTTAACTAAATTAGAATATGAGGTCAACTAAATTAGAATATGAGGTCGGCTAAAGTTTTGTGACCCCTAATTTCCACGCACTAGATTAACATGAATGATTTTCTTATTATCAACTTATATATTCAGACAATGTTCAAGTCTTAGGGGATTAAATTCAAACGATGCGTAAAATCATGCGATATAAAGAGAAGCATATGAGTTGGTTTTCTTCCATTCAACTATTTTTGTCCATCATGAACAGTAATATATGCTTTTCCATCATTCCTCCTACATCACCTGAGAATATACTGATATGTCAACTTAATTTTATAAACTGAACTTGTTTTTCCACTTGTTACCAATGTGGTTTGGGAACAATGAACGAGCATCTAGAGTACATCAAGCAACATCCACACTGATTAAGCAAGTCAGGTAGACAGGTAGGGCAAAAACCCTCTTATACCAAGAAGTTGCATAGAAAACAATTACTTCACTATAAAAGTACAAAAATGTTAAATTATAAAAGCAAAGAACAAATATATTAATACGTTCTGATGGAGTATTACACATGAAATTAATTGTAATACCACAGTCCCACATATGAGAAAAATTTGTGTATACGTAAGGAATTAACTATCCGATCGGGTTGCCGGAAGTGGGGACACAAAGACTAATAGTACAATGTAGAGAGATCCGAAGGTGGAGACACCAAGCTAACCTTTGGATAAATTTGATTCGATTTGACCCGTGTGACCGACCTTTGCTAATCATTTTTTTGTCAAAATATCCCCATTGGCAATAAACAGATTTAAATGGGCAAAATAATAATTTAAAAGGTTTTCTTAACATGTGCCGTTATATGCTAAACACATAAATAGAGTGTTGGACACTGAATTTAATGGATGGGGCCTATTAAAATATAATTAAAATAATATTTTAGTGGTGTTATATACATTTAAAAATTATATTTTAGTGGGCCCCATCCTCCCAGCACTTGGGTATGTGCCTAAAGACACATGTTAAGAGGACCCTAATTTAAATATATATTTTTCAATAAATTCAGTAACATTAATTTATAATTATTTATTTATTTTTTCATCCTAATGTAAAAAAAAAAATTATTTTATTTTCCGTCCCAAACTCGCAAAAATAGTGGAAGGAAAGGAGGATATAAGACTAGCCCCGTTTTACGATTATACTACTTTGTTTTGTTTTTAAAACTACTCTCGCTCTCTGGGCTGGTTGTTTTGGGGATTTTCTTCACCGTCAGAAAGAACCCCTACTAAACCAAACTAGATACTGTCTGTAGGATTAGCCGGTGATCGGAAGTGAATAATTCCCAACTTTCCAAATTAAATCTTCCCTCTTCAGGTAAAATATAAGCCCCATTATCTTTTATCATCATCTCCTAATTAATTGTTCCGGAGATCTCATACTGGAATTAAAAGTTTTCTTATTTACATGAAATTATATAGTTTTACATAGTTGTAAATTGTTTATTTTTACTTTTTTTTGAATTTGTAGCATTTATATTTATGTGCAATTTGGTGACTCCTATTGCGTTAATTTGAAGTTGGATTGTGCATATAGTTGCGGTAGTTTATTTTAGATGATATGATGTGTGTTCTGAAATCTGATGCATCGTATGAGAAATTTGCCACAAGGGCTTTCAGTGTGGGATTATGGATGATTTTGGTGGTTTGCAGGTCAAAACTTTTGATGAAAGATGAGTTCTTTCTCGATTAAAAGAAAGAAAACACCATTCCAGAAGCACAGAGAAGAGGAAGAGGTGAAAAAGAAGGTAGGTGGGTAGAAAAGTCGTTTAGAGTTTTGGTTTATTTAACTTTGAGGTCTTCCCCAATGAAGTCATTAGGTTTTGTTTTGTAGAGGGCAGAGGACGAAACAGCTCGTTTATACGCAGAGTTTGTGGAGTCATTCCAAGATGATAGTACACCAGGGTCCAAGGCATTTGTTAGAGGAGGGACAATCAATTCCAATGAGAAACTGAAGACTGATTCTGAAGGTCAGTGAACTAAAGGGAGATTGTATGCTTTTTGTTAATCATTTTTCTTTTTATTATGTTTTATCATGTTTTGCTACACTCTGCGGAGTAAATAAATGCTTTTCTTTTACATGCCCACTTAATAAAAACATGGACCTTTGTATTCATTCACGGATGGCAGGTGGAAATTCCAAAGATGGGGTATCTGGTTCCAAGAAGGGGAGTAGGTAAATTAATGCTTTTAATTAACCATGTTACAATGCTCTTATGACAAGGCATCCTAAGTGTAAAAAGATAATGGCGATCATATTCACGGATGCAACTTCAATTGATTCGAATTAATAAAGTATAATCATTAGGAAACAAGGATACTTATTTTCTATAGTTGCAGCTTTTGATTTAATATGATTCATACCATTGATAGTGTCTTTTTAGTTCTTGTTAGTCATTGTGAGTTTGTTTTCTTATTTTATATTTATTTAAAAGTAATCAGGTATACATAGTTACTTGAATGTGTTTCATTCTTATTCTTTTCCTTTAGATATTTTCTGCGTTTAAGCTACTGCAGGTAGTGTTATTTACTGGGTTGGATTTCCCTTGTATAGAATGCTGACTGATTAATGTAATTGCATATATCTGATGATTGCAATTTGGTCAGATTATGTTAAAGGAAGATTCTTATTTAAAGTCTCTAACAGGTAACCTAATTCTATGTAGTGTGAACTGTGAAGATTTGGGAGGAGATATGTTTGAGACTCACTTGAAATGTGCAAATCGAACTATATGTCTGTATTATTTCTTTTCATCTCGCTTTTGGTTTCTTCCACATCCTTGCGGTCATGTTGGAATCTGTAGTTTGAATAATATTGACCAGTACAAAAATATTTGTGAAAACAATGCAAATATACACTTTAAAAATATAGCAGAAGAATATACTTTATAAAGTAATTATTCAATTTGAGAGTAGAAACTAAATACATGGCCATACTAAATCTTTTGTTTCGTCTATTTTTTTCCATTTTAGATAAAAAAGAGGAATACTATTAGATAAAAAGAAAGAGATTTTTTTGGCTTGTTAAGTATATGGAAAGAAAGAAATTCATTTCCCCCACTGCAAAGGCCTAAGAAAAGTCATAAATCAAAGATATATCCCAAAGCATTGTGAAAGTAATATATTGTTGGGTGAAATCCTAGCATTTAACTCTTTCCAAATACCTCATAGAAATGGAAAGCACACATATCTCAATAATATCTTGTCATCTGTATTCTCATCAAAACCCTAAAATCAGCAAATGAGGCTCTCTAGTCTCCACAGTGTCCACACTAGAAGGGAAAACCCAACTCTCCCTTAACAAACCAAACAAATAGCACCAAAGCTGTCTAGCTACCAGACAATGCAGAAAGAGGTGAAAATGTGTCTCAGTATCCGACACATAATTCACACATTAGAAGATAAAGATTTGTAGGATCTCCGCATCTACCCCATGTTATTAGGATTTAACCTACCAAGAACTAAATACCACAACAGCCTTAACCTTGGATGGAGTAATTTAATTAGTTGTTGTGATAATGTATAAATAATTATTTCAGATATTTTATTGATCTTCAATAATTCTGATTTTGGCAACCATATAAGTATTTCCGCTTGAAACCATTTACACCTACGAAACTGGATGCTGCTATTGTTTCTTACATGCAATAATATTACTGATATCTAAGATTACGACTAATATATGAATAAATTTATATATGATTGTGTCCTCATTTTCTTGTGACGTGTTTAAATAATTATATTTCTTTGCTAAGGGATAGAGTGTCTTTCTTTGCTTCTCTTTGGACCCAACTTTTGGTGGAATTTATCTTTCATAGAGATTGGCGGCGGGTGGTGCTTCATTAATGTTCTGTTTTTTCTCCTCTTGTTTTCTTTGATTGCTTTTGATTTCTGATGCAGAGAAGCAAAAGGGATGAACATGTCAGTTCCCTTGATTAACCTAGAATCCACTAGGAACAACAAACTGGAATCCACCAGCAAAATAAACTGAAAGTAATATTTTTATTTCAATCAAAGTCTGTCCTGAAGATGGACCTAAAGACCTTTATGTAGGAGGGCCTTTTACAACTAGAAAAACAAAATAAGGAAATACTAGAACTATGGCATAAACATGACTAAATGAAGGCAGCAATTAACTCTCAATCTTGCTAGCAAATCTCTGTTGGAAATCAGCAAAGATTTGCCAGAAAATCTTTACAAATCATCATCAAATCAGCTAGTCAAACCTTCTAGAATTACCACCAAATTAGCCAATCATTGCAAATTTTGATAGCCAACATTAAAGATGTTTCTTTGACTTTTGATGGTCCAATCGATCCCAAAATTCTGCAATAACTTGTTCTACATCAATTTCTGTTGTTTTCTTTTGGGAGTACTTCTTGTCCTCCGCATGTGTATTAATCTCCTATTCTATCAATAAAAACTTCTTCTTTTATAACAAAGAATGAATAATTATATTTCTTGGTTGCCACGATTTGCTTTTGCAATATATGTGTACCCAATCCATGCCCATGCCAGTTCTTTACCATGTCCTTGTCATTTGTATGGATCTATTAGCATTGGACAATAATAACATTTGTTCCAAAATGTTTTGTTTTTCACATCTTATGTAGGACGTATGATTGATGTTATGGTTTCCACATGGGATAAATTATTTACATATAAGCGAGAGTATAATGTTTACATGCTATTCGAGGAACTTCTTGTCATATTTAGTTAATTACATAGGGATTGGTGAGCTATGCTCCATTTTTGTTGTGATGATTTATCCATTTTGTTTACTGGTTTCCTCTTGTTCTTTCTTCTGCGTGGACACGAAATCCATTCGTACCACAAGCTTTTAATAAACTGGCTGTGATCTGCCATTGTAGTTCCAGCTTCTCTTCTGTAATAAATAATTCTTCCTTTATCTAAAAAAACTGTCTAAAGATTCTACACGTTATGTTTTTACTTAACAATAGTATTGCAGTAATAATCAGGAGGACTGGCAACATGTTTAATTGCTCGTGGTATACACTTGCACGTGACTGAAATAGATTATAAAATTTTTGGTTTCAAACTTGCAATGATTGTTGGTCAAAAGATTTTGTGAGCTGGAAGACTATCTTTTTGTGTTTTCATTTTCCTTATCCAATTATGAAGCTATAGGAAGTGTGGGAACTGTGTGCCTTGTTGATTACATTGTCTTCTTTTTTTCAGACAGTGTTTGAGGAACAAGAATTATGTGTATCCTATTTCCTCTTTTTCTTTCCTCAATTCTTTTTATTATTTTGAATTGTAATCTCCAAGTTCTTTTTTTACTTTATCATTTCTTTCCTATAACAATTTATTTATTTATTTTTTAATATAAATACTTTTTTGTCATAGCAATTTTCAATTTCCAAAGTTAAATAGTACCCTTACTTGTAAATTATCAGTAAAAAAGGCATTTAAGTTCTTGTATAATATTCTGTGTCGTACTGGTTGTTCATTGGTCATGTTGTACAATTAAAATAGGTCCTACCTATGTTTAAATATGTTATATATATATATATGTATATATATAAATTGGAGCTTCAAAGAACTGAAATTTAGACGGGGTTACCCTTTTAGGGATACTAGGGTCTATGGTAACTAAGCTTCACGAGGCATGCTTACACATATTATGATGAACGTCATAGCTCGAAACAAAGTCCGTTAATGCAAGTATTAGGAAGTCATTTGGTATAATATTTTAATTGCTTTAGGTGGTGTTTGTTCGTGTCTAAATGCCTCTTAATTCACCTGTCTCTGATTCGGTCAGAGGCAGATCTTTTTTAGTAATTTTTTTTTGTCTCTTAATGCCTCTTAATCGTTAAGATTGAAACTCAGATCTTCACTATTAAGAGTTACCTCTTAATAGTTTATTTAAAATTCATGGACAAAAGTAGTCTCAATAAATATTGTACTACTTCAATTTCAAATTTTAAGATCATTCAAATAATTTTTTTAAATAACTCAATGGTTAAAATGGTACTCCCTCCGTTCTAAAATAAACGTCCTAATTAGTTTCGGCACCCTGATTAATAATTTTTTTTAACCTAAATTACTCTTTTTGATTACTTATTAATTAAAGTATTTTTTCACTTTTCTATGACTCCAATAATTACTTTTTCTCTTTTCTATGACCTCAATAATTGCTTTTTTTACTTTTCTATAACCCTAATAATTGCTTTTTCACTTTTCTATGACCCTAATAATTACTCTTTCACATGTCATTTAATTCTCTAGATATTTTTTTTTTATAACTCTCACATTCCCAATAAGTATATTAAATAGATTATGAGGGTATAAGAGGAAGAATAAGAGAAATATAGTTACTAATATAGAAATAGGACATTTATTTTGGAACATCCTAAAAAAGAAATTAGGACCGTTTATTTTGGAACGGAGGGAGTAAAATAGTGGCATTCAGATGTTTTACACTTTTTAGTTATCAAACGGTTTTTTAGATTCATATGCTATTTCATTCAGATGATCTAATTTATTAAGATGTATTAACCATTCAGATCTTAATTACTCATTTTTATCAAACACCACCTTAGTATGCTCGGTGCATTCTTAGAGCAATGTATTCTTCAACTTGGGTGTATTGAGATTTGAGGAAGAGTTGGCCTTGCAATTATTTTTGGGATAGTAATGATGATGTGATTCTTTTATGTTGTGCATGTTTATCTATCTTATGGTGTTTTATGGACGGCGAACAATGGATGATTTTCAGTTGTCCTTGTCAGCTTGTTCTATGGGATAGGCTGGTTTCTTTGCATTTCTTTGATCTTTGGCAATGGGTGCATTTTATGGGGTTTCTACTTCAGATCTTTTGTTGGGATTAGGATTCTTTCATTGATGAATTTGTATCTTGTTCTCACTACCTTGGTTTTTTTTGGAGGGCCTCTTATTTTGGGAAGCAACTAATTTTATGATAAACTGTCAGATGGGGCAAACCCATGTACATAGCGAATAAAAGAACACATAAAGAACTCCTAGATTCATCAAATCTCAGTTCTATACAAGACTTGAAGAACTAGGAGCACCAAAAAATAATTGCACTGCTTCCTAATGCACTCTCTTAGAAAATCAACAAAAGGCGCATTAGAGCCCAGGAAAACCTCATTTGCCAGAAAAAATTACAAGAGGTCTAAAATCATAAAGCTCAATTTCTAGTACGTCTTTTTGTGTCCTAAAAGCAAGGACCATTTCTCTTGTGCCTCATAGTTCCACCATAAACAATGAGGGATTTTTTAAGCACCCTTGCACCCCACCAAGCAGCAAGGAAAGAAATCATCAAACTGGCAGTACATTTGCAACACCAAAAAGACTATTCTCCACGTGTCCCAGGTGAATGTACATTGACAAAATTAGTGATCCAGCATATCCTCATATATTGCACATATAGCATCAATTTTGGGCTTTGTATCCTCCCTACTTTTTGCTATAATTTTTTCAAGGGAATTGATATTTCCACTAGTAAAATTGATAGTTACACAAGCTCCTTTTCACACGAATAGTAAATGGGTCCCACACCTATGTAAGAGATCTTGTGGAAATATCACTTTTTACTTGTGGAAATAACAATTCCCTTTTCTTTATCTGAAAAAAGTGTGTCGCATACGGATGCTGTTGAGAAACATCTATACAACTAGTAGTAGGAGGCAGATAATGTAGAGAAATAACTAGAATGTTGCGAGGTTTATTTTTATATGACTATATTTGAATGTTTGTTAGAGCGGTAACATAGAATGCAACAATGCAGTGGACTTCCACTTTTAAGCTATGGGAATTTTCAGTTTCCATACCCAGGTAAATATTCCAAGGAAATGGATTTTAACCCTTTTGACAAAATCTCCTTTTTAATATGTATAAATTTCTCTAAACTCTATCCTATGCGGTCCTAGTCTTTGTAGATTGTCACTGACGAGGTTGATTCTCAGCCGAGGATAGAGTGGTTGGGTTGGTGTCTCATCTCGATGTATAGGAATGCTTGCTTAGAGAGATCTTTTATGGATAAAGATATCTTATGTTAACCCCAGCAGTTGGCGCAGTGGTTCAAATGAGACCCCGGGACGAGCCGTAGACTTTGGACGTCTTGGGTTTGAATACCACCTGCTCCAATTTGTCAAGCCGATAAAATGGTCATAGGGCCACGGGGATGCGAGTGCAAGCCCGTATGAAAAGCCTGACCCGGGGTGGGGAGATTAGTCGGACTACGGACCGGATACTATACATTATCAAAAAAAAGAAGAGATCTTATGTTCTATTTTTGAGACGAAGGGTGATAAGGGCCATAAGGCTCATGGTCCTGCTTGGTTCTCTATGGTTTCCTTCTAGCATTGATATGGTGTGCTCTTATGAGTTTTTATTTCTTTCCCTTTTTTTTCTTCATGAATTTCATGCAAAGGGGGTGGTTTGTAAGATCATCTGCTCCACTTTATCTCTCTTGTGCTGAAGAAGGATAGACCTATTAGGGTCAAGGATTTTAGACCTATCAGTCTGGTTTCCTGTGTTTAGATTCTTACTAAGTTGTTATACAAGAGATTAGGAATGGTTTTACTTTATTAGGTTAGGTAAGACACCATTCTTTTGATTTGATTTCTTATTTAATTAGCATTTGCTCTTGTAAAAGCGTTGAAATGTTAACACATGCTTAAGAAAATAGCAGATGCTTGGTAAAACAGGAACATGTATTCTGCTGCATAGACATTTGAGAACATGATAAAGTAGTTAATTGTCGGACTAATAAAATTTGAAGCATTATGTTCAGATTTTAGCTGGCAGTTCGTTCCATTTCTGCAGGTATGTTCCATCTTTCATACCACCTCCTATGGCAACCAAGGGAAAAGAGCATGAGAAAAAGGTAATTGTTCTTGATGAAAGTTACTCCTCAATTTCTCTTTTTGTTCCATAGAGGACTAGATAGGCCAGACTTACTATTTTTCACATATATGTGATATTTGCAGGAGGAGGAGGAGAGACCAAAGGAGAAAGAGAAAGGGAAGTCGCGGAATATTGATCATTTCATGGAAGAGTTGAAGCATGAGCAAGAAATGAGGGAAAGGCGTAATCAAGAGCGTGAACACTGGCGCGACAGCCGACATAGTGATAACTCTGCTGTATGTAGTTTCTTTGATTTTGTTTGTCTGCGTGTCAGAGTATTACGTTATATATGTGATCATTTCAATGATTGTTGATTAATACTAAAGTATCCCATCTCTACATAGTATTTCCTATATGCTTTAATTTGTATAGCTATATGGTTAGCTCTTTTGCTTCCTTTTAGTAAAAGTTTTTGTTTTTTCTCTATGGATTATCAAATCATTTGGAAGGAGTTCCCGACATGACATTTTGTGTGTATATTGTTTCTTGTCATGTGTATCTTCAATATATTATTTGCCTATTAATTGTTCATAAATACATATTAATTCCCACTTTTTTTCAGCCGTCTAGCAGATTTGATGAGCTACCTGATGATTTTGATCCGAGCGGAAAGCCTGGCTCATTTGATGATGGAGATCCACAAACAACAAATCTTTATGTTGGGAATCTCTCACCCCAGGTTGAGTACTCACTAAAATTTGAGTTTTTGATGCATTTGCTCTTTGATGCTTTGTTGCTTAAGATACTGTAAGATAGAAAGCTAACCTTTTAATAATATTAACCATATTCTAGGTGGATGAGAATTTTCTTTTGCGTACTTTTGGAAGATTTGGGCCTATTGCTAGTGTGAAAATTATGTGGCCAAGGACGGAAGAGGAACGAAGACGGCAAAGAAATTGTGGTTTTGTGGCTTTCATGAACAGAGCTGATGGACAGGCTGCTAAAGATGAGATGCAAGGTTAAACATTTTACCCTTTTCAATTTGCAATGCAATTGTTTCTGGTTAAAGGTGCAGGCAATACTGGCTTTGGGCGTAAATGATTTGCCCTTGCAGAAGGGAAAAGTACATTAATGCATCCTGATGAAATTTTGCTTGTGTCATTTTTATTGGCTGAAGAATTCATAATGAAGATGACCAAAAAAAATTGTAACATGTGGAAACATGGCGTGCAACCTAAATTAGTGAATATACAAATGATTGAATACTTGAATATCTCAAGCCTATGCATCAATCTTCAGCTGAAGAGGACTCTTGTATATGAGTAAACACAATGACTCTTCAACTGAAGACGACTCTGGTATATGAGTAAACACAATGACAAATAAGTCTTCTCAACATTTTCAGTAATGTTGTGATCTGTTAGGAATTTATTATTACCTTTTGTAATTGCAAATTTGCAATGGAGAGAGAAAAAATTAATAAGGAGTTCAAGAAGTCCACCTTAAGGGGGGCAAGTGGGAAAAATAAATTTGGAAAATAATCAAAGAAGAATAGGGACCCTGTGAACATCTGACTTCTTAGAAAATGAACGCTACTTGATCCCTTAAAAAATGAACGATAAGTTAACTAAAACATAGGTCTTTCACATGGTATACATGACTTGCATGCTGATATAGTGTGGGGTATTTTTCTATGTTTTACAAGAAACATAACTTCTTCTTTTTTAATAGAAAAAAGAAAAAAAGAAGAATATAGATACAAGGAGTCCACCCCCAGTCTATAACAAGTGGAAATAAAACAAAAATTCTCAAGAAGGAGCAGCTCTCCAATCTCTATCCCTCTCTTTATTTCTCCCTCCCTTTCTCTCTCTCTCTCTCTCTCTCAAGTAAGCAGCTCCCCAATCTCTGTAAAGATCGACACAAAAATTACCCTAAAGGAACCCAAGATAGAGGCCCAATGAAGCAAGAAAATGATCCTATCTAAGCAAAGTAATCGATGGATAGCTGTCTTTGAAAAGTTGAGCATTACTTCTTTCCCAATTCCTCAAAGAACAGGTACACTTCCAAAGTATTTTAGCATCTTTTCTCTGTCCAGAGTCTTTGAACGTAATAAGCACCAGATCCTCCATCAAAGTGGTCAAAGCATTAACAAGCTAACATACTAATCAGCGACTATATTATTATAAGTTGTTTCGACGCCTTCTTTTTTTCTCCTCTCCTGCTTCTTGTCTCTTTACTTTTTTAATTATAAGACTAGACTACTTTATTTCTTCAATCCTCAACCGCTATTTAAAAAAATTATTTCTTTTTGTGCAATATGATGAAAAATGTCTCTAGTCATTTTTAACTAATATTAATTGACTCGGACAAACTTCCTTCTGTGTCAATATATTTTATCCATAATTGGACATTTATGTTTTGGGAAAACTTTGCTTCCTTTCCTAGCATAGTTTTGGGCTTCTGCAATCATTTAGAGGACTTGGGGCTTTAGGTTTGCATTGATTAAAAAGATGAACATCGTAAATCACGTTTATTTTCTTCTTTGATTTTTCCCTTTTTGACACATTGGCGGACTTCTTATTTTTTATTTTTGTAATCTTTCTTCCCTATTCCTATGAACAAGCTCATTGCCCAGTGCAAAGCACAGGTCTAGTGGTAGAATTATTATATTATTGATATTTTTATTATAGTTTTACAGATGTTTTATTGAATTATGTAAAAAATTATTATTTGAACTTGATTTTTGACTCTATAATTGGTGATTGTATTATTATTATTATTTTCATTCAAATAATAGAATCCTACTTAAACTAGAATAATTATACTTATATTTTAATATAGTATTAGGTCAAGATTAGTTAAGATGGTCATTATAAGAAAATTGTTTACTTCTAAAACTATATTATCTAAGTAATAATAGAATCCTACTCAAGTTCGAAAAATTATACTCATCTGTCGGACGAACAAAGTTGATTGAACTGGACGACAGACAACCGACAACCGAGTTGACTGTTTCTCTTATTATATATAGGTTATCTCTTTTATGTTAAAATTTGAAACAAATGAGTTATTGAAACTGGAGTAGAAGCATCCTGTCATTTTTTAATGCTAAAAGTAAAAACCTTACTTTTTACTGTTTTTCTCTTGACAGTAACTCTGGAATGAGTCTAAACAGTTTAAATTTAGTTCATTAATATGTAAATAGTGGTACATCTTTATTTGAGCAATTGAATTGTATCCAACAAACTGAATGATATGGACTCATTTGGGTTTTGCTTAGAACCTAGTTTGACTTGACTTCTAAAGTGTCTGGACAGTGGACACTTTATAACTTCTGACTACTTCATAACTTCTTACACTCAAATTAGGATAAGTGTAGTCTATCTGGTTCTATGGTTTTTATCATATATTAGTATCTACAAATTCTAACATTTATTTTCTTTTTTAAAGATGAATTTGACATATCCCAAATATGCACTAATGCAAAAATGGCGCTTTCCTTTGGAACCTGACTCTGTTTGGCATTAGGTGATTAGAAGCAAATATGGAATTCAACAGAATGGGTGGGATGCAAATCCTTATCCTCTTGTGTTACTTATTCTAGTCGTTGAAAATTTATCTCCCAAGGTTACACTTCCTTTCATTTTTTTGTTCGCTACCAAGTTGGTAATGGCATGAAAATTCGGTTTTGAGAGGATATTTGGATAGGAGATTTTCCTATTTCAATAGCCTTTCCTCGTCTTTTTTACCTATCGTCTGAGTATAACTCTCCTATTTCTATGTTCTATACTTGGGAGGGAGATTCAATTTCTTGAAATTTTTATTCCTGTAATTTAAATGACTAGAAGACAGAGGAATTCTCTTTATTTATTCAACTTCTTAATTCAGCTTCCTTTTCTTGGTCCTTCGATAGGCATGCTTGGTGTTTTGATTCTTTTAGAATCTTCTCGTCGTGACGTTCTTTCTTCACTTGCCTATTGGGTTATCATCCAGTTCATCATTTTCCTCTAGCCTCTTATATTTTGAAATCAAAGGCTCCTTCAAAAATTAAGGCTTTTATATGGTTTTTAACTCTTGGCTGGCTTAATCCTAATGATATGCATCAAAGGCCCCTTTCAAATCTCTATCCCCAGATGTGTGTGTAATGTGTTTTAAGGATAGTGTCTCATTCTCATTTGTTTCTTCATTGTTCCATGGCTTGGCAGTTGTGGTGATGTTTATTTAGTGTGATGGGGGAAAGTTGGATGTCCCTCTTCAGTGGAATATCTTTTACTATGCAAATTCAAGGGTTCTGTTCATAGGAGGATCCTTTGGAGATGTGCTTGTTTTGCTATTTTGTGGGATTTGGATTGAGTGGAATGGTAAAAAAATTGCGATCGGAGTACAAATACTGAGTTACTTTGGGATAATATATATATATATCTTTGTTTCTCTTTGGGTTCATGCAATGGGAGTTTTTGGTGGAATTTTTTTAGCCGATCTTTAAAGAGATTGGATGTCGGTGCTTCATTAATATTAAGTTTTTCTCATTTTTGTTTTCTTTAATTTCTGTTGGGAGGACTTATTGTTCTCGTCATGCGTTGTAATTTTCTCTTCTAATCAATAAAGTATTCTTCTTTTATTAAAATTTTTTGATGTGTATGCATATATTTATAAAATATTTTTTTATACAGGGGTAATTGTTTATGAATATGAGTTGAAGATTGGGTGGGGTAAATCTGTCTCTCTTCCATCACAAGCGTTACCTGCTCCACCGCCAGGACATATGGCTATCAGGAGTAAAGAGGTTCGTCAATATTTTGATCAATTAAAATTATGAATTCACATATGTACCATGTGCATTTACTTTCTTCTTCACTAGTAAGTTTAATGTTGGATTAAATGTTTTCTATTTAATGGATTATTCTGATCCATAGCTTTCTTAATAGTTTTAGACTTTTAGTTGAACAGAGAATATAGTAGATTGTACTTTACCGCTTATTATATGACATAAAAATGATATATACTTTTGTGATTGGCAGGGTGCAACTGTTATATTGTCTGGTCCATCTGGCCCTCCTGTGACTTCTGTTCCAAGCCAGAACTCTGAGCTGGTAGGTTAACTTTGTTATTCTGCTCATTTTTATTATTTTCTTTAATAGGTGACATAAAATCATGCCGCTGTATGCCTTCTAAAGACCAACACTAAATTGGCTTTCAATACATTACTGGATCGATGCAGCTTGGAAATTTTAATCTCTTTGGCCAATCTTGTACTTGTTGGACTGAAGGATAAAGAATAAAGATGATTCATGGCATTTAAATCAGAGGGGAAGAGTTGAGAGATTTTATTCTCATCTCAAATTAAACAAAAGAGAGTTAGAGTATTCTCTTTATGCATCAAGTAATAGAAAAAATAGTGTCAATCATTCCTTCCTTCATTTACTGGGAAAATAACACTCGATGTTTCCATATTTATTTTCTAATTGCTATGGACATGGATATGGGACTTGCTTATTTACATGTTAGAAAACACTTGAATGGAAAATCCCCGTACAAAGTAGAATACCATATTGGTGATGACATGTCAATAAAGACGTGACTTGTGTATGTAGTAACTAAAGAATATCCAGAAGGATTTTTTTGGATAGATCTGATTATATATATTTACAGTGTGAAAAAGATACTGTTGTAACAATTTTTATCACGTAATTTGCAAGTAAATCTTGTGTTGTTTGTTTTGTGTTGTCTATCTGTTTTCATTATGAACTTATTACTGATCACTTGAGGTGTTTTGTTTCTAGGTTCTTACTCCTAACGTGCCTGATATCACTGTTGCTCTGCCGGAAGATGATCATCTTCGCCATGTAATTGATACAATGGCTCTGTATGTTCTTGATGGAGGTTGTGCTTTTGAGCAAGCTATCATGGAGAGAGGCCGTGGAAATCCTCTTTTCACCTTCTTGTTTGAACTTGGATCAAAGGAGCATACCTACTACGTTTGGAGGCTGTATTCCTTCGCTCAGGTACATTCTGGTATAGGGAATCTGATGTGCAATCTTTGCAATTTAATAGGAGTTCTAACTTTTTTCTTCTCTTATATCACATCATCATCATTTGAAATAGGTACTGACAACTATGTCCAGATATTTTGTCTATCTATTTATCAACATCATCACAGCATCATTTAATATTACCATCTCTTATAGTTAGAGGGGTCCTTACATCTCTTGAAAAATAACTCAGCAGTTAAAGCTTATGTTATTAATGTGATATAGAAGTGGACATTTTATGTTTCGACTGGTTGAATTTTTTAAAGCAAATTTGTCATCCTTTTAAACCGGATACTAACCTAATCAACCATCTTGACAAACACTGTCGTTAAAATAAACTCTCCATAATTTTCATGCAGTAGTTCATGGAATCTGGTATGCAAACCCATCTTGTGACACTCGATTACTTCTAACATGGTTCAACTGGACCGTTGCACCACGCACCACACACTGAACCATAGTAACCTCCACCATGTGAGAACTTCTTTGACCTTTGATTCTCGAAACCTATGTTACATGAACTCATGTACGGGAATCAGTGTTGGCAGTGCCTAGGTAGACTTGTCTATTCCTAAAATATGAGGAAGCGTGGACACAGTGTAAAAGAATCTAAATCTTATATTTGAGTGCGTGGATACGACATAGTTGTCATGGCGTTGTCTAGGCGTGACTAGGCGTCCTGGCGTTGGAGAAGGATAAGGTAATGTCTTGGATGCCGAGCCGCCAAGGCTCACGCATTGGTAGCAGACCCAAGTTAAATGATTATGTCATTATTTACCATGACTCATCATAATCCATGGAATTTTTCAATTACCCAAGTGACTCAACCCTAACCCATGATCCTACTCCTTTGAATGAGAGGAATGCTCGTGTGGGAGACGGAAATGACTTTATAGTTGATGACTTTGTTTGAGCTATGACTAGAAATAAAGTAGAGACTGTGTTAGTTATTATGTTTTGGGTTTTAGAGTAAATAAAATTTTATTGTGTAATATATTTTTGAAATAAAACAAATAATGTATAAGTTGCACATTGTTAACGACTTGTCGCCATGACGGGCGCCTAGGCATCCTGGCGGTCAACTACTTGCCGCATCCCGTCTTGGCGTCGTGACAACTATGGGATACGATAATGCTATTTAAAGTTGATGTTTTGTGAGATTTAGTGAAAAAATATATGACATTTCGGGTTAATTTGAATACCAAAAATAATTAGTGGGGTATATTTAAGTGAATATTACATATGAAAGATTTAGTGAAAGAAGTAATAAGTTTATGGGTTCAATTTCTAAATGCTATAAAGTTTATGGGGTACACAATTAATTGTTGGTGACTCAACTTGTCTGGCTGATAAGTGAGGGATTCCACTGCCCACGCATGTTGTATAGTTCATGTAACACAGCTCGAAACCACTATTGATACCTGACTTGTCTTCATAAATAAAGTTTACAAAGAAATTCAAACTGGATGATGTAGAAATAGGCATACTTGCTAAGAGTGTTGATTCACATTTGGACATAGTGTCTATTTTTCTTCTCTTTGGGCTCATGCAATAGGAGCTTTTCAAGGAGTTTTTTGTCAGATCTGCATGGCATTGGTGGGCAGTCCCTCAACGACGCTTGGAGGATTTTCCACTTATGGTTCAAGTGCTGCTTAACATGTGAAACTCAAGTTTGAGAAACCTAGGAGATCCACTGTATTTTATAATAGTATTCACTATAAACATGAAGCAAATGTGAAGTATGTTTTTGCTAATAAAACACTAAAAAAGTTAAATTAATAGGTCATTTCGTGTGGATGCTTCAAATACAACACATCTCAAGTTTGCTATTTCACTTATTGTTCATGGCTTATGGGGCTACATAGCTTAGTTGATTGTTAGTTAACAGTGGTGAAATAATATAATCATATCTCTTGGCCCTTCTGTGTTGGGAGTACTGTTCCTCTTTGTCCCTCTTTGATATAGAGTTAAATGCAAATGAAGAATTTTGATTTTTCTATGAGTGCAGGGTGATACGCTTCAGCGGTGGCGAACTGAGCCTTTCATCATGATAACTGGTAGTGGGAGGTAATATATAATTTTATTGATATTTCTGAGTACCTTTGTTTGCAACATGGTTCAAAGTATAGGCTTACGCCGAAATAATGGTGTATCGGTTAGGTATCGGTCGGTACCGAACCGCAACCTTGATGCGAGTCGCAAAACTAGGAGTAATTTTCGGCAAAATTTCTGCAACTCAGGCATAGCGAGCTGTCTCGGAGGAAAAATATCGGCATAACGTAACGATTTTGGACCAAATAAAGGAGAAATCATGGCGGAAAAAGGAAAAACGCCACACAAAATAATAAATCAAATATGCTAAAAGCTATAAAGGAAGACGACAAAAAGTAACGAACTTTTGTCTATAAATTATACCTATGTAATACCTAGTTAAGTATTCCTTAAAAAATATAAAAAAATGTACTTTAACATATAATTAATTAAGCTAAATTATACTTAAATTTTATTAAATTGTACCCGTATAGTTCCTAATTAAGTACAACTTAACAAAAATTACTCTGCAAATATACTTAATTAAGTTAAATTGTACTTAAATTATGCAGATCATGTGTGCTCAAGCATTTGAGCTAAGACAATATCAATATCAACTTTATTCAAACATAAAATTGATTAAACATATCTGTGAGAGTCTGTTTTATAATTTGGACAATGTTGTGTGCACTTAAATAGTATTTTTTTAAAAACTTTATTGATTCCTCTTGTTGCTTTTATTATTTAGAATTTTTTCATTACTTTGTTTGAAGCTCCTAACTAGCTAAAGGTGCATATTGCCCAATGCCTATACCGAAATTGATATCGAGTCAAAAAATGACCTTCCTGAAATATAGGCCGCTACCACGACTTTGAACCTTGGTTTGCAAAGTCGAATTATTGCAGATGTTATAGGCTGTCTCTTAATTTTCTAATTAATTCAAAGGATACTTGATATGATTCAGTACTCATGATTTGTTTGTTTTTTTTTCCATTATTCAGATGGATACCACCCTCTCTGCCAATAGCAAAAAGCCCAGAGCATGAAAAGGAGTCTGGATCTACTTATGCTGCTGGTAGAAGCAGGGTACTTTCTATCTTGGTCTTATGTACTCTGTTCAGTCAAATTTGTCTTGGATAGATTAAATTTCCAACTGGCATTGTATTATAACAAGTGAAGATTTTCTGTAAACTCTTGCAATCCCCTAATTCTCATAAACCTCTATAGCGTCAAGAGACCGAACCAACGCTAACTCATGCACAGAGAGATGAATTTGAGGATATGCTTCGTGCCTTGACATTAGAAAGAAGTCAAATAAAGGAAGCTATGGGTTTTGCATTGGATAATGCTGATGCTGCTGACGAGGTAATAGTGATACCAATGCACTCTTATATTTTCCAACTAGGATCAGATTCATATGGGCGGACTTGTGGTTTAAGTAATCATTTGTGGTCTTTTTTCTATTGATCCATGACAGTCCTTGTTCTTATATGATATTTTCTATAAGGCCATTGTTTGCCGTAAAGCCCGCCTTTCACTTTCAATTGATTTTGCCAATGGAATGCTGATGAAAATATATTGAATGATATGTGTGCTCTTTAATGTGTGCTATACTTGCAGAAAACTAGAGATTAACAAAATAAAAGGAAAATAGAGAAAGTTAGGGTAAATTATTGAAGGGAATTGATTTTTTTTTTTATTTCTCAGTTATTCAATAAGTTCCTTACACAGCTCTATTGCATTGCAGATCGTTGAAGTTTTAAGCGATTCTTTGACTCTTAAAGTAACTCCCATCCCGACTAAAGTTGCTAGGCTGATGCTTGTCTCAGACATTCTTCACAATAGTAGTGCTCCAGTAAAGAATGCATCTTCTTATCGCACCAAATTTGAAGTAAGTTTACCGGACATAATGGAGAGCTTCAATGACTTGTATCGTAGTATCTCAGGAAGAATTACTGCTGAGGCGCTTAAAGTAAGTATTGTCCGAGCAATTGGCTGTCCCATATTTACATCTTGATTGCTTATTTGTTTTATTGTTTGATTTAATAATAATATTTTCCGGCACCCTACAGGAACGAGTTCTCAAAGTTCTTCAAGTATGGGCCGATTGGTTTCTGTTTTCGGATGCTTATGTGAATGGATTACGAGCTACATTTCTTAGAGCTGGGAATAGTGGAGTGATCCTTTATCATTCCATTTGTGGTGATGCACCAGAACTAGAAAAGAAAATTAGCTCCGACGATAAAAGTCATCTAATAAAGACGAACCAAGATGTGGCACTGGCAATGGGAAAAGGAGCAGCCATGAAGGAGCTGTTAAATCTTCCTCTTGGTGAGCTTGAAAGGCGCTGCAGGCACAATGGATTATCTCTTGTTGGTGGTAGGGAAACAATGGTTGCACGATTGCTTTATCTGGAGGAGGCAGAAAAACAGAGGGGCTATGAACTCAATGATGACTTGAAATATGCTCATCGACATTCAAGTTCTGGTAGATACCCAAATGGCCAGAAAGAAACAAATATTGAAATGGAGCCAGGAGTTTTGTCAGGATGGACTCATAATGGGGAGGATGAGACGCCATCAGAAAGCAAAGGCTCTGGACTGTTGGCTCCAACCATTCCTATCCCACAACCTGAACTAAGAGCCTTCACAAATAAAGGAAAAAATGAACCTGTATTGACATCATCAAAGTGGGCTAGAGATGACGATGAAAGTGACGATGAACAAAAGACAAGTACTAAGGATCTGGGGCTAACTTATTCCTCTTCTGGGAGTGAGATTGCTGGCGAAGATCTTAAGACTCTGGAGATGGAGCTGGCAACTGATGCTAGCATTCCAGTGCATCTTGATACAGGAATTGATGAAGAACAGAGGTTTGTCATGTTGGATGCTAATAACTGATGGCATAGACTACTTGTTCACTACCAACTGTTGATTTCATGCAGTTCATGATATGTTGGTTCATTTCTGATTTTTCTTTTTTATATACCATCATAAGGTTCAAGTGATATTCCTCTAACATGAACTGGGTCAGTTTTGATGCATAAATTTCTCCTCATATAATCACTAGTAGGTTTGGGTTATCCCACTTGATATGGAATTCGTTGTATGCCTATCCCAACTAGTCTTAGGATAAAAGACGTATTTGAGTTGAATAGGTTGGATTGTCCCAGTTCTTGTTATCACACTTTCGCTGAAACTTAGTTCTTCCTACTGTTTTTGGTGGCTGCTGGCATTTTTTTCAATTCCAGCTTTTATTTTATCAGGAGTTGGATGTTCGGCATAGTTGTCTGTATCATACGATACTAGTTAGTATTACGATACAATACCGATCAATTCGATACAATATCGGTTGAGTATCAGAAAGTGATTCATATCTTACGATACGATGCACGTTTCTTACGATAAGATACAATTTACAATACGGTCACGGTCATTTTTAAGTTATACAAATCTTATTAGTCGTAAAATAGTACATTAAAAGCATTTTTTAGCAGAAGAGAGGTTCAACAAGTCTTAAAATTCTTTCTAGGATTTTTTTGTATTTTTCAAAGGACTTGATCTCCACTTTATTTAGTTCATGCCTCATTTTCATATGGAGACAAAAGTAAATAATTTAGAATTTTCCTTTTCTGAAAACTTTGCAATTTTGTTGGTTTTAAACTTATAACTAAAAGATAAGCTATTTTTGTCTCCTGTTCCTCAATAAAATTTACTTGAATAACATTGATTATTAATTAGGCCTCTAGTTTAAGCTCTTAATACTTAAAGTTTGTTTATATGTTTATATGTTTATTTGACTACTTTAACATTACACTTAATATACATTATTGTCCAATAACATAAGTTCTCTACATGTTTAAATATATAATTATTGTGTTTTGCAAGTCTTTCCGTATCTTTTGATACGATTCATAATACATGATTCGGGAGTTTTTGATACACGATACAATTTACGTTTATGATGTTCGGAATAATCAATTCTAAAACTGAGTTTACTTTGAATATCATATTAAATAAAATTAGCAGATGCCATATGCATGAATGCATCTCAAACTCTGCCAGAGTCTTCTATATTTAGGTTTCAGGAAACTGTGGACCTTGACACTATGTTGTTCATTTGGTGCTTGATTGATGTGTTCGCAGACAAAAGTTGAGGCGCGTTGAGGTTGCTTTGATTGAATATCGTGAATCTCTTGAGGATAGGGGAATCAAAAGTTTTGGCGAAATTGAGAAAAAAGTTGCAATACATCGCAAACAGCTACATTCTGAATTTGGTTTATTAGATTCTAATGCAAATGCTTCAGACAACAGTACGTGTCTTATTTACTTTTTCCTCGGTTGAGTGTGCTATTCTTAGAAGATGAGTTTTTTTTATGTACTTTATCACATTTATATTACTTGAATCTGATACTAGTTTGCATGCTCTTTTCTAGTTTGTGTTTCATATACAATTTGATTAAGATTTTAAATATGAATCTGCTAGAAATATGGCTTTTAGGTCGGATGAATGTTTGATTGAATTTTCAGTATTTATTTTCTGGAAAAATACTTATACATTGGGAGGGTATAGTTTTTACAAGTTTCATTTTCTTAATTGCGTTTAAATAGCAGAGAGAAAAGGAGAACTATCTGGTATGCTTTCCTTCTTAAACATAAGAAACTTTAGTTTACCTGGTTGGCAGCAAGTGTCTTATACATGTGCAAAAAAGGATCTATAATATAATTCATAAAGAAAAGTGTCATGAACCAGTCTAATCTATTTAATTCAGTAATTCATCCTGTACCATGGTTATTGTCTCATGAACCGGTCTAACTATAGACTATGATCCTTTGCTGGTGTGAGTGTTTTGCTATTCTTTCATTCGTAGATGTTTGTAGTTGAAGTGGAAAGTGTGGATTATAAATAAGAGTACAATGGACAATGAACTATCGTGCTACAATTTTTTCCAGCAGTCTCCATTGCTGACGGCAAGGGGTGCTTTCGGTGGGGTCTCTATTCTGGGACTTAATATTCATTGTAGTTGTGGGGCTGTTTTCTATTGAGTGATGTAGGACAAGATTTGAAGATGAATAATAGTTGAGAATAATTGGAAAAGAATGAAAAATTAACTCGGGTGAGATTCCACGCCTCATTACCCCAAGGATCTTTTACTTGGGTGATGCTTCGAACATCACGACCCTTGGGGGTCGCAAAAGAGAGGATTTGATTGCAATCAAAATGTCTCAATAATATTTAATAGTCTGTAAAATTAATAATCTTGTGGGGATTACATCATTTTTTAAAGAGGCTCAAAGTTTTAATATTACTTGGGGAACAATAGAAGTACTAAATGACTAAAACACCCTTCCTAAATATTAAAAATTCTTAATCACTATTTAATGTCCTAAATCACAATAATAAATAAATTACATCAATTAACCTCACATTAAACATAATAAATTCTCTAAATAATATATATAAAGAATCTCTTCTTTGTTCTTGACTTGTGGCTCCTATCATTGAGGACTTAAAACTTTACCCAACTAGTTTTCTTTCTAATGGTCCGGCCCAACAAATGCCAATGAATGTTGAAAACATTTAACTGTTTTACTCGTTCATATGGAGTTTGTAACTTGCGTCCCAAATACAAGGATAATAATCTTCCCTGAATAAAATTTTCTTTGGAACTTAAATAAGCTATAGCAGGTGGTACATAATGAGAAGCAGAAGAAGTGATTTTTGGATTTCTCTAGAGTAATTTTTCAAATCATACCTACATGCTATGATTTATGATTAATTTGGGTGCAATTATTGTGCTGGATGGTCATTGTTGTATCAAACTGCCAGAACTCATTTTTTCACCTCTGACAATGCTCTTGAATAATGTGGTGTTCCTTGCCGCCTTCTATGATTTGGTGGAATATACGATTGATAAAAGATAAAAGAATGTACGTGCTTTTGTGCTTTTACCCATGCATATTGAATATGCTTGTCGAATTGATTTTTTTAATACCTCTGAAACTGCAGAAAGACCATCTTCAGATAGAATGGAGCGAAGGGACGAGTCCCGTGAATCATCGAGAAAGCGTCGCCGCAGTCAGAGTCAAAGTGAAAGCCCCCAACGCAAATCATCTAGCAGAGACAGAGAGAAGGATAATGAAGGGGACAGAGAGAGAGAGAGACACCGAGATAGAATCCATGATCGAGAAAGTGAGAGAATAAGCCGGGAAAGAGGCCGTGAGAAGAGTGGAAGCAGGGAGAGGGATGACAGTAAGGAGAAAGGCAGAGAAAAAGATTGGGATAGGAGAAGGGTGAAATGAGCTTGTTGACATGAGCGAATTGTAATAGTGACACCTCTTGATTTGCAGAGATGGTTTCTAGTGTTGGGTTGCAACGCTTTCCTAAGAGATGGTAGTGGTGGATCTATTATTGCATTCTACTTTTTTTGCATCAGCAGACTGTAAGATCAAATTGTTCTCGTCAGCTTAACAGTTTCTTTTTGTCCAGACTTATTTTGTTTGAAAGATATTTCAAAATATTGATGCTTGCGTTAGTGTAAAATCTCTCTGATTTATCAAAAATACTATTTTCTAATGTCATGTGATTGCAAGGAATCTAGCTCACAATAATAGTGTTCTGTTGTTAGTTTGCTATTTATTGCATGTATTGACTGAGACATAAAATTACATTTTCCTTTTTACTTTTTCTCTTGGGATATGTTATTAGAAAGGTGGTATGCTGGCATTATATAATTTCCCTTTTGAGGTAAATGACTTTAGAAATGATGAAAAATAGTCTATGGATTAAATAGCAAAATGGGAAATTCCTTTTTCTTTTTTTTTGATTAATGGTTATAAAGAACCGCTCACAATTAAAACCCACTTAAATACTCGCAGGCCTATTCATAGAGCAACTAGTTCTTGTGCAAATCAAGGTCAAAGAACCAAGTGTAGAAGGTAAATCAAAAAAAATTGGTATAGTTCACTAGCAGCCAAGCTTTCTGAGCAACCACTTCTTTCGCAGTGAAGCATCCAATGCTAAAAATGTCTTTGCTTTTCTCTCGTCCTCCAAAAGATCGCAAGCATCCAATAAGAGCTCATCATCAATGTCTGGTATAGCTTGAAGCGCATCAATGGATCTTTCTATTGCAATATAGCTCTTTTCATCCTTTTTATTCACCAACTTTGAGACCACATTTACGACGTCAGAAAACGCTTCTTGTATGTCCTCACCGGTTTTTTGCAGCTTGCTGGAACGTCCAGATGCTGGTGTGATAGTTGGCCGCTTTTTCCCTTCCTCAGATGTCTCGGTCTCTGTAACAGAGATTTGTAGATCTCCACAAATTTCAACAAACTCCATGCCGAGGAACCTATGGTCAATCTCCGTCCCTATACTCTGACAGATGGCTTGTTCATCAATCATTAGGCTTCCAAAAATTGTAGACAAATCCTTGTAGTATTCTAATATTTTTCCTCTATACGAATTTGTGTGTGGATTTTCCTGTAAAATATTATATGTAAGACGCATGCAACATCCAGTGAAAAAAGCATGTAAGAGCTGCATTACATCTAGTGTTGAGAACAACTTGGAATGTGTCGTATAACTTTAGAAGGCATTAGCCAAAGTTATTGCTACAACTAACAAAGTAACAATACTATAGTCTTCATTCTACGATATTATTCTTCCTCCCTTTTGATTAAATTTAATCTTCAAAGTTTCAATATTTATTTTGGAAATATCACTAATTTCGGGTATACCTATTTACTAAGACAATTTAGATTACATGCTTAAGGTGAGAATTAGGTTTGCAAGAGTGAGAGTCAATAGTTCATGGACCCCTACCCAAGGGCGGATCTAGCATTTCAATTTAAGTGAGCCAATATACTTAAAAACAAATTAACATTAAATATATAGAGTTAAAATTATATATGTATATATATATGTGTGTGTGTGTACACATACACATTTGTATGTATACATATCTTTCAGTAGGGCCTAGCCGACCAGCGAGGCAACGACAAATAGGCAATCTGATAGATAGGTTATATATATATATATATATATATATATACACACACACACACATATATGGGGAATAGTCCAATGTCAAAGTTGGATATGGAGTCATAGTATTAGCTGTCAAGGCCAGATGATTCTCCAAATTGGTTCCCAAATTAACGCGCCATTATTAAATTTGTTATTCATTATATAATCAATTACTATAATGTAGTTGACAAATAGAATAATCTGACACATCAATTTGGGAACCAAAATTTAAGAAATCATTTGAGCCCTAGCATTATTTAATCCGAAACCGTGAGTAGTATCAATATGTGCCACCGACAAGCAAAATTGTACCTTACTCTATAGAATATATTTTGTCCATTTCAAAGTATAGGATAATTTTTAGACTTTATTTTAAAGTTAATTGAGATATTTTCAAATTCAAAATTGATAATATATTTAGTTTTAGACAGTAGAAATTATGAATATTGTAAATCTATACATTTTTGTACTCTTCAGATTGTTTTAGTGGATTTCTTCTACCTCTTTGTTGTTTTTCTCAATTTAGATTTTTCATGTAAATGTGTCATGTTTTATTTTTCGTTGATTTATGTTTTTTTCCAATAGTTTGTCATTATAGTAAGCTATCAAAAAAGTACTACCCCCTCTGTTTCAAAATATATGATCATTCTTGACTTTTGAAAGTCAATTTGAGACATTCAAATTCAAAATTGAGATGACTCATTAAAAATTATAAAACAATAAAACTTACAATGAGTAATACTTAGATAATTTACAATATTAATCATTATATTAATTAAAATTGAAAGAATCTATGCCAATTTTGAGTTTAAAAATCTTAAGTTAATTTTAAAAAATCAACAATGATCAAATAATATGGAACGGAGGGAGTGCTAATTATAATTTTTATTTTTTCTAAAGTTAAACGAATAACAATAATTTTGAATTTAAAAATATCTCAAATTGACTATAAAATGTCAAAATTGATTTTATATTTTAGAAACGAGCTAAGATATAACTATGACCAAATTTATGTATTAAGAACTCCTATGAGTACAATTTGAAAAAAATTGTGAAATTAAGAGTCAGAACCAGTCGACTTGACAACTTGAAATTCCAAAAGAAACTCTTTATCTCTTTGTTAAAATTTATATAGAATACATGTAAAACTAAAATAATTGAACATTCATTGAAAAAATCAGTTGATTTCAAAGGGTCCCCAGGCTATTATGTTTACTTAAAAAATAAAATGTTAGCAACTGAAAATACATAGGGTCAACAAATGAATAAAGTGCAATCATCATTTAGTATTTGGTTTTTGGTTGATTTGTTTTCAGTGGAAGCTGTGAAAACGTTTCAAGCTAAATGGTATGGCACAAAATGGAAATCAAGTGCAACTCTAAATAATAAGTGAACCTGTACTCAAATAGATAAGAATTTTACCTTGATATAAGCTTCCCATGCATCATCAGCAGCTGCAACTATCTGCTGAGTGTCATCCCAGGTAAATCCTTGCTGATTGAGAAGGTTCCTTATGTCGAAGTACTGATTCATTAAGCATATAAACCGATTTTCTAGGACATATTTGTCGTAACTTGGTCCAAATTTTTCATTGAATGATGATATCATCTGAGTCCACACTTGGTCTTCAAATGTATGATCAACTATATTCCCACTGTGCATTTGCTCTAAAATAAGGTCAATAAAATAACGGTCCATGGGAGGGGTCCAGTCTATCATTGGATTTGTATTAGCTTCGGATTCGTGCTCCTTGCTCTCATCTGTAAATTTAAGAAACCATGTATAAGGAATGCTTCAATTATGTAGAAGTAGAAAACCAGAATAAAATAATAAATTCCCATTAGCTTTGGTAGTGAGCGAAGAAATCTAGAAATACATCAAAATCATCTATTTTATCATGGAAATTTCAATTATTCCATTATAGTAAAATCATCAACCTCATTTCCATCATCTTCCATTACATATCTATTCTTAACAACGAAGAATGCTCGCCATGAACTTGTTTTGGGCATCAGATCAAGTAATTTGTAATGGTGCTGCCATTGAGGGTGTCGACTATACCCTTGCTTGAGAGTAGTGCAGGGCGTCATGAAAAATTAAAACTTCAATAAAGAAAAAACAATGATTAGAGTGTTCTGAGATGCATGAGAATCATTTGGATCTTGTAGAGCAGGGTGAGGAAGAGAACTATGACTACAGGGCTGTTATAGTGACTAGTTAAGGAAGTTTTTGAGTAAATGAGAAACAAGCAATCTCCATCAGACATAAATATACAGAATAAATATTGCTTCACTTTCAGGGGGTGAAAGTTGTGGTTCAGGGTTCCGGACATTAGAAGAAACTTTCAGGATTGGGAGTTAGAAGAGGTGAATGATTTATTTGGTGTTCTTGCTGATATTGAGGGAAGGATGAGATGGGAGTATATATGTGGTTGATTTTCAACTAGCTCATATTTTGCATCCATGACAGAGCATTTGGCAGGCTGGGGCTTCTGGGAAGATGATATTATTTACTTCAACAGCAACATTAGAGGCTATTCTTACCAACATTAGTTTTAGAACGAGAAGCAGAATTATATTAACCACTGTTTCATGTGGAAACCTGCTGAGGAATCCTTCACTTGCTTTTTCATTCTGAGGTGTCAACTGTCAAGGAAGGAATTTGATCTTGTCCTTGTCGAGTATTGTTTGGGTGAAACGGGGATCACTCAAAGAGTGTCTTCTTGTGTGGCTAAGGTGGGGAGGAAATGGAAAGCTCTTATTCCTGACAGCCTAATGTGGACTATTTGGACTTTGGAGAGAGAGAAAAAAGATGATTTGAAGAAAAAGAGAGGACTCTACTTCATATTCAATTTCAATTCTTTTAGTCTCTTTTCCATAGGCATAACAAGGTCTTTCCAGGATCAGTTGTCTTTGGGGGGAATTTTCTTTGGAAGCATAAGTGTAGTTATCATTTGACAGAGCTCCTTATATATAGGGGTTTTATTTTCTATAGCTTACGATGATTTTTCATGTTCCCCTTGCGGCTTTGTATACGTCGTGTTTACACGAATTCGCTCTCTGTTGGTGCTTCGAAATTATTTTATTTACATACTGAAAAGGAAGATATTAATTTCTCCATACCATTCTTTCCTGATTTATGTCTTTCATGATCTTTCAACAAGGACGACGAACATGAGACGACTTGAGTAGATGGGGTCCATAATCTTGATGATGTTTCTACATGCATTTTGACTTCTGTTGCATATATTACAGTTGAATCACTTCTCTAGATTCATTACATCCTTCCTTAGAAAGACGAAAGGGATTAGTACTATGCTGAGGATATTTATATGTTTTAGAATGTGAGTTGCACCTAAAGTCAATTAGACTGACATAAAGTCAATTAACAGTATACATACCCATTGACCTAGTTCATTCTGAAATGCATGGTCCTTGTTCTGTTACTTAAGAGTTGAGTTTCAAGTATTTTGTTACGTTTATAGATGATTATTCTCGTGGTAGATGTATTTATTTGGTGAAAAGTTGTTTTGAATTCTTTCCTATCTTCGGGGCATTGGATTTTCAAACCTAAGTTAATTCTACACCATTAATTCACATAATGGGTAGTCATAAGGTTGAAGAGTACTTTTCAGATTCATTGATATCATAGTTGTCATGGCGCCATAGCGAGATGCAGCGGTAGTTAACCGCTAGAACGCCTAGACCACAAGGCACCCACCATGGCATACGTGACAAATCGTTAGTAATGTGCAATTTATATATTATTAATTTTACTTTAAAAGTATATTGAACAATAAAATTTTATATACATTAAAACCTAAAACATAAGTAACACTATGGAATACAATTATATGAATACTTAACAGTCAAAATTCAAAAGTAAAACACTTGACATTAAAAACTAGAAGAACAAGTCAACAAACACCACGTATAAAATAAATAATCAACCAACTCATCACCTATCATACAGTAACAAATAATAAAATTACACCACATAGCAAATCCATAGGTTATGATGAGTCATTCGTAAAAAATGACGCCTTGGTAGCTCGACGTCCAAGGTCTCACGTTGGCCTTCTCTAGCTCCAGGATGCCTAGGCATTGCCTAGTTGACGCCATGGCAAAGCCATGACAACTATGATTGATATGTTTATGGCATTATTCACCTATCACCTTGTACATATACTCGACAAAAGGAATTACAAAAAGAATGAACAAACATTTTATTGAAGTAACTATACCACATCAGCACAAACCATGTTTGGGTTGGTGAATTTTGACTGCTTGCTACCTCACTAATCGAATTCCTTCATTGTTCTAGGTGGCAACCTTCCTCATTCTATTGTATAGCCTTCAGTCTCTACTTCTTAAGTCATCCATAGCTTTTGATTTGTCAATTTATTCAGATTATAGCCCAGTGCATATAATTAGATCAGAAGCTGACAAAGTACTTCTTGGGTTCAACACCCTACAATACCGAGACTTGGTGGCCTCATAATAGTATGATAAATATTCGTATCTATATTGTTTTATCTGTTCTATTCCATATACTAACCAAACCTCTCTACCACAAGCACCAATATTACCAGTTTATGAAGTGTATAATTTTCATTTAAAACCTTCTATTGATTTGCCGGACATTGTTGCTCCACTGCTAAGACCCCATATGATGAGCTTGAGGATATTATTTCTTATCTTCCTGAGACTAACTTAAATCTTTCCATTGCATACAGAAAAGGAAACTGCAGTTGTTTACACAGCATGTCAGCATTCTATTTTCTTTTTTCAAGCAAATATTAAGTTATCTTCATCTTTTCATTCCTTCATCAATACTACATGCTGTTACCTAAACTTGATGCCGAGAACAGTTTTGGCTTTCTTGGAAGCTTGGAAGGGTGAGAGTGCCAAGGAGGAGGAGAGTGAGGTAAGATATGGTGCATCATTGTTTTAGGTGGATAGTTTGGAGGGAGAGAAATTGTATATGCTTTATGGAGGAGTAATCTATAAGACTATATTTTTGTTCTTGAATTTGGTTTTTTAGTTTTGGTAAATGGGGTCTACATGTGATCTATTTTGTCTTTTATTGATGTTTTGACGATTTCAGCCTTGGAGCTTGAAGTGCATTTTTTTTGTTGTTCCTTGGTTGATTGCTCCTATCCCATGATGGATTCCATAAAATGCTAGCAAATATTTACTCTGCTGTTTAAAGAAAAATCCATCACACTGTCCATTTCTTTATTCCACCATGTTATTAGCAGAATTTTATCCCAAAGCACTACTCTTAAATGTTAAAGAAGCTACTGGACAATTTGGAGAGAAACAAATGAATCTGAGAAACCATAAATATCGTAGCATCATATGTAACCACAGATTATTAGTCTTTATCTAAGGAAATAATATGTCAAATGGGACTAGATGCAGGTAAATGGCCTCTCCTTAATATATGTAGGAGAACGAAGGGAAAACATCAGGCGAGTTTAGTTTAGCTACCATTTGGGGACAGTGTAGCAACACCGTAATAATTATATTTATCGGTGATAGTCAATAAAGAGTAAGAAGATTACACTGAATAACGTTATGCATGTCAAGAAAGAAAATGCAATTAAAACACAAGGAAATTACTAAAGGCGACTCAAAAAAAGGAATCACGAATTAGCAGTGGCATGAACCAACTTCACATTTGTTCCAACAGAAAATTTTGTTCAGCACATAACTTGGGGCTAGAGATTACGATTTCTGCCCTATCAGTATAATATTCAATATGTCAAGACCTAAATAATAGATACCTGTACTTAAAAGAGGAACTTCACTCTCTCCATCTACATTGCAAGCCAAACGGCTGTATCTTCCATCAAAAGAATCTTCTCCATATATAATACACAGTTTGTGATAGCTTGGCACTGTTTTAACTCTGTATGATCGAGCATCAGGATGTGCCTGCATCACTTATGCTTAAGAAAACAAAGATCTAAACAAAGCCATGAGAAAAGGAAAATAGCAGTTCACTTCACCTCAATATAAGCATCCCAAACATGATCTTCAGCTGTCACCATTTCTCGTGTTTCATCCCAAGAAAAGCCAATCTGCTCTAAAAGAACTTTAACATCATTATACTGCTTCCTCAGATGTTTATACCGATTCTTTAGAACATCTTTGTCATGGTGAGAGCTGAAGTTTTCATTGAATGACGTAACCATGTCAATCCACGACTTGCCAATGAATGTCTGCCCAATTCTATTGCCTCTATGAACCTCGCTTAGCAATAGGTCAATAAGGAAGCGGTCCATTGGTGGTGTCCAGTACGTTCTTGAGCGTTCATTACCTACAAACTCAATGTTAACAGAACAAAACTTTAATTCATCAATAGCATTTTGAGATTCAAAGAGTATGATAATGAGTATAGCAATGATCACAAGCAAGAAGACATAGCAGTTTTTAGTTTCTCAGGTTAAAAGTATTGTAAAATGCTCTTAGAGTCATTCATGTTTGGAACCTTTTTGTGCTTATAAAAAAAATCTTCACAACAAATTATTTGTCCTCGTCGATTCCCAAAAGGAATTCATGAAAAAACTCCCCACAGCTGGTTTCCATGGACTTTCATTAGTTAAAACTCTATTCATGATACTTGAATGAGGGAAAGACACAAGAAAATCCTTCAGTTTATAAATTAAAAAGCAATGGACTAATGGTGGAGAACAATATAAATGAAAAGTAAACTTGGATCTGTAAAAAGGAGTCCTAAGGGAAAAGTTCAGTGAGTCCTAAGGAAATTCATGGAGAAATTGTTGGAAATGTACGAAGAATAGGTAGCAGCGAAGTGAAGACTATGGCCCTGCAAAATGTCCCAGCAAAGGCCCATTATAAGTGCTGCGTTACTGATGGATCTAAACTAAATAATTAGATAAGAATGGAGATTGGTAACATTCCAGCAGTTGTTTATAAATGCATTATTTAATACTCTATTCAATGGAAAAATGAACCTGATTGCAGAAATCAACATATTGATGATTCTCATATCATGCAGAAATCAACAAAGTGATGATTCTCATATCCATTCTTATCCACAATGAGATATAAGACTGTTTTAACATAAACTTTCAATGTGGCTGTCAGATCAGACCCCACGCAATAAAAACAGTCTTATATCTCATAACAGTAATGCCAGCACTGAACAAATAGCAAGTTAAATGTATCACTGGTACTGGTGGGAACAATGTCTTTTATCATTCCCCGTACTTGGGGCCAAAATTGCCAATCAAAAAACAAATAAATAAGCAAGAAAACACCAACTTGAACATAGACAAACAAAGCATACCAGCCTTTGCCACTACATTCTCATCTTCAAGGTCCTTATCCAGACGCAGTTCATTTTGAATTTTGTTGCTGACTGCATCTCCGAATATCAATCCCAAATCATTGTAATCTGGCAAGCATTTCGTTCTGTATGATCGTGCATTTGAGTGTCCCTGCATTTACGCTATGTGAGCTAATTATCAACTATGAAATGAAATAAATGATTGGGGTGTATTATTAATATACCTTGATATAAGCATCCCAAACATCATCATCAGCTGCTACAGTTTTTTGCTTCTCATCCCAAGAAAACCCATTTTGCTTGAGCAGAATAGCGACATCGCTGTAGTACTTCCACAATTTTTTGTATCGATGTCTTAAGACCCTTTTGGTATGTTGAGAACCAAATTTTGCATTGAATAGACTGAGCATATCTGTCCATGCCTGTTTACTAAATGTATTGTCAAGCTTATTGCCTCTTTCCCGTTGGTTCAGCATTAGCTCAAGGAAATATTGGTCCATGTCAGTTGTCCAATCTGTCCTTGATCTCTCACTATTTGAAGATACTAAAATTCCAATCCCATCACCTAAAGAAATGAAAACTATTAGGTACAATCTCATGTAAGAACAAGAAAGAAAGCAGGTCGATTACGGATTCAATTTTCAATTGCCAAATGCATATTTGTCCATTAGTAAACCAAAACTTACAACCAAAAAAGCATGGACAATTAAAAGTAACTCGTTTCATTATGCGCTTGGATGCCTAATATTTTTTCCATGAAATGAATTCCAGTTTGAAGGTATCATAGGCTTTGCCAGTCAAAAGTTCCAATTTAATTACCGTTCTAACAAGTGGCACATAGCACCAGCTGCCACCTTCACTTTAATATTATTATTATATATATACATACACACACCCACACACTAGGAATTTATGAAACCTTAGTTTCACAATTGATGAAAATTGAAAATTAAATCAGATATAATGGTAAAAGTGTTCCTTTATCGGGTGCTCAATCAAAAACTCGGTTCGATTTAGATATCAGCTCATGTTTACTACTAATGATTAGAAAAACTACATTGGCATCAATTAACAGCTCCAAAGTCCAAACCAGATTATTCAAAATTATAATTACTATGAAAAAGTTCCACGAGCAACAAGTAGCTAAAGCTGCTAAATAAAGCACAGGTCTAACAAGTAACAAGAAACATACACAAATTCACTCCTTGGATGTCGTCATCATTATCTATATCATGACTTGAACGACTATATCTTCCATCAGCAGCTGTGTATCCATATATAAAGCACAGATCATTGAAGTTCAGCACAGATTTAGTCTTGTATGGTCGTGCATCTGGATGAGCCTGCATGTTTAAATGTTAACAAACCAGAACAACATAAATACATATAGATATAAGGGAATGATCTGTAGCAAAGTAATGCACCTTGATGTAGGTATCCCAAACATGATCATCAGCTGCCACCATTTGTTGTGTTTCATCCCAGGAAAACCCACTTTGCCCAAGAAGGTTCTTAATATCATTGAACTGCTTCCACAAATTAGTGTAACGGCTTTTGAGAACATCTTTATCATATTGAGATCCAAATTTTGCATTAAATACAAGCAGCATATCTGCCCATGCATGTTTGTTGAATGTATGGCCCATTCTATTCCCTCTATGCATATGCTCAAGCATAAGATCAATAAAATATCGTTCCATTGTAGGCGTCCAGTACGTTCTTGAACGATCATTGCTTACAGGAGTTTGGCTGCCCATTTTTTATCTGTTGATCAGGAATATGATTTAATCATATAGCTACACAAGTATTTTTTTTTTCTTTTATAGATAAAAGAAGAATTTTATAAGGGAAAAAAGAGAGAGACGGAGCCAGAAACATGCTGTGCGCCAATAAAAGCAGTAAGAAACTTGAATATCAGGAAAAAATGAAAAAATAAAATAAAATATTATCCTTCAAAAAGGAAGACAGCCCCCTAACGCGAAATGGCTAGTAGGTTAAGCCAATCTAAAAGCCTAAAAGAGTAGCATCACAGAGGTCATGAGTAGTGTTATTGGTGAAGCCTAATCCGAACTTTAATTTAGAGGTGATTGTAAAGCTACCCAAAAGGTAATTGGGTTCATTCCTTCTGCTCCGGACCGGGTAGTTTTTGTACTTTTGGGTTGAATTAGGATTTCTTATATTGTGTTATATAAAGAGGGAATCCTGTATTGTTTGGTGTACAAAAAATTCTAAAGATGGTGAAACTGATCTGCCGCCGACCATGGACTAGCCCAATTTTTGAGTGAAACACGTAAATTTTGTGTCATTGTTTTTCTTTTGACTTCTGAATTTGTTTTTGGCTACTTTGTTATTCTCTAACATGTAGAATTCATGCTCACATGAATAACACTACTTCCTGGAAATAATGAGTGCAACATGTTAAATCCAATATACAATACATAGACCAAAACCCAAAATAACACTATGGCAATAATAATAATAATAATAATAAGTGCAACATGTTAAATCCAATCTACAACACATAGACCAAAACCCAGTTCATGAAGCAGGATACAAATAATGCTATGCTTGGCAACTCAATTCTACAATACATTGACCAAAACCCAATTCATGAAGCACGATAAAACTGATGTTGGCAACTCAATTCATGAAGCCAGACAAAACTAATGTTGGCAACCTAGTTCATAGAAATAATAGTAATAATAACAATAATGAGTGAAGCATGTTGTTGGGAATATCCGGCTCATATATGCTCATCTAAAACCACACCTTGACCTAAAAGGTTAACCTATTAGGCCTATGGTGCATTAGACTATATATGTCCTCAATCTTTCTCCTTATATTCCAATGTGGAACTTTACTATCACGCGATACCACAACAATCTTCCCCTTAACGCGTGATCTATCCGTCCACATCAACACCAAGCTCCCCCTTGAATTTTAACAATATTCTTTTGAGCATTAACCCATCACTTCTTTTCTAATTAACAAGTCACCCTCTTTCATCATCTCTTATTTGATCCACCAAGAGCCTTTGTCAAGCCAATCAAGTCTTCCTATCTGACGAGCTTATCTCTCAATATCTCTTGTTTCACCAAGAGCCTCCTCGAGAAGAGTCCACCACTTACTCTTACTTGCTCAAAGAGTATGTAATCCACCAAGCGTCCATAACTCATTGAACTCATTGAGCCTAGTCCATCATGTTTCTTAACTGACGAGCCCACACTCTTCAATATCTTTTATCAAGAGCCTCTACGAGAAGAGTCCAATAAATTATTTTTGTCCATAATGCGCAGTCCATCCATACCAACCCATAGTCATGGCTCTGATACTTGGGAATATCCGGCGCATATATAGTCATCTAAAACCACATCTTGACTCAAAAGGTTAACCTGTTAAGTCTATGGTCCATTAGATCATATATGTCTTCAATCTTTCTCCCAAAGGGTTAACGTGTTAGGTCTATGGTCCATTAGATCATATATGTCCTCAATCTTTCTCCTTATCTTCCGATTTGAGACTTTAATATCACGTGGTACCTCAACACATGCATGTTAAATCCAATCTACAACACAGACCAAAACCCAGTTTATGAAGCAGGATAAAACTGAGGTTGGCAACTCAATTCCGAACGAAATTGAAAGCACATTTGCAATTTCGTATAATTGAAATTTAATAAAATTGAATTATCACAATCATTGGAAACTACAGAAATTTTACAGGAGCAAATGCGATACCCTTTCAGCTACATATAAGGAAATTCACCAAATCCCAGCTTCAACTTTCAAAATTGCCAAAATTCAGTGAATAATATTTGAAACATGACATTAACGAATACCTGGTATTCTATGCTTAAAGTGACGGACGTTGAATTGAGTCGCCGGTTACCTAAGAGAAATGAAGAGATCGCCGTTGAATTGAATCGCCGTTAACAGAGAAGAAGGTGAAGTCTTATTTAGTCGCCGTTAACTGAAATAGAGGGGATAGAAATGCGTTAATAGGAATAAGAGCTGCGTTTTCTTTCATTTGCTTTCACTTGTGAGTTATTTTCGAGGATAGAAGGGCAATCGTGAAAAGCTTTCTCACAAGCGAATACTCCCTCCGTTTGAACAAAGGCAGTCCAATTTATCCCAAGAAAAATAACAATAATAAATAATAAATAAATAAATTTAAAATTAACCTTAAATAATCAATCCCTATATCTAAAAGCATGCGATAATTGATTTTTTGATTATTGTACTAGGGCCTGATTTTCATTCTGGCTACCAAATCTTTTTTTGTTACAATCGCATAACTAAACTTGAAAATACTTACAAAATGGTCATTACTTATGATTTTGTCCAAAAAACTGTATGAAAGTGCTTATTAGACTAACAGTTGATAGGTGGTAATGAGGTGGCAGATGAGCTCCTCTCCTACATCCCTATAGGGAAATTTCCCTCTAATTACACTGTATCCATCACTTTATCTCTCAACTTCGTTACACATAACAACATTTGAGACCAAAAAATTGTAAGGCGAAGTTCTAAGAGATTTCGTCGAAGAAAGTTGTGAGATTTCAGAGATTAGCGAGGTCGGTTGAAGAAAAAACTCATTTCCTCTGCAGGTAAGTGAAATCTACTCTCAATTTCTTCCTAACTTAGTTTTAGGGTTTAAGGAAAATAAGGGTTTTTAAAATTTCATTAGATGTAATTAGTATTTTATTGGTCAAATACCCTCAAATCCATGTGTTAAAAATAGGATCACACACACACGACAATATGAAATTAACACAAGAGAGATTTACGTGATTTTCCAATATGGGTACGTCCACGAGAATGACGTTCTTTTTCTTATTATGAATGATTTCAGTTACATAGAGTTTTACAATAGATAGTATTTATACCTACTAATAATCTTAATACCCCCATAACGTCCTTTTCTAAATAGAACAGGAAATTGTTGCTCGTCGACCGGCGCACCCCGCGCCGCCCCAAGGCCTTTTCTGGCGCGCCCCACGCTACCTCTACAGATCTTGTCCACCAGCCTGGCGCGCCCCGCGCCGCTCCAAGCCTTGCACTGGAACGGTCCGCGCTGCCCTGGCAGAAACTCTGTACCGTACCACGGGGGGGCGAACCCCCGACCTTTGGTCCAACCCTGATAGGCTAATGCTTCGCTCTGCTACACTCCGCACTAGCCTTTTTCAGTAATCTCTAACTTATGAGTCACAAATCCCAACTCCATGTTTGTTACTTAATTTGTGGTCCCGGTGGTCCTCTGTTGTTGTTTTCTTATACGTAATTTAGATGGTTAAATTATTTGATGGTGACCTTGCTTTGTCTGCTGATGGTGACTCTTGTTTTGTCTGTCATGCATATTAGGTTATGTATAAAGATTCTCTCATGGCCTTGTGTTTTCTCCCATTTTATGTATTTTGTATAAAATATTTTATGTCTTGTCTCCCATTCTATATAATTTGAATATGTTTGTAGTGTAGTGTCTCTTTCTAGTTATAATTCTTTATTTTTTTGGTAACTTTATTAATTTGACTATCTCAGGATGTCTCTTCTAGTATTGAATATACATTATGGTGGGAAGCTTAAGGATGTGTTAGTATAGGAGTATGATGGTGGTTTTAGAGAAACACTTAAAATGGATTTTGATTATCTTTGTCCGCAAACAATAGCTTCTATGTCTGAACATTTTAAATATCATAAGGACTATGTAGTTTACTATAAAGAAAATGGACTTCCAATGGCACATGGACTTAGAAAATTGAATGATGATGAAAGTATTAGGGCATTGCAAGCAACCTCCATAGGTTATGATTCTATTAATTTACATGTTGATCATGGGGATAATATTCCAAAGTATAATGCAGAGGGTAATAGTCAAGAGGCTAATAATGAAGGGGCTAATGATGAAGGGGATTTAGGTTTGGCTTCTGATGACAATGATTACCATGACAGTGATGGGTTAAGTACTGATGAGGAGTATGCTGAGGCTAGAAAGAAGTCAAGGGGATATAGAAGATAAGTGAAAAAAAATGAGGAGACTAATGCATTAGCAGATGCAGATGAGTTAAATGAGACTAAACATAAGAGTGATAATGAGAGTGAACATGACAATGAAAATGTTGAAGAAGTTCACCAACCTCTAAATGAACAAGAAGTGGAAAATGAACATCAACCTCCAAATGAACGAAAAGATGAAATTGTTCAAAATAGTGAAGATGATTATAATGGGGATGATGACAGTGAAGGCAATGGTGGGCAGTGGGAAAGTGAAGACGAGGATAATGACAAGCATTATGCACCAAGTGAGGAGAGTAGTGAGGAGGAGCATGAGGAGATGGAAGTTATAATTAGGGATAGGAGGAGGAAGAGGAATGTAAAACCTAAGTTTCAAGTTATACCTTATGACCTTAACATAAAAAGAAAACATATTAAGTTTAGTGTTGGCCTTTAGTTCAATTTTAAATACCAAATGAAACAAGTTGTTATGAATTATGGGATTGGCAAGGGTAGGTCAATTAGATTCAAAGTAAATGCTGGGAAGAGGTTTCAAGTTGTGTGTCAGCCTGGATGTCCATGGAACATGTGGAATAGCACCGTTGAAGTCTCTGAGATTTTGCAAGTTAAAAAATTAATAATGATCATACTTGCATAAAGGCACTACAAAATAAGTGTGTCAAAACTCAATAACTTGCAAACTTTTATGGAAACAGGATTAGAAAGAAACCAGATTGGAAGTTAGTTGATATTAAAGATGAAATAGCTAGAAAATTAAAGGTAAATGTGTCTTTGACAAAGTGTCACAGGGTAAGGGAAATGACTTTGAGAAATGTTGGTGAATTATTAAAGAAACACTATGAGAAACTAGTGTGGGACTCATTTGATAAATAGCAATAAAAAACACAGTTGATATTAAGATTAGAAGAGACAATCCAAAACATAAGCCTCAGTTTGAAAAGTTTTATGTATGCTTTGAAGAACTAAAGATGGGATGGATTGAAGGGTGTAGACCTATTATAGACTTATATGGTTGTTTTTTGAATACTGTGGTTGGGGGGACAACTGTTGTCTGCTGTTGGGAGAGATATTAATGTACCTAATAGCATGGGTCATATTAGAGAGTGAAAACATGGATAGTTGGGGATAGTTTTTGCAGCTGTTGCTGGGAGGCTTGGAAGGTAATGATGGAATTGGTTGGACCATTATAAGTGACCAGCAAAAGGTACTTAATTGTATTATTCTTATTTTGTTGTACATAAATTTTATTTAATTATAATTGTCATATATGTCCCACTGACTACTTTATTTTCTTCTATATGGTTTAGGGTTTGGTTCCAGCAGTTAGGGAGATGCTTCCTTATGATGAGGACGGGAATTGTGTCAGACATATTTATGCAAACTAGAGGAAGAGATTATCTACTCAAGCCTTGTAATTTGCATTATAGGAAGCATATATGGCCACCCATATTGTGTCATTCAAAAAAGTTATGAATGAGATCAAAAGGTTGGCAAGGGAAGCACATGATAAGTTGCTTGAGCAAGACCCCTCTCTGTGGAGCAAAGCACATTTCCAAACACATTCTAAGGCAGACAATGTAGAGAACAACATGAGTGAAACCTTCAATGCATGGATTATAAAGTCTAGATGGATGGCCTCATTAGACATGTTAAAGGAAATAAAGAGTCAAATGTTGGTTAGACTCAACATAAAAAGGGATGAAATGCTTAAGAGTCAAGCATCTATATGTCTTAGGATTAGGAAAAAGTTAGATATTCAAATTGAGAATGCAGTTACCTGTGAACCATTATGGGCTAAGGATATAAAGTTTCAGGCAATTTTGCAAACATAACGTCTCACATGTTATATATATATAATTTCAGCTTGTCACAATGAATAATTTATGGCTCATAATGCATATGTGTACGTTGCAGGTTAAGTGTCATGAGGATAAGTTTGTAGTTGATCTTGCAGATAAAACATGCACATGTAAGGTGTTTGAGCTAGTTGGGATCCCCTGTTGTCATGTTATAAGTGCTATCAGTTTTATGAGGGAGCCAGTAGAAAATTATGTGAGTCATTGGTTTAAGAGGGAAACGTATTTAAAGTGTTACAGTCATCTCTTAGAGCCGGATAACAATTTCTTGGAGGAGACACCATATGAAAAGATGTTGCCCCCACCAATCAGAAGGAAGCTTAAAGGAAGGCCTCAAAGACTAAGGAGGAGAGAACAGTGGGAAAGTGAAAAGAACCCATGAAGAATTACAAGAATGGGACAACAATGCATTGTACCAAATGCAGACAAGCTGGACACAATAAAAGTAAATGTCCCAACTCCAATGCACAACCAACTAAAGCTTCAAACGAGTTAATTGAAACTGAAATCATCCAAATAACTGAAGGAACTGAAGGAAATGGATCACAAAAGGTAAGCAATGAAGTTTAACACATAATGCATTTTCAATACCAGTGTTTGAGTATGTCATCATTTTTATGAATTTGTCAGGCAAACAAGTATAAAGGAAAAGCAAAGGCTAAGAAAGGTGATAAGGGGAAGGGAAAGAGGCAGACCAAAGAGAGTGAGAGTGATATATAAAGAGTGAAATTGCCAATAAGAAGAAAGAAAGGGCAACCTCATGTTGGATTTGAGACTTACGTGCTTCCAAATGGGAATACAATATTATAGTAAGGCAACCAAGGCTATGTTTTTGTAAATAAATAATAATTTTCCTATCATTTGTTTTACACAGTTTCATTCATGTATAATTCATTAGACCATTTTCAGATGCCTAATTCTCGAGATCCATCAACATTCACACTACCAACAAACAATACACCTCCAACAACAAGTGTACCACTCCAGACACCTCCTTCCTCCTGACTTCGGATGGCATCCGGACTTTTATGAGCAGAAACATACACAATGTAAGTGTTAATGCTCTAACTGAAGTTGCTGCAAAAAGAAGAGATGCAATAGGTAGCAGTCAACAATCAACTACAGGCAATGCATTCAAAAGGCCAAAGAGGAAGTAGACTAAACAATAGGGGATCACTTTAATTTTTTTAAGTTTGACATTATGCTCTTAAACATTAGTTAAATGTGGGTTTGTTCATTTTGTGTATAGGAATGAATATGGTATATGGTACATTTTGTGTATGAGAATGAATATGGTACATTTTGTGTTTTAGGATGAAAGCATTAGAATTCCCAATTTATATTGGGCTGAAACAATTAAAATTTATGGATGTATTATTTACAAGTTAATGAGATGCCTTAAATGGTTTATTTTTGGAATACTCTATTGGAATTTTGTGTATTTACAAGTTAATACAGATGCCTTAAATGGCCACTTTGTCTTTTGCTTATTGTGGATTTTGCTTTCTGTTGGGCTTTTGTATTTGTCATCAAGGTTGTAGCTCCTTTATTTTGTCTTTGCCAATGTTGTAGGGCTCTGTATTTTTTGTATTTGCCAATGTTGCAGCTACTATATTTTGTCTTGTAGTCTGTGTTTGTGTTTTGGAAACAGAGTATCATAAACACAGTATAACATAACATAGTATCTCAATCCATGAGAACATACAATTCATTTTAACACAATTGAAATGAATTTTGAGTTTGTTATACTGTGTTCATGATTGAGGCGACTAAGAAAAGAAAAGAAGTGCCTCATAGGGCTCCACTAAAATAAGGCTTCACAGTGCACAATAACGCAACATACAATTCGTGGAAGCATTGTACTTTTGAACCTTATTATAATTCATTATAACATAACAGAGCAACACACAATTCATTATAACATAACAGAGCATCATGAACACAGTATAACAAACTCAAAATTCATTTCAATTCAACCTTGATTACAAGCATTACATTCCCAACACAAAGCAGATATGACAAGCAAAAACCAACACAGAGCAGATATAAAATCAACTACATACCAAAATCAATCCATTACATTCATCTAAATCATCCTAATTTAGTTCGTATACATGATGAGAAAGCATAAAACCCAAGATATGACAAGCAAACAAAATTAACTTTTTCTCTTTAGCTGCAGCTTTGTTAATTGCAATCTTCAGTGTCTTAACTCCCTTCTCCAATTCCTTGATTTCCAGTTCATGCCCAACTGGAATGTTCAACCTTCTATCAATTTCGTGAAGTTCTTTTCTTGATCAATAAATAACCTCATTTGACCTTGGAGTAAAAGGAGCATTTCACCATTTAAAAAGTCCACAATAAGCATTCTTATCCCGTGTAGAAAAAATAAATATATAAGTAATTAAAAAAAACTAAATTCATATTAAGCTTATTATATAAACACGTATTAACAATTTATACATTGTATCTACTGCATCCTACAAACCTCCTACCTGGGTGTAATATTATAGCCTTCCAAGCTTCCCACATTTGTGCGGTTATTCCACAGTAACATTCCACTGGAAGATGATGCATTTCCCATTATATTTGATGAGATGAAGATATCTCATATGTGTCATCTCCATGAACATGCACTCCAGATGAAGAATTCATGGGAACATAACAAGCATTCATAGGAACACAACAAAAACAAAAGAAAGCAGCAGAATCAGCCAAGCATAGTCGCAACAAATCATAAATTAACACTTGATAGTAGTGACGAGGAACAACAAACCAGCCAAACAGAATCAATTGCACCAAAAGTGATAGTAGTGTGCATACAAGCCAATCATGTATGATGATAAAGCACATACTTTGTAAATAATCTTATTTATTTATTAATAAAATATTCATTTAAGGCATTTAATTATCTACATGGTGCTGTTTTTTATAATATGTAAATAACCCATAGTTTTAAGCAATGCTTTTAGAATCATGATGAGATCATGCTAATGAGATCTAAATTCTTAGAAACTTAAAAACTAAAATAGTTCCCAATCGTGGGATTACTAAAACAGGGATTAGTAAATTCGGATAAATTGATACATATGTTGCTTGCTCATTGGATGAGGATGACTGATCTCATGGTCATTTGTGTGGAGACACCAAAGCAAGTATATAGGTGCTTATTAGAGAATAAGTTTACTGAGCGTGACTCGCTATGGAATACCTAATGAAGTTTTACTCGCCTGTCAATAGGAATTCCTAATGTGATAGTAGTATCCTTGGACTTGAGTTCATCATAGTATTTGTATGTAACAAATTATACTTTGACTTATTCCTTAAGGCCTTTTAAGGTATATATAGGGTATGCTTGGGTATAATGAGTTACATATGGAGATAATGTATGATCAATAAAGAATCTACCACCTCTAGTAAAAGAGGAGATATGTCCTATGTGATTCGTTAAATGACAACCCAGGAATCCTTGGCCAAGGTGGAATGAAATTAGAAAGAGGTTTCTAATTTGTATTATTTGGAGTTGTGCGTTTTCTAATCGAAATACATATGATTAAATAAATTAAGACTTGATAGTAAATTCATGTCTTATATTTAATTGGGATATTGTATGGTGGAAGGATTGAATTGTACGGTAACTATTAACTCACACGTTCTTTTATGATTAATGTTGAAATTTATATTATCTAGAAAATCGTTAATCGCTAGGGAGGCTTATCCCTATTGTAGAATAAATGTTATTTATTTAAATAGATTATTAGTTTAATTTATTTATTTAAATAAGATTAGAATTGTTCTAATTGATTTATTCACAACCGGTTTAATATGGAGAACCTAAAGGGTCACACCATAAAAGGAAGAAGAATTATTTAAGAAGAAAATGGCATGATAGTAATAATGCATTAAGTGTAATTAATTTAATCTATGATGATAGAATAAATTAAATAGCTTAATGTTTATTATTTAATATTTTAGAAATATTAAATATAAATTAATAAGAGGAGTCTTATTATTATTATTATTTTAATTCTAAAGGAGTTTAGGAATTAATATAATATCAGTACTCTCTCTCTCTCAATCCTAATAAGATTAGGATATAAATTAATTAAAAGTGTTTAATTAATTAATTAAATAAAACCCTATTCTAATTGGATTAGGAGGGTTAACCTAATATCTATATAAGAGAGTCTTATATCAGAAATAAGGTACGTGAATTTTTTCAAGGGTTGGGAGTACACATATTCTATAGAGATAGAAACAAGGGTTAAGCCAATAACCCATCTTCCTTGGTGGATCACCGTTAGAGGCCAAACATTTGGGTGGCTGACATTGATCAAGGGAAGGAGCCACTACAGAGGAATCAAAGGAGTAGAACTTGTACCTGAGGAAGCTTGGATCTTCAAAGGTATAATTTCATCTTCTCTTTCTATGTATTGACTGATATTTGATGCATAAGAAAGATCATGGTTATGGGTTTGTAAGAAATTTTAAAATCTATTTTTCATCCCTTCCGCTGCGTTTATGTAATTTGATTGCATGCTTATGTTTCTAGCAAACCCAACAGTGGTATCAGAGCCAATCTTGTGCTAATTATCAGTTTATGTGATTCCATACATGTATGACATGCGATTGGATTGAGTTCTTGGGCAACAAAATATTTTATGATTCTGCGAAGCTGCACCGGTGCAAGCCTTTCATGTTGCGCAACTGCGTCGATGTCTATTCCTAGTTTTCATGCTGCGCAGCTGCGCCACTGGATAGGAACTGGAATTTTTTTTTAATTAATTAAATGAATGGTTTATTTAATTAATAAAGATTTAAAATAAAGATATTTATTTTATATGAAATGAGATTTCAGAGTTGCTAAAATTAAAGCGTTTAATTTGGATTTATTTTTGAATGAAATAAAGGAGTTTATTTTTCCAAAAATAAAGTTTAGCAAACTTTTGCCCATTAACTGATATTAATACATATATGGAATGATTTTATTTTCATGAGATAAATGGATATTTTATTGATACGTATGATGATATGTATGATAATAAAAGGGATTGATTATGGACTATGACCAATATGATTGGATTATATTTTGGATGAATGCTTGAATGAATGGGTTTTATAAAATGGGGTCTGCGTATCTCGTTTTCTCTGATTTTATTCTCGATGTAAATTCTATCTCCCTCCTATGTACTTTCCCTTGACTGTTGATCAAGGTTTATATTTAATTATAAATAGCTTATGTAATAGAGATAGTTAGAATTATCTTGAAGAAACTGGAGATCAAGGAGCAAGGAGCGCGTGAAGACCGTTTGTATGGAGCCCAGGTTTAAATGTAATAGTTACATTTAAATTTAAATTCTTATACTCCTAGGTTTGACCTTTTGGTTCACTTGGTGGCTCTAGTGAACCAAACTAGAATAAAAAGTCCATAATCAATCCGGGTAGAATATAGTATTCTATATTGCATACTAAATATTATATATATATATTATATTTTATGCTAACATGCTTCGCATGTTTAATAAAATGACGCGTATTTATATATATATATATATATATATATATATATATATATATATATATGCATGCGCGCTAAACAAAATGAGACAAATAATAACAAACCCCTCAAAGAAATAATATTAAGTCCGAAGCGTTCAAATGATATTTGAAATATCCAATGTCTCCTTCTAGCATGATTAATTAATAGAGTATTAAATATTTAATATGAGTTTGTTGTGCTATCCACAAGGCGAGTATTGAGTATTTAAGATGTTAATTAATCACATTTGATGCTTATCAAGAAAATTGAACGATCTAGTCTTGTTGTGCTATCCACAAGGACGAATATTTTTCTTTTTTGAATTTATGGAAGTGCTAGGTTGGACTTAACTTAAATTATTTTAGTTCGGATGTGCACACACATGACCATTATGATTTAAGAGGCAAAATAAAATGAGTTACATCGTGATGTAATTAACAAGAGTTGTCTACCTATTTATTTGTATATCGCTTGTTGTGCTATCCACAAGGTTATATACATTTGAAATGAGATCCTTAATCTCACTAGCAAATCTTAAATTAGATGTTGCCGAACTATATAAGTGAGTGTAATATAGTTTGATGAAAATAGTGGGAGATACCAATTTCAAATAAAGACCTAAATTTATTTTGGTATGCAACATTAATAAAATGAATGTTTGCTAAAATATTGTCTTTTCACATGTAGAATTTTAAAAATGTCAAAATCACTAATCTCACTACGAAGCATACTTGATGCAAATAAGCTTACCGGCCCGAATTATGAGGACTGACTAAGAAATCTGAGAATTGTTCTCACTGCTGAAAAGATTTTTTATGTCCTAAATTCAACTATCCCTGAATCTGTTTCAGAAACAGCCTCTGAGGAAGAGATTGCCACTTTTAATAAATGGCAAGATGATGCATCTGTGACTCAATGCATCATGCTCGCATCCATGAATAACGAGCTTCAGCGTCAGGACGAAAAAATGGATGCTCCTACTAAGCTGCTTCACCTCAAGGAGTTGTATGGTGAACAAAGTAGGACTGCTAGATATGAGATATCTAAGGAGCTCTTCTGATCTCGGATGACCGAGGGTACTGCCGTCGAGACTCATGTCCTAAAAGTGGTCAATTTGATTGAACGCCTTGGACAGCTTGGGTTTGTCATGGATGGGGAGTTGAGTCAAGACTTGGTCTTGCAGTCACTCCCTGAGACCTTCTCGCAGTTTGTGGTTAATTTTCACATGAATAAGCTAGATGTCAGCTTACCTGAGCTACTTAACATGCTGAAAACTGCAGAAGGTCACTTCTCATCCAAGAAGAACCATGTCTTGATGGTGAATTCTTCCAATAAAAGGAAGAGGCCCAAGGTGTCTTCTGAAAAGAAGAAATCCAAGAAGGTTAAGGGAAAGGGGAAAGAAAAGGAACAAAAAAAACCTGAACCATCTAAAAGAATATACTTTCATTGCAACAAGCCGGAACATTGGAAGAGGAACGACAATATGTTTCTAGCAGAGAAGAAGCTTTGAGAAGCTTCGACTTCCAATCAAGGTTTGTTTATGATTGAAATTAATTTTTCTGAAAGTCATAATTCTACTTGGGTATTGGATACCGGCTGTGGGTCTCACATATATAACTGTGCAATGACTGGTCAGAAGTAGAAAGCTGAACAATGAAGAGGTGATCCTACGAGTGGGGAATGGAGCAAAGGTTGTTGCATTAGCTGTAGAAACTTATTGTTTAGCAATGCCTTCGGGCAAGTTCATTTATCTTAATAACTGTTATTATGTTCCGAATATTATTAAAAATATTATTTTAATTTTTGTATTGGATATGGAAGGTTTTGACGTTATTATAAAGAACAATGGTTGTTCTATTTATAAAGACGATGTTTTATATGGTATTGGAAATTTGCGAAATGGGCTTTATATACTTGACTTACAAGAAAATATATTTCAAATTAAACAAACTAAGAAAAGAAAAATAGATGATATTAATTATACCTACATGTGGCACTGTAGACTCGGTCATATCAATGAAACAAGATTATCCAAGTTGCATAAAAATGGGCTCCTAGAGCTATCTGATTATGAATCATATCCAACTTATGAATCTTGTCTCATGGGTAAAATGACTAAATCTTCTTTTAGTGAAAAAGGAGAAAGAGTTATAGAGTTGTTGCCATTGATTCACACAAACGTTTGTGGACCTATGACAACAAGTGCACGGGGTGGATATTCTTATTTTATTACTTTCACTGATGATCACTCAAGATTTGGATATATGTATTTAATGAAATACAAGTCAGAATCATTTGAAAAGTTTAAAGAGTTCAGAAGTGAAGTAGAGAAACAAACGGGCAAGAGTATTAAGATACTTCGATCAGATCGAGGTGGAGAATACTTAAGCAGTGAGTTTCTCAATTGTCTCAAAGAAAATGGTATAATCTCACAATGGACTTCTCCAGGTACACCACAGTTAAATGGAGTATCTGAAAGGAGAAATTGAACATTGTTGGACATGGTTCGATCTATGATGAGTTTTACCGACCTTCCAATTTCCTTCTGGGGATATGCCCTAGAAACGGCTGCATACCTACTTAACAAAGTACCTACCAAATCCGTCCCAAATACTCCATATGAGATGTGGAAGGGGAGAAAACTAAATCTTAAGCATGTTAAGACTTGGGGTTGTCCAGCTTATGTCAAAAAGTTTGAAAATGATAAGCTACAGACTAAATCCGATAAGTGTAGATTTGTGGGATACCCTAAAGAAACTGTAGGGTATTATTTCTATCATCCAGCTGATCAAAAGGTGTTTGTTGCGAAACATGCTACCTTCTTGAAAAAGGAGTTTATCCATGAAGGGGTCAGTGGGAGTAAGATATATCTTGAAGAAGTTCAAGAACCACAAATTACCACGGATCAAAGTCAGGTATCTGACCAAGTAGAAGAACCTATTGTACCACACCCTGTTCGTAAATCTGGAAGAGTACCGAAGGTACCTGAGAGGTATGGATTCGTTATAGAGGATGACGATGAGGTACACATCATGAATGATGATGATCTATTGAATTACGAACAGGCTATGAGTAATAAAGACTTAAGGAAATGACTTAAAGTCGTGAAATCCGAAATGGACTCCATGTATGTAAACAAAGTATGGACTTTGGTTTCACCACCTGAAGGCATTAAGCCTATTGGGTGTAAATGGGTCTTTAAAAGAAAGACTGGAGCAGACGGGAAGGTAGAGACCTATAAAGCCCGACTGGTTGCAAAAGGTTTCAAACAAAGACAAGGAGTTGACTATGATGAAACCTTCTCACCAGTAGCTATGCTCAAGTCCATTAGAATTTTACTTGCGATTGCAGCTTATAACGACTATGAAATCTGGCAAATGAACGTAAAAATGGCCTTCCTCAATGAAAAACTTGAGGAGGATGTGTATATGACACAGCCAGAGGGATTTATTTCAAAGGTTGAAACAAATCAAGTCTGTAAGCTACAACGATCCATTTTTGGGTTGAAGCAAGCTTCTCGTAGATGGAACATTCGTTTTGATAAGACAATCAAAGAGTTTGATTTTATCAAAAATGAGGATGAACCATGTGTATACAAGAAGGTTAGTGGGAGCGCAGTATTATTCCTTGTATTATATGTTGATGATATATTACTGATAGGGAATGACATTCCTATGTTACAATCAATTAAAATTTGGTTATCTAAAAACTTTTTCATGAAGGGCTTGGGTGAAATATCCTATATTTTGGGGATAAAGATCTATAGAGATAGAGCTAAAAGGATGCTCGGCTTATCCCAAGAAACGTATATTGATACGATGCTAAAAAGGTTTAGCATGGAAGATTCCAAAAGAGGTCTCATGCCGATGAGCCATGGAATACATCTCTCCAAGAAACAGGCCCCAAAGACACCTGAGGAGAGAGACCGTATGAGTAAGATCCCTTATGCTTCTGCAATAGGATCTATCATGTATGGTATGATATGTACTAGACCGGATGTTGCTCATGCACTTAGTGTAACGAGCAGATACCAGTCGAATCCTGGAGAAGAGCACTGGAAGGCTGTGAAGAATATCCTAAAGTACTTGAGAATGACAAAAGATATTTTTCTTGTCTACGGTGGGTCTGAATTAAAACTCGAGGGATTCACGGACTCAAGTTTTTAAACAGACCAAGATGACAGTAAATCTGTTTCAGGGTATGTGTTTACCTTGAACGGAGGCGCAGTGAGTTGGAAGAGTTCCAAGAAGCAAACAGTAGCTGATTCAGTGATAGAGGCAGAGTATATAGCTGCAAGTGAAGCTGTAAAGGAAGCTGTTTGGATGAAGAAGTTCATAACTGAACTTGGTGTGGTTCCTAGCATTGGAGAAGCAGTTTTCGTATACTATGACAACACCGGAGCAGTTGCACAAGCTAAGGAACCCAGGTCTCATCAGAAATTCAAACACGTGTTGCGGCGATTTCACTTGATCAGGGAGATCATTGAAAGAGGAGACGTCACCTTGGAGCGTGTGGACTCTCAAGACAACATTGCAGATCCATTTACTAAAGCTCTAACACAACAATAGTTTGATCGTCAAGATGGGTATGAGATACCATGGCGATTGGCTTTAGTACAAGTGGGAGATTGATAGTAGTGTGCATACAAGCCAATCATGTATGATGATAAAGCACATACTTTATAAACAATCTTATTTATTTATTAATAAAATATTTATTTAAGGCATTTAATTATCTACATGGTACTATTTTTTATAATATATAAATAACCCATAGTTTTAAGCAATGCTTTTAGAATCATGATGAGATCATGCTAATGAGATCTAAATTCTTAGAAAGCTTAAAAACTAAAATAGTTCCCAATCGTGGGATTACTAAAATGGAAATTAGTAAATCCGGATAGATTGGTACATATATTGCCTGCTCATTGGATGAGAATGATTGATCTCATGGTCATTTGTGTGGAGACACTAAAGCAAGTATGTAGGTGCTTAGTGGAGAATAAGTTCACTGAACGTGACTCGCTATGGAATACCTAATGGAGGTTTACTCGCCTGTCAATAAGAATTCCTAATGTGATAGTAGTACAAGTGATCCTTGGACTTGAGTTCATCATAGTATCTTGTATGTAATAAATTAAACTTTGACTTATTCCTTTAGGCCTTTTAAGGTATATATAGGGTATGCTTGGGTATAATGAGTTACATATGGAGATAATGTATGATCAATAAAGAATCTACCATCTCTAATAAAAGAGGAGATATGCCCTATGTGATTCATTAAATGACAACCCAGGAATCCTTGGCCAATGTGGAATAAAATTAAAAAGAGGTTTCTAATTTGTATTATTTGGAGTTGTGCATTTTCTAATCGAAATACATATGATTAAATAAATTAAGACTTGACAGTAAATTCACGTCTTATATTTAATTGGGACACTGTATGGTGGAAAGATTGAATTGTACGGTAACTATTAACTCACAGGTTCTTTTATGATTAATGTTGAAATCTATATTATCTGAAAAGTCGTTGATCGCTAGGGAGGCTTATCCCTATTGTAGAATAAATGTTATTTATTTAAATAGATTATTAGTTTCATTTATTTATTTAAATAAGATTAGAATTGTTCTAATTGATTTATTCACAACCGGTTTAATATGGAGAACCTAAAGGGTCACACCATAAAAGGAAGAAGAATTATTTAAGAAGAAAATGGCATGATAGTAATAATGCATTAAGTGTAATTAATTTAATCTATGGTGATAGAATAAATTAAATAGCTTAATATTTATTATTTAATATTTTAGAAATATTAAATATAAATTAATAAGAGGAGTCTTATTAATATTATTATTATAAGAATTAATATAATATCAGTACTCTCTCTCTCAATCCTAATAAGATTAGGATATAAATTAATTAAAAGTGTTTAATTAATTAATTAAATAAAACTCTATTCTAATTAGATTAGGAGAGTTAACCTAATATCTATATAAGAGAGTCTTATATCAGAAATAAGGTACGTGAATTTTTCCAAGGGTTGGGAGTACACATATTTTATAGAGATAGAAACAAGGGTTAAGCCAATAACCCATCTTCCTGAGTTCTTCATCTTCCTTGGTGGATCACCGTTAGAGGCCAAACATTTGGGTGGCTGACATTGATCAAGGGAAGGAGCCACTATAGAGGAATCAAATGAATCAAACGAGTAGAACTTGTACCTGAGGAAGCTTGGATCTTCAAAGGTATAATTCTATCTTCTTCTTCTATGTATTGACTGATAATTGATGCACAAGAAAGATCATGGTTAAGGGTTTGTAAGAAATTTTAAAATCTGTTTTTCATCCCTTCTGCTGCGTTTATGTAATTTGATTGCATGCTTATGTTTCTAGCAAACCCAACAAAAAGAGCAATAGAATCACACCAAAGGAGAATTTCACCAAACACAATCACGCCTTAATTTTCCCCAATTCTGAATTAGTTGCTGCGTATGGGTATATGCAGGGTCAATTGCCATGTGCTCTGCACATGATGATCCAAACGACAAAGTCCATGTACACATCAGCAAAAACCCTCACGTGATATGCACGCTCACGAATTTCGTTTATTTTTTAGACGCGAGAATCATAAGTAATGACCATTTTTGTAAGTATTTTCGAGTATAGTTATGTGTTTGTAAAAAAAAAAATCGATAACCACAATGAAAATCGAACTCTAGTACAGTGACAAAAAAGTCAATTATCCCCTAAAAGCACCACATCCAATTGAGTGAGTTCAATTTAGTTAATCTATTTGGCTTAAACGAATTGATATTTCATTTTATATTCAATTCACTCCATCCCTCGATATCAATTTGTTTTTCTTCGTTCTCACTTTCTTATTGGATATAATAACTCCAAAGTCTAAATATTTCAATTTCATCAACGCATACCTTCACAACTTTAATAGTAGAATAAAAAAATATAATTGTCCGGGATTCAGGGCCCGATCACCTGACAAGGGCCCGAACATATTATGATGACCCAATGACAACATGTTCACTCTAAAGAACAATAGGAGTCCAACTTGCTCAAGGGGCACGGGAGTGTCAAATGGGTAAGATATTTTCTTCGAGGACTCGAACCCTGGTGGATATGGTTTAAGTTTCCACAACGCAATAAATTCGCAGAGATTATATGTTCAACTATATTTGGGTTCTTTATTAATAAACATTATCCCAAATATACGACTATATATATGAGGGGACCTTTGGTACATAATTTTTACACACTCTTAGATTCTTATAACCTCCCATTGTTCTCACTAACTTTACCATCGGAGGTGGATCTAAAGGTTAACCATATGTGCATTCGTTCTTTTCAAGTCGTTTAGAACACACAGATCCAGTGGTGGAGCCAACCGAAATATTCATTTAGTGCTAGAAGGAGGGCTTGATTCCAAGATTGATCGACAAACACATTTCTTCAAATTTTTTGAAGAAGTGGGGGAAGAAAGAGCTCACTCTCATAATGAAAATGGTGACGCACCTTAACGTTTAGCCCCCTTGGGTCTGAAACTTCAAATCGCGATTTTTTGAATTTTGAATTTTGCACTAGCTGTTGGAATCCCCCACACAGAAGGCAAAATCGGATCCTGAACATCAATGATCTCAAACCGGTAGATCTACGCTCGACCTTCAACTAGCGACGAGCCAACTGGGAGCCCTCAAACCACCAAAATCACTCTCGAGCAAGTGATCAACTCGAGCGTGAGGCAATAGAGGACTTTTGTTTGACAATTTTGGCGGAATAGAGGAGAGCTCCAACGAAAAAGATAACCCTGATTGAGGCAGAGATGGTATATAGACGTAGAAAAGAGATCGGGAGGGCACTCCTTAGAGTTGTATGGACTATACCTAGACGGAGGAGTCACCCGTTGAAGTCCCCTTCCACGTATCCCGAACCCAAAAATGCAGCAGCCTTTCGTACAAAATATAGGGATCCCAAACCCTAACTCGCATACGCCATCGCAGTTCCCTATTTTCAACGCGGTAACACTAATATTATCAACTTAAAGAGATGTTAGACATGATACATACCAATATTATCAACTTAAGAAGATGATTGAGGAACAAGTAAAGGCAAAAAAGTTGGACATGTTTGTAATCAGGGGCCTGGTAATACAACACTGCAATCGAGAGGCGCAACGGAACAAAAATAGTAGATCGTCCCACTCGAGGACACATCAATACAATTCGGGGAGGCTCAACAATCTAGAAGGAGTCTAATAACTCCAAAAAAATGTTTACTATAAAGGTGCACAACCTATACACACAACCCAGTAAGAAGTTTTGGGTTAATCAGGCAATCTCCTTTTTGGATAAGGATTATGCTGGGATTAGTACCCCTCACGATGTCGCCCTAGTCATTACTGCTTTTATAGCAAATTATGCAGTTAACAAGATACTGGTGGACAATAAAAGCTTGGTGGACATCCTATACCACTACACTCTACACAAAATAGACTTGCAAGGAATGCATATAGAGTCTTGCAAAGAAGAACCATTATAAAGATTTGGAAATAAACTAGTAGACATTGTGGGCACCATAACATTACTTGTGGTAGTCGGGTAGGCTCCTTGTCGAGAAAAAAATCGATGTAAAGTTCCATGTGGCGAAAGCTCCCTTTATATACAATGTCATCTTCGACATAACTACCCTGACAAAGTTGAAGGTTGTCACATCGATCCCGTACTTTAGGTAAACCCGAAGATGAAATAAAGGAAATCGAATTGGTGATTGTCAACAAGGAGAAATTAGTTAAACCTGAGCTCTTAAGAAGACTGATAACATGGGGAAGTGGAGTTTGGGGAGTTCAACATCAGATACATGATGACGACTACGATAATAAAAGGACAAGGCTGACAGACTTTGTTACCGAGTTCTACTTTACAGAAGGACCCAAAGATTATAGGGGAAAGTTCCCAACAATTTGGATGGAGCGGGAGGCTGAAATCCTCCCAACATTGACTCTGTACATAAATGGCTCATTAACCACAAAAAGGAGTGGGGTAGGTCTGATCTTGACTAGCTTCAAAGTTTTTGAGATAAGATGCGCTTTAAGATCGAATGGGAAAACCTCAAGCATGAACAATTAAATCCTATATTAACCCCTGATAATGTTACACATTAACAGTTGTGTAAAAGCTCTAGGACACTTATATAACCCCACGTGCTCCAAACATAAGGTAAAAGCAAACAAAATTCCCCTCCAACAATTTCCATATAGTGCTACAAAATTTGAGGGCACGATAAAAGCCCACTTGTAAAATTTATACAAAACAAGTGAAAGACTGTCTTAGGCTAAGAATAATTCATCTAGTCTTGAAGAGAAACAACTAATCGTGATAACATTCCCGTTGAGGAATTGGTTCGGATGATCCAAAAACACTCGGTAAAAATTCAAACTAAGATCAAGTGACAACCTCAGAAAAAGGGTTCGAATAAAAAAAATACAAACTTCTCAAAATAAACAAATTATTTGGAAAGAATCCATACTTCTCAAAGCGCAACACCTCAATATGATATCACAATAAATGAGAGATCGCCGCAAAAAAAATTGAAAGCTGTCGTTTACACTCCTAAATTTACCTCACTTTCACTTTATAAATTCAAACAATTAGCACAGTAGTAAGTAAGAATCGATCCCACAGAGAGTGATTTATTTTATATTTATCCTATGATTTCTAATGAAAGGGGGTTCTGAATTGATTAAACTAAATTATCAAAAATAAAGTAATAAGAATTAACAATGAATAAAAAGCTTCAGTTCTTCAGTTCAGTATCACCTTTTTACAACAATAGATTAATCAAGTGTAACATTATTTACCCTTCAATGAAATTAATAGCCATAGGTAACAACAAGCTTTGCTACTCGAAACTCCCCTTAGATTGTCACCAATGAAACAAGCTCTTCACAAGATTCTAATCATTATATAACCTAGAACAGGCTCTCTAGATTTAATATAACAACAGCATTAAGAACTAGGAAATTAGACTATTCCAAGCAACAAACACATAAGCTCGGCTTGTTTAACTTGTCTTCTGATAATCATAGCAATACTCAAAAGCTTGTCCACAATCAGGTATTACTAATTAATACTTGTGATTAGGAACAATATCAATTACACGTAATACTATTCCTTGATCTAACATATGATATTCGGTAACTAACTCAATCCTGCAGAAATCAAATCAGTTAAGCCAAATAGCATTTAGAAATTAAATCAGATTATCAGAATAAATATCATGCAAGAAGGAATAAATAAAGTAAACTTGATCAAACCGTTAATTATGAATAAGGTTTAACATCCCTTCCGAACTGAATTGAAAAAATTAGTTCATGATTCCAAGCAAACCAAAATCTAATATGAAAGAAAATAAGAAGATGAAAATACAAGAGAATGGATCCCCCAAATATGTTCCTATCAATCCTTTTTATATCCCAAGAATTGCAGCCCTAATATTCATATTTAACTTCCGTCCAAAACCAATCCACAAAAGCAATTCTGCTGCTGACCCGCCTCCCTGTTGGGGCGGGAATATCCTTGTTTAATGCCCTGCTGGGGCGGGACTTACTACTGTCCAGCCGGCTAAATCGTGAGCTGCATGGACTTTCCTATGATTGATTGCTTGCTTGCTTGCTTGAAACTGTGTGGTGTTTGGACTCCCCAATTTGGATTTATCAAAGCTTGCATGCACGTAACCCAGTAGGAACCGTGACCTACTTGGAAGTTGATTTGCTTCATTTAATCTATGGCCCACGTGATCAACTGCTTATCGATTATTGACATATACCAATTCCGTGAGCTGCTGGGGTCCAAGTTGGCTAGTAATTTGATTCTTGCTAGCGTGGGCCCCTCTATTTAATTGCATGGCTCATCTCCTTTAATTGCTTGTCCAACGTTAGCTGCTCCAAGGCCCATTAAATTGCAAGCTGCTCCTCAATTCATGTGGGCTGAACCATGATATGCTAATTAGTTTGCATGCAAGGCTGCTTGGAAGTATTGAGCTACTAGGAACCGTGAGCAGCTTGGATTCAAGAGCTTCTCTAATCCCTTTGCAATTGGGCTGCTTCTTTTTGTTAATTGCAATGACCCTTTAGCTGTTAGCAATTTCGTGGCCCACTCACAAGTTGATCATCTCGTGGCCCACTTGCTGAAATCCTTTAATTGTACAGCTCCATCAATTGCCGAATTGGGTCAGCCCAATTGGTTCGAATTTCATCCTTTTTAGATCATTTCCAATTCATTCCATTCCTTTAAGCTTAATTCACCTTGAAAACAATAAAACACCTTATTAAGCCCATATCCACATGAAACATGTAATAAAACTAAATATAAAAGAATAATAATTATCGAATATTATGTACTTATCACCCGACAACATGTCGGGGCTTGCAAACTCGAAAGGGGTCAAAGAGCCGTATGGTTCTGGCTCAGCGGTAACTCTTGCCTCATGGTTCAGGTAAAGGGTTTGATTCTTTGGGTGTGTGAGTGTGGTGTGTGCGCGGAAATTAGCAGAAAAAAATAAAAAAAGGGGTCAAAGCAACATTTAACATGTCTTTGCACTAAAATTGGATTAATTAAACTCGAGAAGAAAGGAAATTTTTACATCAAAAGCAAAATTGCCTGAAGGTAGGAGTACAAAACGCCCGAAGCAAGGGCGGAGTCAGGAACAAATTCCGTCAGAGGCTGGGATTCTGCCCAAAATTTTCAGATTTCGCATTTTTTCGTAGTCACTTTACAATTTTCTAACTCAGCCTATACACATCCAAATAAATATTTTACACACGTTCTATATGAGCTCAAAATTGCTCAGCTACATCAGTTTTCTAACCAAACCAAAATTACTCAATTCACTTAAACGTACTTCTAAACCATTTCTAATTCAATTAAGCCACTTGAGACACGTATACTTTATAAACATAAGTTTTTTTGCTTACAATAACATCAAGTTTTCACTTTTAAAACTTCACAGCCTCTAAGAGGATTTTAATCAAACATGTGAAGTGCATAATTTTGAAAGACAGATCTCATAATCATTTAGAAATAATTAAGCCAATAATTTTTCAATTCTTTTTCTTTATTACTCCAATCGGCACCCACATATATATTTTCATTTCCACAAATAATTTACAAATGCTTATAGTTAACATAGCAAAATCGACACTATGACTTTAATTTCATAATGAACTAAAACTTATATTATACCTTTCATGAAAATTCTTGTTATATGCGTTGATGTTAGCCAAATCACTTTCCTCGTGCCAAAAATAAGTTTCAATTTCTTCCCAATTCAATTTGTAGCTTTCATTCCATTATTAGTTTCACCCGAAAATCAAGAACAATTGATAAATGTTTGAAGTAGTTTAGAGAGAAGAAAAATATATGAAATGGGTCGGAAAACAATTAACATGGGACATGTGATGCAAAGCAACATGACTTATTTATGAAGATTGGACTAGACTATTAAAATATATAAGTATTAAATATTTGCAAAAAAGTCAACCTTGTGCTAGAGCCCACCCCAACCCATGGGTGGCTCCGCCCTTGGCCCGAAGGCTCCAAGTTGTTCAATTACAATAAATCTTTACAAGCTAAAACATATCAAAAATCATGAGAGATTATAACCTTGATCCCTCGAGGTGTAGTCGTCATCACCTTTGTCTTGAACATAGTCTTCAACCTCTTTTCTGGAACCATGCTTGAGGGGTACCTCGACACCTTCATTTGAGAAGGCACATGTAATCCAACCTCTCCTCTAAAAACTCATAAGATTTTAATCTTCCTCCCTAAATTTATTTTTTTCTTATTTCTTTTCTCTCCATTTTGGAACTCACAAACAAAGTGTTAATCAACTCAAATTGGTATCTTGAATGGACGAGTAGATGTGTTAATTTGTTAACTTTGAGGGCTACTTTAACAATAACTGACAATTTGAGGGACACAACAAAAAAATATTTTAAAAAGCTGACTTGGGAAAAGTCCACTGCTCCCTTCTCTTTCTCGAACTAAACTCTACTTTTTGCTACAAAACAATTCACGCCGGTCTGATCTTCGCGCCCTTGTTGTTCCAGGAAAAATGGTAAAAATTTATCTCCCTGAATATATATATATACACGATTTATCTATTTGTATACTCGATGCTTCAATGTGCCTAATTAATTTTGACCCTCAAGAGTAGGGTTCCTAATCCCAAATTCTTTTACAAATTCAAGTTTTCCTCGTGAATTTCTGTATGTGTTAAGTATGTCAATATGTTTTCTGCATGTTAGTGCCTTTTTTGGTTGTGTTATTGAGATTGATTAATTGGTAACGTGTTTATTTATATTTGAGGGTCTAAGTAGCTGAATTTGGGTTATCAGTGATATGTATATGTGCAATTAATTAGTAAATAACTTAATTCGAAGTGTATCTTTGACAGATATATAAGCACACTACAGTTTGTCACATTGAAGTTTATGGTCAGCAAATAGGGTTTGATTGAAGGATTTGAAAGATGTTTTATCCTGGATTAGCCATCTGGGGAAGGTTTTATCTTGCTTTTTGATCCCGACTTAAGGTATGGTATCTAGGTAGAGCCTATTTGAGGTATTGAACTCAAAGTTTTTAAATTTTGGTCCAAAATTTCCATCCAGTGATTAGGGCTTTTGGCAGATTGGTCAATGTTTCTAATAAGGTATAGCCTTTGCCTTTCATCAATATAGGAATTGTTCCAAATTAGTTGGAACACTCTAGAAGACCAACGTGTTGTTTGTTAGACTGTCTAAGAGCAAAGAAGAAAATCACTCAAAGACGTAAGGAGGTGTGTTTGGTAAACTCGGGAAAAATTACCACCAAAATTTAGATTACTGGTTATCTGTAAAATCAAGGTTACTTGTATTAAGAATCGGTCCTATTTTAACATTTTTTGCTTGGTAGAGGTTATGTGACTACTGATAATGGTTATTGTGTTAGGCCCAACTAGGATCTTGACCAAAAATAGAGACATAAACAGAGATAGATAGAGAGAATTCAGTAATATCTACCGAGTTCGTGAGAGGAGAGATAGAGAAAATAAGGAGAAAGCTTAAACAAGCTTCTCTTCGCTTCATTAATTCACTTAATTCAGAATGCTTGAAGGTTACTCCTTTTACAACTATTTATAGAAAAGAAATGTTGAAAAGTAAAAACTCCTAATCTACACCTCACTCCTTATCCTTCACTCACATATAACTAACTCCATGTGCACACATACTTACACACAAAAAGTACTACTACTAGAATATACTAATTATTTTGTTGTTCCCAATTTAACCTTTCTTGACATCCCCTCCCCCTTAGAAATTTCATGTCCTTATGGATTAGTAAACCTGTTGGAACCATTTTTCTTGCTTCTCTTCACAATCATTGTAGCTTGGAGTTTTCCTTATCTTTGGTCCACCAGGATCAAAGTTGAACCTCAAGAACTTGCAGAAAACATGTACTGCTTCTTGATCAATTTTTACCTTATTGAATAATGAGGAAATCTGGTGTAGTTCTCTCTTGATATTAGCTTGATAATGCCTCGATTTCTTGTTTTTCTTTTTCCTTCAAATACAACCACCATTGATACTTGCTTATCTCCATCATAACTAGCTGAAATTGATTAGCCATATCAACAATTATTTCCCGAAATTGATACCACCCTTGTGGATAGTAACACTTTAAAACAATCTTAGTAACTGTTGCAAAGAATATGTATTGTTATTGTTGCAACTGTCATATCTCCAAAGTGATCCATCCTTTCTTGAACTGTGTAGTAGGACAAACAACCCCTTATTATCTTTCTGTTGAGCATCAATGCACACCAATAAACAGATATTAATTCAAAAGCAAGATTAATGCTCTTGGAAATTGCAGCCCAATCACAAATTGGTCCTATGACAATTTGGTAGAACAACTGAAACTTCATCCTTGTAGTTTCTTCATTCACCAAGGGATCCACTTTTGCTATAGGGCCTAGCTGCTTGAGCTGCTTGAGTGCAATTAGATTATTCATTAGGATCCAAACAACACCATGGTTAGTGGGGCTTAGAATTATTGCCCCACTCCTCTGATTTGGGTTTGTTAGCTTTAGAGAATCTCCAGGGGAAGAAAGTTGAAATTAGCATTTGTGCCACAATTTTTTTTTTCCATACAGATTTCTCTTGTAACTAAACTCTCAAATTGAAAGCCCTCAAGGAGTATTCCCATTTTGTCTCTCCAAGGAATAGGCTTAACAAACCCCCCCGATTATAGATAACTTACCTCCAACATCAATCATTCCCAATAGTGTATGTTTACTTCTCTTGAAAATTAAACTGGCCTCAAGTCTTAGATTACCTTGAACCTTGACTGCCTTTTGCCATGTAGCTTTCTTAGAAATTAGTACATTCAATGGCTGCAATTCTCCCCTTGCTGCAGAAAATCCTTGCCTCCTTCCTTGAAGTTTATGTGCAATAATCATTGGTAAAAGTTTATTGTCAAAACCATAATCAATGGCCTTATCTTGGTTAACACTCTTGCAAACCTCTTCACCATTGAAGAAATCCTGCTAAAGTAGCTACCCATTTTCATCAGCCTCAAAGCATTGAAGGTGGATACCCAATATAAGCTTTTGAGGTCTACAACGGTAAGATTTGGATTGGTATTGGGGTAGGAAATGAGGGGATTGTTGTGTAGTTTGGTGAAAGTAATGCTGGTTGTGGAGGGGACAATATTTGGGGTTTGTTTCCGAAGTAAACTACAGGGTAGTGGGCTGGTGTATAGATTGAACATGATTTTTCTTGCTTGTAGGTTGCTTGTAGGTTTGGAACAATGCCCTGGGTTTAAGCAGCTTTCTCCTCCTTTTGGTGTTAAGGCCCCTAATAAGTTGAGGAGTCCCGCAAATGATCAGCCCTCTTGGTTTCTCAAACTGATCAAAAATTGGGGTTCCTTCATATTGTGATGATTCATCATAGGTAGGTGGATTATTATAATCTGGAGTTTCCTTATGCTCAACATAATATTTGTATATAGGGGTTGTTCTCTCAGTGATAGCAGGCTGCCACTCATTACTTGGAACATCATCAAATATTGGAGTTCCTTTTCCTTCATCATACTCATCATATATAGGAGCGCCTTCACAATTTGCTTCTTCATATTCCTTGATCCAGTTGCTAGCATTATCACGTTCAGCGAATGATGGGAACACAAGCTTGTGATGCTTGAGTTCCTTTCCCTCATTTTCTTCAACAAAGTTTTTCCTCCTCCCCATTGGACATCATCTTCATTTATTTTGGACCTTAATTTCTTAGCATGACTTGGATTTCTAAAAAATCCTTTATGTTCTCTATGACCCATGTGAATTGGCATTTTGGCATTCCTTTTATCTCCAACAGGGTTAACAAGACACTTCTTATATTCTGAACCTTTCTGTTTCTGCAACTCTTTCATACCACACAAGAAATAATTCATTTTTCATCAATAAGTTGCAACTTCTCATGGTTACAATCTCTATAACTAAAAAAATCTTGTTTGTGCTTTGTATAAACCTTAACATCTTCTTTCTCCATCTCAATTCCTCTCTTTTGGTGCACAACTTGAAAGGAGGTATGGGATCACTAAGTCGGGCAACATGGAGGAAGTTGGTCATGGCGACAACTTTCCTTCCAAGTTGAGCGACTTAGAGACATTAACCAAGTCGTGCCCTCGGCTTGTCCCTTACGCAGCAATTGGATGACTAGACGACTTAACAACTATGAAGGTGACCCGTATGTGGAATCTCATATTATCACCTAATTCTTGGTCATCCAAATACCCACTTTAGGCGGTAATCTTGGCAATTTGCTGGATATTTACGATTATTGGTAATATAAGATTGTCTAGTGTACCAAACATGATTTACCAGGATGAACGGCCCGAATTACTGGGAATATGAGATTACCAGATCGGATGACCTCTATCAAACGCCCTCCATACTATTCCTTTGATTTCCACCCTATGAGAAATTAGAGCTTGCTTATATACATATAGGCTTTGTGTGGAACTCCGAAAATTTGAGGTAAAAGAAAAAGAGAAGAAAAACATCCTCTTAACGAGCATCTGGCCAGTAATATATAGTTATCTACTTACGAAAAATTTACTATTCAACATAATATGGAAGACTGGAATTGTGATAATTGAATGTTGATAAAGCCCGCATTTTTTTGGGATCTCATTTCCTTTCCCCTGCCCTTGCTCTTTCGGAGTTCAAAACATTCTGATAAAAGTGTTGTAACCTAAGTAGTAAGAGTTTGTCCAAAGTGAGGATTACGTACATCCACATAAATAGTAAAACTACTAAATTCCTAAGCAAAAAATGATTTTAATATGATTAATACTACATTAAATTAAATCAATAAACCAAGATTCTAGAATAATCTCCTTGTTGGAACTTTGGCGTGGGCTTCCAAAGCCTTTTGTATTGGTCCTACCAATTTGGGCGGGCTTGTCATGCATCAGGAATGATCTTGAACTCGGTAGCTAATCAGTAGAACTGCTTCCCCAAGATCAGTAGCCTCTACTATTTAAGATTTCCATTGCAAAGGGGTGTTGCTCAATTTTATTTTCAACAAGTTACTCCAGAACTGGTAGAAATCTTCTGACTGGACAAATCTTTGGTATCTTTTGAAATTATATCTATTATAAATTACATTGAATTGGGTTTGCAGTTAATTTATTGGTTGGTTTCATAAAATATATGGTCTGAACAGTTTGTTTAAGTATTTTGTTTTCACACGAGTGCGGAATGAGATCCTAAATGAAGTGATTTATTTAGTTCTTTTTATCTAAAGGAACTTTGTTTTAAGTTTAACACTTTTAGTTCTTTTTAGATTAATTTTAAAAGTGTTTACTAACTGTGGAAGCAGTTTTGGGTGTGAAGTTCTAAAATATTTTTTTATATTTTAATCATGTGACGTGCGAAAGTTCAATAAATTGTCTAGCTCTGTCGATCTTCTACTATAAACAATTTAAAAATCTGGACACTGCTGAAAAGTGAAACAGATTGGGATTTATTCAACATATTATTTTCAAAGACTGTTTCTGCTTAAAATCATAGTTGTCAAATCGTGAATTGTATCGTGTATCGAAAACTCCCATATCGTGTTTCATGTATCATATACGGAAACGAAATGTAAAATGTGGTAATATATATTTGAACATATAAGACACACAATTTATTGAACAATCAAGTATATTAGCTTGACTATATAAAAGTTGTCAAGTAAATATTATTATAGACTAAAAATAAATTTTAAAGTTAAATAGTAGCCAAAAATACTCAAAAATATTTTATTAGATATTATTTTTATTTTTTAGTAATCTTTATAGAGTAACAAGAGAAAATGAACATTCAGATTCATCTTTAAACTATAAAAAATAAGAATAATTCAAATTAACAAGTAGAGATTTATGTATCTGCTTATGAAAAGTGATATGAGAAAAATAAAACGACATTCTGAAGAAAAAGATATAAAACTCTAAAAACTGATTAAAGATCAGGCCATATAAAATATGTTCGTGCTAAAAAACTCTTCATTTGAAATGGTAGAACACTTAAAAGTTTTGCTTTTACTCATTTAGATCTTCATAAAAACTTTTTCAAGCCGGTTGCTAACTTTAAAAGATATCGTGCATTGTATTGTATCGTAAGAATTGTATCGAATCATTACTGAATCGTATAATACGGTGTCATTTTCGATTCACCTTGCAATACGTATCAAATTGTCTTCGTATTGTATCGTATCGTACGATATGTATCGCGTATCGTACAATTCTAATAACTATGCTTAAAATACAAGGTTTTGTTGAATGATGTAGTATATTCATCATTTTCAAAAATATTAGTTATCTTCTAGTAGTGCCTTATTACAGTAAATTTTAGCAAATAATGTATTGTTAGTGTAATTTTGGAAGGGTTTTTGGGACTTTTTCAATAATTTCTAAATGTAATTTTTTTTTTGATAATATAGTTTGATTATTGGATGTCCAGTAATTCGAAAACAGTCCATTCTCTAAATTGCTTTTGCTGCTTTTTGCTAGAGGCATGCTATCTTTTAGTTCAGTAAGTTCCGTTTTACTTGTCAAAAAAAGTCTTTTAGCTCACTAATTATCAATTATTTTCTTATGCTAAAGAGTAAAGAAAGCATGTAAAGGTGAGAAAATGTCAACTATGTTCTCAAAAGCATTAGGTGCCAAGGCCTTGTAAGCGGCACCTAGGCGGTTTCTAGGTGGGTAGGCTGGCGTTCTAGGCGGTGTAATTTTTATGTCAATATGCACAGGTACATGGCTATGTTTGTTATTGCTTATGGTGAACTTATAAGAAGAGTTGTATTGGTAGTAACCATGAAAATTAGAAGAAATTGATGTATAATACTTTTGGAATCACTGAATGAACCCAATGGTAAAGAAAAGGAACTAAAGGGTTTACGGGTATTGAACTACACAATTCTAGAGTGATGGTTTATCTGTTATGTACTTGTTCAACAATATGAGAACTGATGTATCTGTAGTAGTTATAAAGGCTATGGTGATGCGTATCAAGATAATATACTAATTATTATAAGTATATATTGTATATTAATTTTTTAGAGATAAAAAAATTATAATTATTATAGGGTAGATTAGCTAGAAATTTAATTATACTAGTAGAGTATTATTAGGAGTTGTTTTCCTTTTTAAAATTAGGGTTTTTCTTTGTCCTCCAAAGTATAGGTTTGCTATTTAAGTAGGTATAATCTCATTTATTTGACAGAGTTGAATATATTTTTGATTTGAAAGCAGAGCTTTATGCATTTTTTTTCTTCTTTTTTTTTGTTTGTGTAGATTGTTTCCTATCAATAATTTTTGTGTGCATTTGATTTGATTAGTGTTTAGTGACAGTGTCATTTTATTTTAATATTTTTTAAAGATCTAGTGATCTCTGATTCGTGTAACAATGAAACATATGTTAGTATATGGTTATTGATACAATTGTTGCTTATTCATGTGCTGATTGTTTGTATGCTTGCTTTGTACCAAGGCGAATCGGCACACAATTGTTCTGATGCAGACTTCTCAAAGCAGAGCAACTCGAACATTTATGGATTATGATTCAATAAGTCAAGCTATGGATGGTAAGTTTTTTACAATATCTATATAACCTTATGAACAAGTATTTCATATTACTGATTTGAATCATCTTTAGGATTATAAGGGAAATAGTACCTGCTGTACTAAGAGCCTGGTTGTAACCAGCTCGCTTCTTACATTTGCTATATCGAGAAACGCTCTCTGGTCAGCGAGGAGAAAAAGTAGTATAATGAATTTGGGCTATTTCCATTCGGGAATCCGCTGTAGTTGCTATATATTCTTCGACGATTGTTATTTTAATGTCGATCTTATAGATCATGGAAGTATTTACAACTCACCTACTAGGACTGGCTTAAAAACTACAACACTGCGGAACGTTTCTTAGGATTTCATACCCGAACAAGGCTTACGAAACAGGCCTAAACCTGCTGTCAGTGGCCCCTATAGTGCTTCGAATGGGAGTCGAACTCAAGACCTCCGGGTCGACGGCTGATCTTAAGTTCTCCCTCAAACCACTGAGGCATCTGGCGGGGTTTCTTTTATTAAATTTCTATTGTTACTATCTATATTTCATTGCCCTTGTTGGTTGGTTCGGGGATTTCAGTTATTTCCTTTTTTGAATTTGTTGTTCTAGTCATAGTTGGAGTATTCTAGTAGTATAAGTCTAGCCGCAATCGCTAATTTTCAGTAGAACAAAATAATAGAGAGTTTTGGTTATAAACCTTTTGTGGAAATAAAGCACGTGTTCAACCCGTTGAATAGGACAATTTCAATGGAACATAAGATGGGTGCAATGGATGCAAAGTTGGAGTCTATAGAAGAAACTATAGACGCAACCTTAGTCTCTGTTTGTGTCAGACGACTCGGTCCACACCTTGGCCCAATGTTCTAAAAGGCGCTAGGCGGACGGCCTGGGGAGGCCTAGCGCCTAGGAGCCCTAAGCGGGATTTTTTATTTTAAGCTAATTTTAATATTTTATCTTACATTTATCCAAACAAAACAATAATATAAAGAAAACAATCTATAATAAAGATAATAAAGGCCTTTACTTAAAGTTCAAGTACATATCTTTTAACGTATTAGTTTTATTCATAAACAAGATTGCTATTAAATAATAAAATTTAAAATTTCAAGAATTCAATTCAATATTAAAACTTAAGAAACTAAATATAAATTTAAGTATTGAATTAAACTAAATATTACAAATGTATCATCATTTATATAATTTGAAGTTGGTACAAGTTCAAAAAATTACAACTGTAATAAAATTATCTATTTTGACTTGATCTTGTTCACTTTTTGTTGTGATTTGATATGCTACAACCTGCATTATGAATTTGGTAAATTATTAGAAAAATAAATATATCAAGATCTCTGGTTTGGGTAGTTATTAAAATTTTTAAAAAAAATCTCTCCACCTAGGTCCCGCCTAGGCCCGCATAGCCGGGCACCGCCTAATTTTCTGAGAGTATTTTTTGGCCTAGACCAGGCGCTAGGGGGAGCCTAGCGCCTAGGCGGCCGCCTAGGCCGCTTTTTAGAACACTGCCTTGGCCTGACTTAGAGATATAGAGATGAGAGGATTTAAGATAAATAGAAAAGAATTAGGGTAATCAGAGTTTTTGAGGGATAAATAGGCAGAAATTAGGCTAAAAGAAGTAATTGCTCTATCTAGGGTTTCCTTCATAATCATTAACATAGCATGACTTGTATTTATACAGTGTTCGAAATTGCTTGAACAATGTGATTATTGATTATGATTACTACTTTTGCTCATAAGCAGTTTTAAGAAAACATTTTGTGCTTGGTAATGAAAAAGCACTTAAACTATAATACGTAAAAAGTGTTTGGTATTAAAAAATTGCGTATCACTTATTTTAAGTGTAAATTACCAAAATGATGGTTTTAAGAAATAAAGAGGGGTAATGAGGGTGAAATTACTAAAATAAATAGGGATATATTAGTAATACACTTGATCAAACCTGATTATTAGATTTTGACAAATAATCAAAAGCATCCCTTTAACTAAACAATTCCCTAACTTTGAGTTAATTTAGTAAGGCCCTTAGCCTGACAATTCCCTTCCCCGTTGTAGCATCCTTGTCCTCATGGAATTGGCTGATCTTCAATCTTCAACGCTTGGTAGTCCTTCACATGTTTCATTATCAAAAACAAAACTTAGGAATTTGTTGAGTATCAAGTGTATAACTTTTCCATAGCAGAAGCTTGTCTCAAAATTAGTTTTAGCACTCTGCTCATTCTTGGTGCTCTTGTTTTCCTCAATGACTTGAGTACATGGTTCAAAGTCGCAATAGTGGTTTATGTTTCGGAAGGTTACTTGTTATATCGGTTTCACGCTAGTTAGGAGGTTCAATTTTTTTAAAAAATCTATGAAAAAATTGTAAATAATAAGAACAACAAGATGGATCAATTAAATACTATCCTAGTACACATAGCACTATCCAAATAATAAAACTGACTTCTCGTAGCCGTAGGCGTGTTTAATGCTATATTGCATAAGACTAGAACAATAAATTCTTAAGATATTTTCAAGTTATACTTAATTAGGTAATATATAAGTACAATTTCTTTTTAATTAATATGAAATAATATATATATTATTTCCAAGTGAAATGTCTACAATTTTTTTTAAGTCCCTGTTAACTTAGGTACTATATAGTATATATAATTATGTTTTGGCTAAGTAGTTTAAGTTTAATTTTATAAGTAGTAGTTAACTTGAATACTATTTTTTATTTTATTTTAATTTTCTAATAGCAATATAGGTACTAGTTAAAATGTAGTAAATACAATCTATTTATTTATTGTATGACGTTTTTCCGCTATTTGGTCCGAAACCATTTCTCTATGCCAATAGGCCAAAATTTCACTGAAACATAACGTTTCCATGAATAATTGCTGATTTTCTGAATCGTATCAAATTTGTGGTTCCGCAAAGGCCGAAACCGTTCTGATACGCCCCAATATCTGTGTATAGGCCAAAACTTTGAACTGTGCTCGAGTGTTGGGCTGAGTAGTAACTATTAACTTCTTCTAGTATTGCGTTCACGGTCCTCTTGAGCTTGTCATACTCTTCCGCATCATTGTTAACCTTTTGAAAAATATTTTCTTACATAAGTTAAATAGGAGCTCTTGTAAAGATGCTATCCCCTTGTAACCACCTTGACATTACTAGAGAATACTTCCAACACTTTACTGGGATATATGTGGGCCTCCTCCATTGTTTACCTTCCTTTCTTTGGTCCTCAGTTATTGCTTTATATTCTTCCTTTTGATGTAGAGCCAATGATCCACATATGTCATCTAATATAGGCATAACACAATATTCTTCTGAACCCTTCAAGTTCTTCTAGGGATCTTCTCAAAGTTGATGTGGTTTATGCCAGCCTAACACTATTTTTCCTGTAAATAACTGTTTCGTTTTACTTGATTCTTTCAAAATAGTGATGGAATGAAGTAGGGTAAAAATCAGGTTCTTGGTACTCGTAGATCCGGAAAAGTGATTTTTGGCTAACAAATGTAGAGGAAACTCAGCCTTGGACTGCTCCCTTTGGGGTGTGAACTTCTAAGTTCTTATCCCATTTTATCTTCCATTTGAACAACCTCTTGGGAACTTTACAAGGTTGGCCCCTCTTTATCGAACAATGGCTTTTCTATAATTAAATCTTCAGCTTTCACATCAAATGATGACATTGCTACTCTCAGGTTCTCATAAAATAATGGAGGACATTCATATCCTTCTTCATCATAATTAGGAGAAACTAAAATGTTTTAAATCTGCATCTACGTCGTTTTATCCTTCTCTCTTCTTCATAGAGTTCCTGCCTTTCCCTCCTTATGCCATCCACTTCCTCGTAACTTTTCATCCTTTCCTCTAAGCATATTTAGAGTCTCATTAAACCCCCTAGCGCCCCTGGTCCAAGTTAGAGCAGGCCTCTTGCCCTTACTTCTATCCCTAATAGGATTCTCAAAATCATAATCATTTTTTTGGGAATCATTCCCTTGTATACTCAGCTAAGCTACTTAATTTACAGATCCAACTTTCCGTCAATTTGTTGAAGCTTGTCATTAGTGTACTCCTTGTAACTAATGTGATATTGTTGAAAAATTTCATTTGAATGAAGTTTGAGGGACCATTTAAGAAGATTCAGTTGTCAACACAGATTTGAAATGAGAATAGAAAGTGAGACTTGGGATTATTAAGCCTCTGAGTTTAAATAAAGTAATTAAGCATTGACAACTGTATTTGATTTGGAGTAGGTGAGCTTGAGTAGGACTTTTAAGTGTGGAAAAGGACCACCTCAAGGCCAATTTCAGTGTCTGAAGTCAAAACAAGGTACAAATCTGGAGATTTGTTTGAGTAAGTGATGTTAGATGAAGTTATAGCACCAAATGATCAAATACTACTGCAAACACTTGGTTACTAGGGAAGTAACAACTGCTTATATTAGCACACAAGCTGAAATTGTTTATTAATGGCATGAAAAAATCATAAGGAAATGAAATGTAAACTATGGATGTTTGATGTTAAGAGGAAGTTATCTATGTTGATTATCAATGAAACACACACAATCTAGCAGATCTAAGAGGGTTATTCGAGGATTCTCAGAAATTTTTGCATACTATGAGAATAAAAAAAAAGTTGAAAGTAAAAATGATCAAATGATGATTTTAAGATAGGTTAGGGACTGGGATATATGAATATGTGTTATGTGTCTCAAATTCTTACACGGGATTCGAAATTTGACCCGACCTGAATTATATTTTGCGACGACCCGAAGAAAAAGAAATGAGGTCTAGTGATGGTACCGGAGGACTTAGGCCGATAAGCCTAAGCCAATAACTCACCACTAAGAATGGATCTGTTATATTATTTGGGCCTATTAGGTTTTTAGCCCAACTATATATATATATATATATATATTTTATTATAGCTAGGGTTTAGATATTTCCCCCCCCCTTAGTTTTAGCCGCCTTCACAGAGAGATTCACACATTGTATTCTTTACATTTTGATATAGTGATATCTTTTGCCTCTGGTTTGTGATTTTTCCCATTTTAGCTTTCCAAGTAAATCTTGTGTTCTCTTTAATTTCCTTCGTTGATTTTTGTGTTTGCCATAGTTTGTTCTAAGACTTAGGCGAGTGTGATGGTAAAGTTTTAATACTTGATTCGATTTTTGGAATGATGAAATTCGTAAGTTGCGTGTCTTCGGTCATGTTTATGCTGCAAATTCTTTGCTAGTTGTATTCTTATAAAGTGGTAATTCAAGGACGTAGAATGTTACATGTGCAAGAGATGAAGAAAATTGGAGATGAATGGCAACAATGAAGTCCAAAGTTACCAGATACTCTCATTGACCTAGCGAACCGTGTATTGGTACTTGCGTATTCAAACATGATACTCTTATGTACCAATACTCTAAATTTAGCATACAGAAAAAATTCTTTGATGTTTAACCTATAATTATGCAAATATTAATATTATAACATAGTATTGGATGCTCAACCACTAAATTCGCACTAAATTATTTATAAGACAATCAACTTGTTGATTCAATTAAAATCATCTATAAAATTTAGGTTTATTACATTTAGATTTGAAGAGAATTCTTTAACTATAAGAACTTATATAAAGATATCTTAGTGTACTGCGTTTTAGCAATATAACGTATCGCGTACCCGTATTCGTACTTTGTACTGATACGAAACACGTTCCAGGTAACACTGCAATGAGCAGTAGTGACGAACAATACGAGATTTATAAATTTTTTATTTTTGATTTTTTCTGGTATTTTGATATTTTCTGAATAGATTTGAACAGTGTTTGAAGGTTAGAAGAGAGTCGATTGAGTACAGATCAGATTAGAACAACTGAACAAGAGAATAAGAGATTTGAAATTGATAGTTGGAAGAGAGGATTGTTCCAGGCTTTGTAGGGATCTGATACCTATTTGTTAGGCCACACCTTGGCCTAACTTAGAGATACAAAGAGAGGAGTTAAGATAAGATAGGATAAATAGAAGTATAGAACAGAATTAGGGTACAATTAGAGTTTGTGAGGGAGAAATAGGTAAATATTAAGGTAGAAGAAGTACAAAACAGGAAGAAGAAGAAGATAGAGGAGAGCAACTGCATTTTGTCAGATTTCCTTCATAATCATCAACATACTAAAGATTACATGACTCGCTCATATTTATGCTAAATATGCTTACGTTAGCAACTAGGCCATCTTACACCATCTTGTCCTACATTATCAATAACTAACAAACTCACTGGTTCTTGCATATTCTAGAGACTCCTCTTTAACTAAACAATTCCCAAACTTTTACTCTTTCCAAAATTATAGATACATTTTGACTTTTAGAGTCAATTCGTGAAATCCTAAAACTCAAAATTGATATAATTTCGTTTAAGTTTTGAAAACAACAAATATGATAATTAGTACTGTTTAATAGTTAGTTTATGGTTGTTATTTTGTTTGTATTAAAACAAAATAACTTCAAATCAATTTGAATTTTAGGATTTCGCGAATTAATTCTAAAAAGTCAAAATGTATCTCTAATTTTGGAACGGAGGTAGTAATTAATTTCACTAAAGCCCTTGGCCTGACAGTTTGCGATGTAAATGAAAAGGGAAGGTAGCAGAAGTTGGATGACTTGGGGTTGTATATTCAATAATCACTCTACTACCTCTTGAACAAAATCCTCCATCCCTAGTACACATCGAGTAATAGATGACCCTGCATAGATGTGCTTAATTAGACTTGAAGAGACTTTCATGTATATCACGACCCAAAGTCTTCTAGGATTTAATTCATTGCCTTGAAAGTTTCACTGAGTGGACTCCCTCTGTTCCAAAGTTAGAAATACATTTATTTTTTGGAGTGAATTTACGAAATCTTAAAATTCAAAAGTAATATGAATTCATTGAAGTTTTGAAAGTAATTAGCAATATTTTTAGCTAGCTTACAATATTGAATAGTAATACTTTTTTGTGCCAAGATCAAATATATTTGTATTGACGTTAATTTTTAGAATTTCGCAAATTGACTTCAAAAAGTCAAAATGTATATCTAATTTTGGAACGGAGGTTATATCAATTACTAGAGGATAAATAAATATTATGTCTGAAGCTAATCTGAAATGGATGCAAGTATCATAAAACTCCATATGCCACCATCAAAAGTTGGGAAGTAAGAAGCTTGCTCTCATTCTGTACTTGTACTTGTAGTTTGTACTGTGTATTTAGTAGATGATAAGCTGAAATGGATGGAACTGTCATTAAACTTCATATGACGCCATCAAAACTTGGGTAGTCCTTAGGCTTGCTCTCATTCTATCTTTTGTATGAATAACTATATATAACAAGCTCAGTAGCATTTTTATTTTTTACTTTAAACAAGGAAGCATATTTGTTGGAATATTGGCAAGTTCTGTCTTTTGGGCACGAGATTAGAATTTCCTTGGGTGGAAGATATAATGGTTTCAATGTGTTAATTAGTTTAATGTTTCAATCTAATTGGTTATATTTAAGCATTTTGTTGTCTTTTGTATTTCCATAAATAACTAGCATGTACACCCTGTTCAAAGCACGGGAGTCTTATTATAAAAGTTATGATATTGTAAATATTTTATTAATTTTTTTTACGAATATATTATTGGATTTATTAGTTAAAATATTTCCAATAAAAAAATACTTTCCTTCTAAATTATATTATTCAACTTATAATAAAATTTTATATATAATTAAATATAATTACATTTAGATTTAATAAATAGTAACAAATTCAAGTTAGATAAGACAATCTATATGAAAAATTATTTTCCTTTCAAACTATATTATCTAATAAGGTGTAATAAAATCTTATTAAAATGGTAACAAATTAATATTAGGTAGGATGGTTTTATGATTGTTTCCTTGTAAACTATGTTACTAATTTTTATTTTTGAGTCCGTTCAGTTGAACTGAACAAAGGGTCTCGTTAATTATAATAATTGAATCACATGGTCGTCTAGTATATTATAATTTTGTTTAATAATAACAATTAATTATATTTATATTTTAATAATAGCAACAAATTTAAGTTCGGTAGATGATTTTTATGATAATTTTCTTTTCTTCTCAAACTATATTATTTAAGTGATAATATAGTTTTACTTGAGCTTGTATTATTTTATATATATTTAAGTAAAAGAAATCAATTAATATTTGGCAAGATGAACTTATTTTGATTATTTTCCTATTAAACTATATTACTAATTCATGTTTTCTTATAAAACTACAATATTAATTGCAATTTTTGGATAAAAGTAACATTAATTTTGGGTAAGATGATCTTATTTGGATTATTTTGTTATAAACCTATATTACTAAATCTTGGTTCCTTATAAAACTACGATACTAATTCCAATTTTTGATTTGAATTGATAAAATATAAAAGTCAATGTTCGAAAAAGCTAAAAGCGGTTCGAGTCGTTTTTCTCCGGACGAGGCGAGGCGTAAGCTTCAAGGCGGAGCGAGGCGGAAGCCTCAATTTGAAGACCTAAAAGTCCCCAAAAAATTATGAAAAAATACTAATAAAACCATAAAATAATTCATCATTATAATTAAGGTCATAAAAGACATAAATAACAATTCACTGTAATAAAAAAAATTGTTATTACATTTTGATAACAAAATTATGGACAACACTAGTCATGTACTCATGTTAACATTGATAGAATTTAATACTATTCAATGCTTTTATATGCAAGCACATTAGCAATCATATGACAATATTTAGATCAACTATATTTTTAAAAATTGAATTATCATATGAAATCAGATTACCAAATTAGAAGTGAATATAATCAGATTCTCTCAAGTTGAATTAGCAATCAGATTACCAAATTGAATTATCATATGCTATCTTTGTTCAAAAAGAAATTAATGAAAATACAAACAGAGCAATATATCAAGTGATCAAGATTCTCTCAAGTACAGAAACCAAAAACAAATTGGAAGCACTTGAAGAAAACTATAAAAAGAAATGAATCAATTATCAAAATATGTTTTAGTTAGTCTATGAATAGAATATGTTTTAGTTAATTAAAAGAATTAATAAATAAAAACAAAATAATTAACAATAAATAACCTTAACAAATAAACAGTCACGGACGAAAGTCACGGACGACACAGACGAAAGTCACGGACGAAAGAAGAAGAAGAAGAAGAAGAAGGACGATGAAGAAGAAGGACGACGACGAAGAAAGACGCTGACGACAGAAAGGAGGAAGAAAGAAGAGGAAGAAAGAAGAAGAAGAAGAAGAGGAGGAGAAATACCTGGTAAGCAGCCAAAGCAGTCTCGCAGACGAAGGACGAAGGGCACGAAGCAGCCGAAGGGCACGAAATAGCTGGGTAAGTTTTCGAATTGTTCTGATATTAGATTTAGGGTTTTTTTTAACGCCAAATTCAATCCCACGCCTTGCGTCGCCTTGAGGCGGAACGCCTCACTCGATAAGTGGCGCAAGTCTCGGACGACCCCTGTTTAGCGCAAGCCTCGCTTTAGCTTCTTACCGCCTCGCTACGAGGCGCGCCTCGAGCGCTTTTTCGAACATTGATAAAAGTCGACTTAATGTAAGAAAAGTAAAAGGTTGAACAAAAAAAACAAGACAGAAATAAACCAAAAAAATGAGGAAGATCCAAATTGTCTATTTAATTATAGTTTAGATAGATTTCTTTATGAATGAATGATTAATTATCCACGACTCATGAATTGAGGGTAGGGTTATTTTTATTAGATGTGAATAATGTGATTATTACCAAAACAATAATAAAATAAATAGAGGTGATTATATTGTTTGATATTTGCAGGTATTTGTGGACTTTATGAAAGGAAACTCAAGGATTTAAATCCAGCAATTAGAAACATCACTTATGACATTGCTGATCTGTACAACTTTATCGATGGCCTTGCAGATATGAGTGCATTAGTGTATGTCTCTCTCTCTCTCTCTCACACACACACACACACACACATGCACACACACTCATGTGCAGGGACGGGTGTACATAGGGGCAAGGGTGGTCAATTAACCACCCTTAAATTTTTATAAAATACTCCTATATGTATATATATATATACACTATTTAAAATTAGAGGTAATTTGTAAAAGAATTTTGATAAATCTTAATATTCTATCCGTTTTACAAAAATAGTTATTTTATTGATTTTTTATTTATTTCTTTTATAGAAAAGGGTCTCGTGTAATTTTATTTTTTATGATAGAATAAAATGAGACCATATTCTAAAGTGTACCATCACTATTCTATTATAATGCTATCATTAGTATTGCAAACATGTAACATAATTATGTTCACAAATTTTGTAAATGAATCTCTTTTTATGAATCAAAGGTAGTATTATTTTTAAAGTGCAAGGGAAATTTTGACAATTGAATTTAAAGTAAATGGAAGAGCTAGCATCAATATTTTTTTTCACTCGATCCTTATTTCAAGTTTTAACTTAGTCTTCTCGAGTCTTCAAACAAGTTTTATTTCTCATTGCTAGTAATTTTGTCTCACATTTTTTAAAAGTAAAAATCTTAAACGGTTTACATATTAAGAAAAAAAATGTATTTAATAACTAAAAATGAAGCATTTTTTTTATTAAAATTAATTTACTTAAAAATATTTTTTTATAACGACTTTGTGTAATTTTTATTAGATTCACTTTATAATTTTTATTTTATATATATACACACACATATATAGTCATTTTCTTTTTTTATACATACCGTAGTTAATTAATCATATAGTTTATCGATATTTTTTTAATAGCCAAATTTTTGACCACCCTTAATAAAATTCCTGGGTCGGTCACTGCACGCGCGCACACTCCACCAGCACCCAACCCCCCTAAAGCTAGTGATCATGACCATGCGATTGAAATGCGGTTTTAAATCTCTATCTGAGATATCTTAATTATCAGCAGTCCTAAAGTTATCTCAATAGAGTAATTGGTGAAAGGGATTAAGTGAAGAAACCTCTTCTTCCCTAATAGGCTTCATGCATGTCTGATGCATTTTGTTACGCTTTCATTGCTCAAATTTGTTAAAATCTTTGAAGGCAACATAATTTTGTCTGCCTATACTTGTTTCCTCTTTCCTGGCTTCATCTGCTGTATATGCCCGAGTTTATACGAGAGCCTAGTTGGACAACATAATTAATCTATTGCTTAAATCTTGCTTGCAGATATGACCACTCAATTCAGGCATACCTTCCATATGACCGGCAATGGATTAAACAGCGTACATTTAATCACCTGAAGAAATTGGCCAACTAATTTGGTCAAAAATGTAGTATGCGTGGTTTTTAAAGTTGGTTGGATAAAGGTATGGAATCTGGATTTTGAATTGTATTTGGGCTTTTCACTTGATCCCTAGGCTATCTAATATGAACATGTAAGCCTTGTATTTGCCAACTGCAAAAAAAGAAAAAAGTATTGTATTTGCAATAGCTTCAGCTAAAAGAATGGTCAGTTGCTCGATCAGTATATCTAGTAGCTTTTTATGTGCATTGTTATCTTTAAATCTCTGGATTGGAATACATACCAATATGTGATCCTAATTGTTGCTTTTCTTACTCACAGTATTCAGCATGTATTTGAGCTTAAGAACCTCAATTTTTTTTAATTTTTTTTTTTTTCAATTTGACCTTAAGTATTTGTTTAGTTCTAAGCACTGTTTGGCACCCTTTTTTAATTTAAGCTGTGGTCCATAGTCAGTCGACCTGTATTGATGTCCTTAGATTGGGAGTGGTTAGCATGAAGTTAACTTTGGTCAATTGATCAATACAGTGTCGACACGCAAGTCGGGAGGTGATCTCTCTGTCTGTGTGTCAGCACTGTATTGGTCAATTGACCAACTTACCATGAAGTTAACTTCATGGTAACCGGATCCCCTTAGATTTAGGGGCGATGCAATATATTTAGCAGTTTTTCATATCTCCGGTTATATTTTTAGTTGAATTATGTACCTCTTGTATAAATGGTAAAGTATGAGTACATCATACCCGAATTTCACACTGCATTAAAAAACAAAGAAAAACACTAAAAAAGAGAGGATAAATTTGGAAAACTTGGCATTCTGGGGTCTAAAATAGCAAAAAAAAAAGGAAAGGCCAGGGGAGGAGAGAGACAAAAAGGGCCACTCAACTAGGGGTGCTAACCTAAAGAAACAAACAAACAGTTATGCTATAAATTTATATGAAAATGTGATTTAAGATATAAAAATACGAAATTAGTTCATTAATTACATGCCTAAAATCAGCCTAAAAAGTCGGAACAATGACATTTGAACTCTAACCAGAGTTATAAGACAACCAATACAGTGTTGTTATTTTAAGTAGTGTTTGATCCTCTTCAATAAGTTGCATATCATCCAAAAATCAACCAATACACACATCCAGTGGGCCAAGAAGTAAGAAACTTTAGCTGCAACTGAAGCAAGACTTTGACACACTGTAAAACCAAATTGCTTGCACAAAAACGTTTAAACTGAAACACCATCAATCCGTTTATATAATTTATGATTGAGAGCAGAGTAACAAAAGAATCATAGTTTATAATTTGATCCTTGTACACATTTGACAAAGGAAAAAGAAACAGACATGATGAAAACGGCAACAAGAATTGCCTGCTAAAGAAACAAACAATTAAATAACCTAAAAAAATGTCCAATTTTGAGAACAAAATTGCTTTATTACAAACCCTAGAAATAAAACAAGTGAAGAAACATATAAGCAATATTTAAAGAAGAGTGAAGGGAAGAATGAAGTAGCCAAATCAAGTGTTAATCTTAACTAACAATGGCGATAGATTGAGTCGCGGCAGTCGGCAGATCGGAGATGGAGAGTGGATCTAGACCAACTGGCAAAATTCGAGATGGAGAGAAAGGCAGAGAGAATTCGAGATGGAGAGATATTGAGAAGTGAGAAAGGGACAGAGCTAGGGGTGTAAACGGATATATACGGATACGAATAGAGCAGTATTCGTATCCGTTTATTTACGGATAACTTTAAATCTAATACGGATAATATTCGCTTTTTTCCGAATACGAATATTATCTGCTTTTTCCCGAATACGGATGCGGACGGATACGAATTTTCAGGGTTACCATTTATAGCCCTAACTATAACTAGAATAAAACAAATAATGAGTTTTAAAATATAGTTTATTAATTATTGAATGTTAATTAATTTATTTATGATAAATATTTAAATACAATAATCAATGTTCTAAATTACAATTCAAATAAGTTTTCATCATTTTTGAAATCCTAAATTTCAAAATGAATGTTCTACTTATTAATGTTTAGATGTCCATTAATTAGTAGATGTCAATTTTATGTCTGTGGAGTAATACTGTAGTGTGTATGAATATTTATAATTTATAATTGGATTCAAAAGTTTACATTGAATATTATTTTTTCTCAAATACTTGATTAAAACTTTAATAATATGTTTATGGGGACTTTTATTTATAATTTATCCTCAATACATAGATTAAAATTTACATAGTTATAAAAAGTTTAGTTTATTTCATTATATTTATGGAGAGTGCGAGTTATAATGCATATGTGATAACTGACAATTAGTTAATCTAACTTGATCCAAAATTTATTTTGGACTTACTTTAAATATTTAGACTTCTAATTTCTAAATAATTGGGCAAATAAAGTGATAAATACTCCCTCCACCCAAAAATTCATAAATGTGAATTAATTATTCAACCCCTTCTAGATTAATTCTAAATTAATTTGGACTAAACACATTTTAACAATAAAATTATATTGTTCATTGTTCCCGCCTCCCAGCATTGCAAGTAAGTTTTGAAAGTAAAAAACTTATAACAAGTTAATAGTTATAGTTTTGTTCTTCTAGTATATAATTTTCTTGTTAAGTGACACATTTTAGATATTTTAACTTTATGATAGTAAAAATTCATTAACTATACTTAAATCAATTTATTTCAGTTTATTGATATTATAATAAAAGTGTTATTTCTTATTTTTTAGAAGTGAAATGATATATTTTTAAAATAATTTTTCGTATGATAATAAAAATTAACTAATTATTATATAAAGAAGACCACTTTAAAAAACTTATTTTGCTTATTATATAATAATTAATATATATATATATATATATATATATAATTATTATATAAAAGTTATTTGAATACGAATTCCGGATACGGATCCGAATCCGTATATCCGCTATTTGCCGGATATATTTACTGGTCGGATGTTAAACGAATACGAATATGCCTATATCCGTATTCGTATCCGTTTATTTGCGGATACTTTTAAACCGAATACGGATATATCCGTTTTTTTTCGAATACGGATACGGACGAATACGAATTTTTCAGTTACCATTTACAGCCCTAGACAGAGCACACAAATGAGTGATGATAGATCTATTTGGGAACAAAATTAATAAATCAGTAATGTAACCGGTACAACCGGTTCGGCTCGGTATATACCGAACGAGCCATACCGCTTCCCGTTCTTGATACCAAAAAGCCGGTATATACCGGTTCCATATACCGAACTGGTTACTATTTGTCCCGAACCGGCTAGTTCGAATGGGTTTGGTTTGACCAAAAATAAAAATAAAAATCAAAAATTTTGCTCACCTCTACTTGGGATTAGGGCCCAAACTGGCTCAGGGTCAAAGCCACCGACGCACATGCGGCTTGCCTCTTGTATCCATTTTAACATTATTTATTCCTTCTTCATTTTATGCACAAGATGAGATATAGAGAAACTCTTCAACTCTTCATTTCACCTTCGAGCCCAATAAATCAAAATGAGCAAAGGGGCTATTACAAGCATTAGAATCAACTCTTCTTCAAATCAAGGTCCTACTTTAATCTTTTTAAATTCTATTGAATCATGTAGAGTTATTGATACTTTTGCATCTCTACATCTCAATTAGCATATGTGAATTGGATATCAATTGGAATCACGTGAAACTCTATTGTTTGAATTATGTTTGAATTACAAGTGTGAAATTTTCGATGAATCTAAGGTTTGTGGGTCTTACCCGTAAAAATTAGACCTAGTCCATGATTGATCTAGAAATTAGATTCATGTAATTGCTTTAAATTTGAAAGAACTCTTTGGTTATGAGCCTTGGAAGAGGCCCAAGGCTTCTAAATTCATATTTAGAAAATTGGGGCTCTCTTTTAATTATGAATTTTGTAATTAAATTGTAATATTTATTTGTTTTAAGTAACAAAAAATAATTTTCAAAAACTAAAAGCCTTCTAAAATGAAACAAATTCAAAAGGTAAAAACTAAAGGATAAATTACATTTTCTAGTATATTTTTAGAAAAAATTATAACAACAGTGTATCTAGAAAATATTTACAGTATTAATATATTTTTAATAGTTTATTTACAAAATTAATATATTTAGTATCCCTTTAATTTAGGTGGGTATTTTAAATTTTAAATATCATCTTCATTGTTGTCATTATCATCATCATAACAAACAAACAAAAATTTATCTCCTTCATTCACTGATCTCTCTCCTCCACTGCAAACATCCATGGCTTTCTCTCTCCTCTCGCTCGATCACTTTCTCTCTCCTCTCACTCAGCAACAATCATCCATGATTTTCTCTTTCCTCCACTGTAAACATCCATGGATTTCTCTCTCCTCTCGGTCGATGACTTTCTCTCTCCTCTCGCTCAGCAACAATCATCCATGTAAGTTTTCGGTGAATTCTAGATTAGATGAAATCCAAAAGGGCAGTGTTTGTGCTCCCCAACAACACATCAAGGATCTTTCCGGTGTAAGTTTCATCGATCGTCGAACGGAGTTGCATGATTCAGATTCCATGTGCATTTGAATAATATAGACATAATCTAACTAATTTTTTTTTGTTTATCACAGATACACATAAATTGAATATGTTTTGTATGACCAAATTGAAGGGTCCTACTATTGACTCTTACAATAACATTTGGGCAGTGATCAAGTAATCAACACAAATTGGTTTGTGAAATCTGCAATAATGATTACATTTTTGATTTGTGAAAAAAGAAACAGAGAGATGTATTTGTGTAATCTCTTTCTTTTATGTGTGGGCTTGTGACAACTTGAGAAGCTTTTTTTGCTGTTTTGTCGTTGGATCAATCTTCTGTTACTGGCTATATGAAACTTTTTGTTGAAGTTACCAAACCTGCAGTTTTTTCACCTCCAAACCTGCAGTTTTTTACCTATACTCCTGCAGTTTTTTTCATAGTGCAGTTGGTAACCAAACCTTTATACCAAGGTAACCAAACCTTCGTACCAAGGTAACCAAACCTTCATACCAAGGTAACCAATCCACATCCATACCTGCAGTTTTTTCATAGTGTAGTTGGTAATCAAACCTTCACACCAAGGTAACCAAACCTTCATACTAAGGTAACTAAACCTTCATACCAAGGTAACCAATCCACCTCCACACCTGCAGTTTTTTTATAGTGCAGTTGGTAGCCAAACCTTCATCCCAAGGTAACCAATTCAGTTTTATTAGGTTATCAATTTATTTTGAATGTGATGCAGTTAGTAGCCAAACCTTCATGCAGGTGGTAGCCAAACCTTTATACCAAAGTAACCAATTCAGTTTTATTAGGTTATCAATTTATTTTGAATGTGGTGCAGTTGGTAGCCAAACCTTAATGTAGTTGGTTGCCAAACCTTCAGACCAAGGTAACCAATTCAGTTTTATTAGGTTAACAATTTATTTTGAATGTGATGCAGTTGGTAGCCAAACCTTCATACAAAGGTAACCATTTTAGTTTTTGTGGGTAACCAAATCGTAAAAAAAAATTTCAGAACAGTAACTCAAGTACTTTCGGAGATTCGCGACGGAGGAGGATGATAAAGGGAGGAGAGGGCGATGTAGCGGCGCAACTAAGGACTTCCGGAGATTCGCGGTGGAGGAGGATGATGAAGGGGAGGCGGTGATGAAGAGGAGGTGGATGAAGAAAATGATGAAGGGGAGGCGGTGGTGCAACCAAGGACTTTCAGAGATTCGCGGCGGAGGAGGATGATGAAGGGGAGGCGGCAGAGGAGGATGATGAAGGAGAGGTGGAGATTCGCGGCAGAGGCGGCGGAGGAAGATGATGAGGGAGATGAAGATTATGATAGAGAAGATAATTTTTGTTTTTTCCTACTTTTGATTTGAATTTTGAATTATGGATTTGTTTTTGTTAGATCCCAAAGATTTGATTTGAATTATTAATTATGGCAGATTATTTCTCCTTGATTTTAGGTTTTCTTATTAATGTGAAATTGAATGGTCTAAATTTGTTGCACTCTTTTTGTAATTATTTTGTGGATGCACTAATGGTGTAATTACTTTCTAATTGTTGTATATTACTGTAAAGAAGCCCAAAGCTAAATGTTTGGAAAGGACTTTGACAAAATATAATACACTTTGAAAATCACCCTTGAAAAACACACCTTGGAAAACCATTTTTGAAAATACATTGTGAAATTCACTTTTCTTTAAACAGTCGCAATTTTAAACATCAAACTCGTGTCTTTTAAAACACATTCGAGTTTAAAAACCAAACTTACTTCTTAAAAAAAAAACCATTCGCGCGTTTAGAAGTCAAACTCCTAAATCTTTTAAAACACACACAAACACGAGTTTAGAAATCAAATGCGCAATCCACTTTTACACCAAAATTGTAAAAATAACAAAAAAGTCCCTTTCTAGCTAAAATTGAATTCCACTATATCTGATGCAAATGGACTCACTTTCAAATGCATGACACCAAGCACACCCGCTTTATGGAATGACACAAAACACCTAGGAATGAAACACTTAGAACACACACCAAGACAACTCTTTCAAAACTTGAGAGCAGATTAGGAAAGCAGTAATTGTGTTTTACGGAAGTCGAGGGTGTCTTAACACTTTTTCCTAATTACTTAAGCAAGCCCACGAATTCTTTGAATTTTGGGGCGGATTAACGGCATGGAGTGACATTTCGGATCATCAATTCTGAAAGCCTAAAAAATTGGATAAGTTTATACATTCATTTAAATTCATACCAATTGGCGGTTGTCACATTGACCCAGCCCAAATCTAAAGTCAATTTTTCCAATCCGGTCGATAAAAAGATCTGCTTTCAAAAAATCTCACATAATCACACCAAATTAAATAAAAATAAAATTTCATTTGGAAGTTATAATGAATAGAAAATTTTCTGGCATTAACAATATGTTAATAGTTGTTGATACAAACCTTAACCCCTTTGATCCACCTTGAAAAGCTAGCTATCCAAAGGGAAAGGCTAAGGTCTATATCAACCCACACCAAGTTACAATTACAACCGATGTGGGACTATTCTTTACGGTCTAGTATAGAGTTCGCATCAATGCACCCACCTTGCGAAGCCGATGTCCTCGTCGGCTCATCTACCCAGCTATGGCGGCTTCATCCTAGCAAGGCCTATATCAACCCACACCAAGTTACAATTGCAACCGATGTGGGACTATTCCTTACGGTCTAGTATAGAGTTCGCATCAATGCACCCACCTTGCGAAGCCGACGTCCTCGTCGGCTCATCTACCCAGCTATGGCGACTTCATCCTAGCGACACTGACCCGATGTTATTTGCACCTATCAGTATTTTTAATCTGGCCTCTAGATAGCCATTGCCACAGGTTGCCCCGTTTACGAGTCTCGACTGCAAGTATGGGCTCTCAATGAAAGCACCAATGATACAAACCTTAACCTCTTTGACCCACCTTGAAAAGCTAGCTATCCAAGGGGAGAGGCTAAGGCCTATGTCAACCCACACCAAGTTACAATTGCAACCGATGTGGGACTATTCCTTACGGTCTAATATGGAGTTCGCATCAGTTGTTTACTGATTTTTAGATTGCAACTTACGTGTATGCATGAGATAAGTAAGAGTGAGAAGGCCAAACTAGGCAATAGTTTTGGTGATTAACCATATTATTGGCACATTTTAATTATGAAATATTTGTATATCAAATATTTAAGTACTCCTTCCGTTTGAAAACTAAAAATTCATTTGTATATAAAATGACTACTTGTACGAAGATTTTTTTTAAAAAATTTATCCTTACATAATCTAGAAATATAGTAGCGTAACTAGCGTTGGCATGACAGACCCAAATCAACTACAAATGAAAGTTAGGACGTGTTTGGAACTTTGTGTAAATTTATAGTTTAAAAATATATATGTATCAATAATTTTGGAACAAATAAAAATAAAATATCTCTAATTTAGAAACAGATGTAAAAAATGATACTTCAATAGGATCATTGCTGATCTATCAGGATGAGAATTTTGAACATAAACAGAAATTTCCAAAGTTAACACACATGCATGATTATTATCGTTGATCTGAACTCATCTTCCTCTTTTGTAGAACCTATTGGTTTTGTGTTTCATGATATACTTCAACAAATGGCTTTGTCCATGAGTACACACTCAGTCATGGTTGCTGACAGAGAGTTAGGGTACAAAGCATTCATATTATTCTTGTCTTTGGATGTACTCCAAATACAGTTTACTTGTCTACCCAATTTTCTCATTTTCACTTTACTCAACCTCCCCACAATTTATTGATCTCCCTCCCTCCCTCCCTCCCTCTTTCTTTTATATCTCTTCTCTTACATAAATCTATTTATCAATATTTTACTACTTTTGTATACTATTTTTGACTAAATTGCAATTTATGCACTGGTGTTTAGGTTCAAATTTGGTTTGCATCCTAAATTTTATTTTCGATTAAAAGTACGTCCCTAAACTTTGGCCGAATAAACAATTTACAAACTCAGCTTAACTTTCAGTTTACTTGGTTGATGGATGATGCAGTTCTGTGAAATTTTAGGGATATTTATATCAAATAAGATATAGATCTCCATCATTTAACATATAGTTTTCATTTAAAGTTTAGGCTGTTTTTAATTGAAAATAAAATTTGAGGTGCAAATTGATTTTGAGCATAAACTATAGGTTCAACTTGTAATTTAGTCTACTAATTTTATGCTTAAAACTTATATAGAAAATACTACGCGGTTCAGTCTAAAATATAGGGTCAATATTTTTTGAAGTTAATATGGAATATTTTATTCCCAAAGGTACAAAGAGATCCAGAAGGGAGGTTAAATAGATTCTTTGAAATTTATTTATAAATAGTTATTACCAAATCCAGTTAAGCAAGTTAATTGATTAGTTTAGCACAACAGAATTATACTTTGAAAAACCCCTTCAAAGATTATATGAAAACACACAACTCTAAATTTAGTGAACATTTGCAGAAATAAGTCACAATTGCAAATCATAGAGTATTGACAGTATGTAAAAATACTACAGAATGTAAAGAACAAAAGAGATTTTTAAGAGGTTCGGAGCACAAAAGTCTTTTAGTCCCCTCTTTTACTCATTGAGTGGAGATATTCCACTAAGGAGGTTAATCACAGAGATTATATACAGTTTGTGACGAACGAGATTTTGTAATTTAATTTGAATATTTATTGAATTAAATAAATATTTTTTGATGATTTAATTATTGAATTTAATAATTAATTGATAAAATTATGGTAGATTAATTTAATTATATGTGTTACATTGATTAAATTAATGTTGAGAATTTTATTGTGCAAAGTATGTATTTAATTAAACTTATTTGATTTAATTAATTATTTAATAAGCGTAATGTTATTCTAATTAATGTAATAATTAATTAGAGATTTAAAGATTTAATATAATTACTAAAGGAGAATTTTAATTATGTGATAATATGATTTAATGTGGAGTTATGATATTTTATTTAATTAATTTAAATAAGATTATTTGGTTTATAAAGGTGTGACATTAAAACTATGCTATAAGAAGTTAATTAAGTTAAATGAGAAAGGAAGAATTTAAGGGACAAGGAAATAAGGCCTTAGTGGAGGTTGGAGCCAGTTAACCCATTATGGGATTAACTGATGACTCATTAAGCCACGACTATTAACTATAAGTATATTATATTTAGCCTATATCTATATCATGCTTCCATATATTCATATATCAGAACAAGTTAAGGGAGAAATACAGAGAGAGTTTAGAGAGAAAATTGAGAAAAAGTGTGAATTGAAGAAGAAGTAGAGGAGAACTTCATCATCTTCAAATTATCTAAACACTAGCAAGGGTAATCTCTTCTATCCAAACTTTAATTTACGTTCTTATATATTTTCCATGAAAACTCTATTCAAGTTCTTTGTGAAGAGTTATTTTGACAATTAACTTAAGATGTGATGATATATATGTTAACATATATATATTATATGGTTTATATCATGTATTCATGTGTTAGAGTAATCAATTTCATGTAAACATGCTTTAATCAAAGTTTCATGAATTACAGAGTATGAAAAATATGAAGAATACATATATATGGCCTTATATACAATTTGTATGCTTTAAATTTGTTGTTTAACTTAGATTTGATAATGGATTATGATTATACATGTTAAAACAAAGAAACTAAACTTTGAACGGACGGATTCGGAGTTATAACGAATCCGTGACGATGATTTTCGTGTTTTTCTTCAAAATTATCAAGAACACCAAGAACGGTGAAATTTTATGATTTGATTCAAGTAATTGCATGATTTAAGATGATAAAAACATGTTAGTAACATTATATGATGTTTCTATGAAGTTCATACTTCATAGAAATCACTGTGTTAGTTTAATTTGCATTTAATTGGAGTATTTTGGCTAAAAACTGTCAAAATTGCAAATTAGGGCTGAACCGCCAAGGCACGCCCTCTCCAGCGGCTCTAGACCTGCCCCAGCGGGCCCCATGCAGCACCACACGAGCCCCAGTGGACCTAACCCCGACCCCAGCGGGGGTAGTGCAGAGAATTTTTTTTTTTCTATTTTGACCTCCTGTAGTAAAATAAGCATAACGTTTTCATACGAACTCCGATTAAGGCGATTCAGAATGATTCAAAAAGATAACGAGTATACTTACAACTTTCATTCTTTAAGTTTTTCGATTTGAAATCGTTAAAATGGGTAAAAATAGCCATCTTTGTGACTGATGCGTATTCGGAGGCAATCGGAGGGCTTCGGACATGCACGCACACAAGTGTAGTGTTCTCGATAATAAAAGATGTTGTTCTAAGTTACATACATGAATATTATATGATTTGAAGTTCATGATTAATAAACTAAGTTATTGACATGTATGAGATAATGTGAATGTTCAAGTTAACAAACTAAGTGTGAACTTGAATATCGTAATTGTAAAACTTGATTATGATTGTTTAAAGGGTTATACATGTGTGATATGCATGTTGTGAGTTTACATTCATGTTATGTGATTAGTCATCGAGTAATATTATAAACCAAGTTGTAAGTTGAACTTAAGTGAATAGTTCAACAGTTAAACATGGTAATTATGAAAACTAATCGATGTCATATACATAATGTAATGTGTAGGACGTTGAGGAAGTGAATTGTAATTATATTTGTAGCTTGTGGAAGAGGCAAGTATTCTATCTCTAACTTACTATCGTTAAGCAAGTTCCTTATCTAAACTCTTTAAATTGAATAAGCATACTATTCCTTATTCTTATGTCAAGCAAGTTACTAAATTCAAAGTTTACTTTTATTGAGCAAGTTTTCTATTCTTGAAATACTATCATGATGCAAGTTCTTATACTTGTTAATCAAGTTGAGATTCCATATGAGATATTATATTACCTTTAAAAGCATGATTATAGTTATACAATACTTATTCGATTGTATACTCTTGAGAAGTTATTATTCAATTTGAATATCGTTTATTGCTGAACCTTGTAAGATTAGCGAACCTTTATTGATTCGACTAGTCCATAGTTGATGAGCGTTCTAAATTCTAGAACTATTATTGAGTCTATCCAAACCAAACTTCCTTTGGTGCGGACTCTGATGTCAAACTGAGATGAACAACCCTGTATAGGGGATTATTTACGCTTTAGCGTTGAGATATTGTGCACAGTATGGTACTAAGGGCTGATCCCCCTAAGTACGAGAACTAGAGTCCATAGTCTTATGACTGTTAAAGGTTTAAAGTATAAACACTTTACAACTTAGGACATAGTTCGAGGTCTTATGACCCTCAGATGTTCTTTTGATTCTTGTTATTCATTCTTAATTCAAAAGCTGAGTTTTCTATTCAGAAGTCTTTGATTCACTCGCATGTTATTATATTGTTGTTATATTATTATACTTGTGGGCAATCGTGCTCACTCTTGCGTAATAACAACATTGCAGTTAAGAACGAAACGTTCGAAGAGCCTTCTACTAGCAAAGGCAAGGGTAAGGTCAACAAGTGATGAAGACTTGTTGTTTATTTGATATGTTATTGTTTAAGACTTATGTTAAAGTTGTGTAAGACTATTTAATTGTTTACGTTTCCGTATTTGAGATTTAAGGTTAGGTATGACCTGTAATTGATGTATGTATATTCAGATGTTGTAACCCCATAAGGGGAGGATTTATTTTTATCTATTGCATGGTTTGTATTTATTATGGATAGATAGATAGATGATATTTGTACAGTGAACACTAAATTCCATAGAATTGAAGTACTCGGATTTGGGGGTGTCACACAGTTCAATAAAAACTATTACATAAATGATTCACAAAGAATCCTTCAAGTTACACAGACTTGGATTACAAAGATCTTATCAATAACTAAGAAAAAAATGATTATTTTGAGGTGTTGCTAAGTTGCTTTAAATTTCTCTTCAAATGACTTAACAACAGATGTTGTACGTTGTAATTGTTGTGGAGCTTGGATGAACTCATATTTTTAGCACTTGGACTTTTTTGATTCGTTCATGTTTATTACTTGAAATTACTGTCCTTATATAGAGCTCTCTGGGGATCTAGCTAGTTGGAAAGTTACTATTGCTCCATTTTGACTTGAACATTTGTCATTCTTCAATTGTTTGACTTCAAATTGCTGCCTACTTCGACCACCACATGTCATTTTTTTTTTCAGTATTGTGAACAGTGCAGTAGCAGCCATGTGTCCTTTAACCTTGCTAATATAGCTGTTAGATAAAGCTTTTGTCAAGTTGTCCCTATCACAAACACATATGAGGATAACCTCGGAGGGTCAAGTGTTTAAGGTTCATAATCCTTGTCATAATCTACCACTGACCTGTCAAAAGTCTACACTCTACGATTTTGGCTATAGTAAACTGAATTCGTAGAATGACTTCTCTAATAGTAGAGTGACTACGAATTTGAGTGGCTCTACAATTCCAACTCTCCAAATCGGCTTGTACTCTATGATCTCTAATTGTCTTCAGTTCACTTTACGATCTTCAAGTAACTTTGTCTTTGGCTCTACGAACATCTTTTGGCCAGGGATAACTTAGCTAATATAAGGGCTTAACTCTACGATTTGGATCAATCTAACAAGTTTGATCTCTAAACTAATTCATTTTACATAAGATTCTTTTTATAAGGACTTTACAAAAGCTACTTGTTTAGAAATATACATAAGAATTGCATCATCATCAAATCAAAGAGATTTAACATAAATGCAAGTAATAACAATTTCCCTCTATTTGATGATAACAAAACAAGTAGTTTAATTTCAATCATTAATTCTAAATGCAAGATAGTACATGAAATTTAAATATGCCTTAATATATTATAGTACTGTTCTAGGAAAAATAATGAATTTTATTGATAATATTAAAGATTTAAAGATGAGAAAAAAATACAAGTATATAAAGAATATGCATGTTCCAAAGCAAAACAAAACTTAAATAAATTATATGATCTTCTGTATGGTTTTCTCCTTGGAGGATTTCTTCTTTCTTTAGCCCTTCTCCTCTCATAGGCATGATTTGTTTCTTCTTGTATTCTTCTCAATTCTTCTACTGTTCTACATTGTCTTTTTGGTCCTGGATATGATATGTTTAACTGTTCTTCTCATTCTATGTTGATCCCATATAGATTTCTATTTATAAAGCTTCGATCATTTATAACTGGTAGTCTTAACCTAGCAGGAGTAACTCCATTTGACAATTGAGGAGTTCTTGAAGACTGACCTCGACCCAAAGGAACTGATTGAGGCTCATGTTGAGGTGCAGTTCTAGAAGGAGGAGGATTTGATGATTGGGCTCTTACAGGTGCTTTCTTCTTCTCCCTTTTTTTGTCAGCATCTCTCTTGAGGGCAGTTATTGATGATTTCCACCATAGACTGAACTTGAGTTATAGCAAGGGTGACTTCTCCTCATAGTTTTTCATACTTCTTATTTGAGTCTTGGCACTATTCATGAACTATAGTTATAGCATTATCTGTCTGATGATGACATCACTTGCAAATTCTTTGAACTAATGAATGCTAGAGCTTAAACCAAAGACTTTGTCTGTTAGAATCTTTATGGAAGAGGAGTTGGTCTTTTGCATCTTTTTCACCGCCTCGACATGATTATCAATTTTCTCGAAGTAGATATCATCTCTTCTTCTTAAGGATTTATCGATGACAGTTGCAAGAGATGTCATCTTACTGTAGAACTTTTCAGTCATGTCATTGATCATCTCTTGATTGAGCTGAGATTGAACTAAAAGATCTAATACTTGAGGGCACATATATAGGAGGAATGCATATCTGATTATGGTGTGATAGAAGAGGAAGTTTGATTTTGGAGCAGTTGTTGGCTTGAAATGGATGGAGTTTAATGTGCAAAATTTAGTTGCTCTACAATCGTAGAGCTTGGGGGCTCTTTGATTGGAGAGATAATGAGTGTTGGAGTTGGTGATTTTGGTGGAAAATCAAATGGCGATGGGGATGGAGTATATACATGTTTTGGGGTAGTTTCTAGTGAGTATGTAGTATTATGTAGTTGTGATATAAGTAAAAAAAGTTTTTAGGGGTTAGTTATTTTGGGTTACGATTTTAGAGTTTTGGGACTCTATGATCGTGAGGTTAGATTTGTTTGAAGAGAAAAAAAGAGATAAGTATAGAGATAAAGAGTTTTGTGTACCTTCAGTAGATGTACGCTCTACGTTTGTAGTATTTGACTCTACGAACGAACGCTTCATAGCGTGAGTTTTGCTCATATCTTTTCCTTGTTTCTTGCTTTTCAGCTAGTTTGCCTCCAACCTTGTTCATAACAAAGGAACTAATGAATGTGAACTTATAAAAGATGCTAGATGAAGCCTCCAACCTTGTTCATGACAGAGGAACTGATGAATGTGAACTTATAAAAGATGTCAGATGGAGCTGAAGAACTTACATTTGTTATTGTTCGTTTGATAAACTTCACGATTGTAAGGAAGTTCTAAGATAACACCGTCACATTCATAAATTTCATGCAGTTCCAAGTGATGTAGCTCAGATTTCCCATCAAAAGAGCCTTCATCCAAGGCATGATAGGAAGAAAGTAGAACAATAAATCATTATTATTGTAGAAAATAATTGTGGTCTTATTTAATTCTTCGTCATTTGACTTTGAGCTCCTGATCCTTTTTCTCTTACTTCCAAATTCTCAAGGTTAGGTATTTCTTCATTTATTTGTTCATCTTCCTCCCCTTGATATGCAACATTTTCTTGTTCCGAAATAAGTTGGATGATTGGAGGCATTTGATGAGGAGGCTTATCAGGTGCGTTTTTGATGTCCTGCACCATTGTGTCAATTATTTTGGTGAACTCCAGGGAATCATGAAAAGAACTGTCATTTTTATCCCTCATCAATTTCAACCTTCTTTAACTCTTTTGGCTCAGAAACCTTTTCTACCTCCTTCTTCTTCAATGATTTTTCTACAATCATTTTCTCCAGTCTTCTTCTTTTTTATTTTGGGTCTGACAAAGGTGCCTTCATAGCCATTTCTTCAACTATAGGCTTAGACTCAAAGGCATTCCTAGCCATTTCTGCATCGACATTTGGCTTAGACATATCGACTGTCCCAACCATTTCTTCATTAGCAGTCTCAGACTCTACGATCGAAGAGTGCGATTGGTTGAGCATCGACTGGTTCTTCAACTAGAACCATCTTTCTCTTGGCTTCCTTAATTAGGCTTTTTCAAGCCTTTCATCACGACAACTTGCATATGCCATTCCTTGGTTTTCTTTATTTTCCTTTTCATATCTTTTTTTGTCCCATTCTTCAGTGGTTAACCCTTCTTTGGCAGCAGCCTCACTATCTTTTTTTATCTATTTCGGCATTGTAATTCTAGATTCTATCAGTCATAGTCTTATAGTAAGAAGTTGGAGGAGGCTTTGAAGTTAATTTATTTCTTCTCTTGAAATTTTCAAGTTCGTTATGAAAGTAGTATGCCCTCAAGCCAATCACATTGGATGTGATAAACATTTACTGTTTAATCTTGTTCATTTATTAATAAAAGAATTCATTTAATTAAAAACATTCTTTATCCATGTTTAATTGGTTGAATTAATTAGGATAAACTCGTAGTTTTGATGCAATGCTTTTAGAATCATGAAGAGTTCATGCTAAAGAGATCTAAATTCTAGATAGCTCAAACCTAATTAAAATGTTCCTACTCATTGAATCATTAATGTGGGGTTACTTATTCTGGATAGATTAGTACATACTATGTTTGCTTTGTTGAAGAGGATGATTGATCTCATAATCATTTGCAGTGGAGACACTAAATCAAATATGTAGGTGCTTATTGAAGAATAAGCTCACTGAAGGTGACTCGCTTAAGGAGCGCCTAATGGAGTTTTACTTGTCTGACAATAGGAGTTCCTTTAATGATAGTAGTACAAGTGATCATTGAATTTGAGATCATCATAATACTTTGTGTATTCTGAGTTATACTTTGTCATATTCCTTAATACTCTTTGGATATATAAAATGGTATGTTCGGGTATAATAAAGTGTACATGGGGGTAGGTGAATGATCAACAAATGATCTACTACTTCCAGTAAAGGGAGAGAATGTCCTATGCGATTCGATATATGACAACTCAGAAATCATTGGCCAAGGTAAATGAAAAAAGGAGTTTCTAATTTACATTAACTAGAGTTGTGCATATTAGAATCGAGATGCATATGATCGAATAAATAAGACTTGTCAGAAATTCCATGTTTTATATTTGATCGAGACATTGTATGGTAGAAGGATTGAATTATACGGTAACTATTTACTAAATAGGTTCTTTGTGATTAAACGTTGATTTCATATTATACGGATAATCATGATATGTTGAGAGTCATTCATGATATATAATAAATATTATTTATTTATATTTGAATAAATGAGTTTAATTCATTATAAATAATGTTAGAATGGTTCTAATTTATTAATTATTCTACTATCGGTATAATATTGAACCTAAAGGGTCACACCATAAAAAAAAATATAATTTTAGAAGTAATTGACTTAATAATAATTTAGTATTTAGAGCAATACTAATATTTATATATAATTAAGTATTTGGAGAAATAGTAATTATAAATTAATAAGAAGTATTCTTATTCTTATTCTTGTTCTTATTATTATAAATAATTTAGTTCCTAAAGTTTGAGAATTGAATTAAATCCCTAAGTCCTAAAGAGTTTAGAATGAGAATTGGTCTATATAAGGATAAGTATTATGATAGATTAAAGGATAACGTAACTGTGAGTATAGATATACTTAAAAATAATTCTCTACAATCTAAGGAGTTAGGAGAGAGATAATTAAGGCTAGTCAACCAAGATTTTGGAGAAAACCTAAATTTACTTCTTCAATCATAATCTCTTGGTGGATCACCTTTAGAGCTCTGCACACACTGAGTAATTAACGTTTGATCCGTGGATTTGAAGAAGCTTAGAGGATCAAAAGATTGGAACTTGAAGATCAATTCAAGGATTTAATTTATCTTCTTAAGGTGTATTTTTATCCTTCCATGATTAATAATATCGCATCAAGGTGATTCTGGGAATGCAATTTTTTTTTTAAATATGATTTATGTCATGCTTTCACTTAATATATATGTGATTGTATGTATGTTCTAAATTTTGCAAACCAACAAGTTGGTTAGCTAACTAACTAATCATTTATGCAGCATCATATATTGGAATACTATGGTCAGCTTCAGGGATTTCTTTTTTTTTTTCTTATATGTTCTTATTCGAAACTTTCACCTTATCCTTCTTAAGACCAAGTTCTTTGATCTTGATACTAGTGGAAATTGACTTTATCTTCTTCTTCTTGGCTTGTCAGTCGTTGAAACTAAAGTGGCAGAGGTCTCACGTGTGGCAGAACCTAGAGATTCTCCTTATTCTTCTTCTGTCGATTTTCCCTTTTTTTCTCTCTCTCTATCTTCATAAGTTTCTAGACTTCAGTTATAGTCCTTTCACTTCATTCTAACTGTTAATTTTGATTAGTTGATTTCAACTGAATTTCTCTTCTAGTTCTCAAACAGCTTTTTTGTTATCTTCTTATTTACATTCAAAGGCTCTATTTCCTTTTACTCAATATGTTTCCTCATCTTCTGAAGAATCTCCCATAGTACATCTTTGGGAGTGGCTTTCCTGAAATCTTTCTCTTATATGCATCCTTAAACCACCTTGAGATCCAATCAAACAGTATTATACTCCATAGTTGATCTTGACTTCCATGGTGATTCATGCTGACATTACTTTAAGTTGCAGCTCACTTATGAGTCGTGAGCATAGTCTCTGCAGAGGATGCACTTGCCAATAATATGATTTGCCAAGAACTCAAAGTCTTAAGAGAATTCATTCTTCTTGAAACCTTTCGACTCATGATTCATCTTGGTGTAACCCATGAATCTGGGTCCATTCTGAGTATCAACAGAGTCGAACCCTGTATCTCCTTCATTCATAAAACCTGGCAGGTTTCCAATCTCCATAGCGTCATAGGTATGAATAGGGTTGCAAACAAACCGAACTGTTTGCGAACCGATTCGGTTCGGTTCGAGTTAGTTCGGTTCGAGTTTGACTTGCTAGCTTAGTCGAGTCGAGTTCACACAGAGTGTGCGGTTCGATTGCTCGATCGAACATGTTCGCGAACCATATGGTTCGGTTCGTCTTTGTTCGCGAACAGTTCGGTTAGGTTCGGTTCGGTAAGTTCGAGTTCGGTTCGATAAGTTCGAGATCGGTTCGAATAGTTCGATTTCTTAATTACATGTTTAAATTATTTCTAAAATTATAAATACAAATAATTGGTTATTTCATATTAAATTCTTAAATTTGTCTTATTAATAATTGTCAAATTTGTAGTTATTTTTTTTATTACCTAAACATCTTTTTATTTTTTTAATAATTTATTATATGTAAATTTTTTTATTAAATAATTAATAAATAATAATGTGTACTTCTTCACCTCTAAATTCTAATTTAATTAAAATAATTTTAATATTTTCATAAAATTTTGGACAATGATTGTTGGATTATTATAATTTACATCCTAAATAATTTAATAAATTATAACACATGTCATAATGCACATAAATAAAGTCATTAATCATCATGCAATGACAATTTGACATTAATTAAAGAATGATACAATACAGTTGCTTACATGTACATCAGTTATTGGAATTGTCAAATCGAGATAGAAAATAGAGAAATCATGTCTTCAATATACTTATTGAGACTTCGGATAATAGAGTAATAATCATCAAATTATTTGCTGAATAATTTTGAAAACTTTAAAAAACTATACATAAATTTGAAGATCAAAATAAAAACTAGATATTAAATTTAAATATTGTAAAAAAATTGAATATTAATTAAAAATGACAACAAAAGAAATACATTACTAATATTAAATTGTGAGTTTTTGATAATCATTTATTTGTAGACTCTGCTTGAAGTGGTTGACCTTGAAGAGTTGAAAGATTTTTCGATATTAATATTTGATTGTTAATATTTGTAAATCAAATTTTTTTAAGTACTTGTTAACTTTTAAGTTAATTATAACTTCCAAGTTCTAAGTAATCATTTTTGGTTTTGGTCTTTTTGGATGAATGATGATTATAATATTTGGTCTAATTTTTAATTGAATACTTAGACTCTTAGAGAAGATATTTTTTGTATTAATTTAAGCTATTTTTTGCTTTAGAATTCTAAGTTTGTGTTCGTGAACAAGTTTGTGTTTGTGAGCAAGTTTGTGTTCGTGAAGAAGTTTGTATTCGTGAACAAGTTTGGTGTTCGTGAACATAGTTTGTGTTAGCGAACGAGCTTATGTTCGACTTGTTCGCGAACTGTTCGCGAACTCGATAATATTTGCGAACAGTTTCGCGAACACCAAACGATCCGAACTCGTACATAGTTGTTTCGATCGAGTTACTCAAACATGTTCGAGTTCGATTAAAAGTGTTCGACTTCGGTTCGAGTTCGACAAAGTTCGGTTCGGTTCAGTCCGTTTGCAGCTCTAGGTATGAATGATATCTCTTACTTTAGATTTGATTACGCCATCATCACATGAGCTGTTGAGGTAAAACTCCTCCATTTTCTTCGAGAGGATTCTTATATTTGTGCTTAAAGCTTTATAGAATCCAGCTTTCTTGACAAGATTCAGAACAGTTCAAAAGTGGGACTCTACTTCTTCAAATTCGCCGAAGCACAATTGATTTTTGGGGATGACTTGGTTGATCGACATGATTCTAAAGGTTAATTCGAGTTGAAAGAGAAGAAAATTTAAGTTACGTTTAAAAAATTTAGAGTGAACTAGGGCTTAAAGAGAGAGAGAGTAAAAGTAAGAGCAAGTGAAATGGTGAAATGAAATATTAAAATTTTGAAATATAGGCACTACAAGAAAAAATGATTTTAGTGGAAAAAAAATTTGCCACTGTAAACATAAAATTTGCTACTAAAAGATTTTAATTAGTAGTAAAATTTTAGTTGTTATCGTTTTGTCACAACAGGCTCATCACAGATTCCTCATTGGCGAACTTTTTGAATTTTCCACTAAACGTATATCCATTAGTAACAAAACAAATTTGTCACAATTTCTTAAGTAATTAGCGGCAGAAAAAATTGCCACCAAATTAAAATTTTTAGCCACTGTAAGTGTACTCTTTGCCACAAATTCCTTACTTTTTGTGACAATTGATAAATTTTGTCACAAATTTGAAGTCCATTAATTGCGAAAAATTTTCTTTGCCATAGTATTTTTTTTGCCATAAATTTAGCCTTGTCAATGACAAATTCTGAACTTGTTGCGATATAAAATATAAATTATTAGTGACAAAATTAAAATTGTCATAAAATTTTAAACCTTGAATCAATCACCGAAGACGATGGTATATAAAAGGGTTAAATACACTTTCATTACATCAAGTACCAACATATATTCATAATTCGACTCCCAAATAATTTAGGCTTACAATTTAATACATAAAGTGTCTAATTGTATACAATGAATCTCCCAAATTCAGATTCTGGCCAAAATTGGTCGGCATACCTCAATTGCCGATAAGACAAATAGTATTATACGGTTTGACCGTATTAAAATACAGTTTGACTTAAAATTTACTAGATAAAGTGTCTAATTGCATATAATGTAGCCCCAAATCAATTTAAGAAATTATTTCTATAATAACTAATTTAAAGACTTAATAATGCAAAAACAAATAAAAAAAATCTCATTATTTCCTTCCCAAACTCCTCCATCACCATCACCATCACCATCATCAACACTTTCAACACCATTACCATCATCAACTCCTCCATCACCATCATCAATCAAGCACCATTTTCTTCCCTAGACTCTAATCTTACCTCAAACTTCACAATCACAACACAATAGATATATTACATATATATATATTATTAAAATAGAAAATCAAAAGTAAAATTTAAACATATATCTAAAATTGAAACAAACAAACTTCAAATTTCTGCACTCTTTTCTCCATCATCGATTACTCCACCAATTAAGATCTAGATGTGCTCACTATCACCGCAACTCCGATGATAATTTGCTGCAGAGATTTTCGCCTAATACACCACAATGGGAGTACCAATCGTCCGATTCGAAGCAACTCAGTTAGACGATTATTTTTTCCCCAACTTCATGTCGCAAGTTTGTTGTGCTAGAGGGAAGAAGTTATGGAAGTGGAAAATAATATTTTTAACTTCTAATATTGGTACTTTCATAATTAATTTGGAAGAAAATTTGGCCCTTTTTTAATTTATGTTTTGAAAAAAATTGAATGTTAATATTAATGTTCATCATTTTGGAATAAATATTGGTATAAGCATAAAGCATAAAGAGCAGTAACACAAAAAATCACAAAAAAAATCCCTAAATCTTAGAAAAATTATTGCTTCATTACATTTGTATGAATTTTTAATAATAAAAAATAGTCTCTTAATTCTTCTTTATTTTTTGTTAAACATTATTTGGTATAATTTTTAGTTTAATATTTTCAAATTCAATATTATTTGGGGTGAATTGACTTTAGAATTGTTTTAATTTAGGGAGTTAATTATATTTTTAATTTAGGACTAATTGTACTTAGAATATTTTAATTTGAAGTTAAATATATTTAGAAGTATTTAAATTTTTTAATGAAGTCAACCCGTATATGAATACGGTCAAACCGTATTTTCAAAGTAAATATGAATATTTTGGGGGCCGAATTATGAATTTGATGGTACTTAGTGCAACTGAAGTGTATTTAGCCCTATTAAATAGTTAAGACTCGATTGGATTTTTAGACGGTTCGGGTATTCCGACCAATTTTGGCCGGATTTTGAAATTAGGGTCGACATTGTATCAAATTAGGCACTTTATGTGTAAGACCCCAACTTTTATGAATAAGATTTTTTTAATATTATTCTAAATAATAAAGTGTTGATTTATAAATGTTATAGTTATGGGTAATATGTGCAAATTATACAAAGTAAACAGTCAGTCGGGAAATATTCGTTTTGTCGGAAAATATTCTTTTTTGTCGGAGAATATTCGTACAACGGTGTCGAAATAACCAACATTTGTGGGCCCCACAATGGAATAACTGTCAGATATAGAAAACGACGATAATAACATTTTTTTAAAATTGGCAGCAGAACTTTTATCGTTAACTGTTGAAATACCCGATAGTAAAAGAACAGTAACACGCGGTACTCCACAGTAGTACACGGTATTCCACAGTAACACACAATATTGCACAAAATCTCTGGTTATTGATTCAATAATTGCTACAGTAGAATCCACTCATTATTTCATTCAATAATTGCTACAGTAACAACCACATAGTATTTTATATCATTGATTCCATAATTGCTACAGAAATAGTCACACAGTGTTTCATATTATTAATCAATAATTGTCGCAGTAGTTACTGTATAGTATCTCATATTATTGATCAAATAATTATCACAGTAACATCTGTATAGTATTTTATATTATTAAATTAATAATTGATACGACAGAGTAACTCATATTATTTGATATGATATTATTAAATTAGTTAGCATTATTGACAATGTTTAGAAGTTCTGTCGAGGAATGAGGTTATTTAATTGCACGCCATTTATACAAAAGACCCCCTCTTTCCTAGGAACGATCTGGTTGTCAATATTATGAGTCTGTAACATTAATTGTGAATAATTATTGAATAATTAAAAAGGTGTTGATTAATGATAATTATAATAAATAATGTGTTGTATATATTTGTCCAATTTATGTTATAAACATGAGACGATTGTTGTAAGTTTGACTTATTATTCTATGGACCCACCATTTGCCAATTTGTCAAAACCGTCGGCAATGTTTTCTTTTTAGTATTTGGTTTATTTTTATTATAATAGTAATAAAATAGAAACTTTTTTACATAAAATAAAAAACTTTTATAAAGTTATTTGTTTTATTAGAATATAATTAGAATATATTATATTATATATAAAATTATTTGTTTTATTAGATAATAAAAATCAGACGGAAACTTTCAAAATCTGTGGGCGAAGTATGCACATTTGTCAAACGTGGTGTGCTAAGCATTCTCCTATAAATAGATTGTTTAGTTGAGGTATGAAACACATACCAGAATCACAAAATTCTTATTCTATAATATTGTGCGTATTTCTTTTAAGTATAAAGATACTTTGAGTGTAGCTAATAGTACAAGATTTCCTTAAAATAATCTCCTTTATACTAGTGAGATCTAGTCTCCTACTACGGTAAGAGATATCATTTCTTTCATATTCGTAAAGGGATATCATTTCTTTCATACTCCTAAATCTAAACTTACTATGGTAAGTATTGTTTCTATAAATCTTGAAATGATTAGAAATTTTTTAGAGGTTCGTGCTTGGTCTAGTATCATTTCATTTGAACTTTTTATTTACCTGAATCTTTTTATTGAATTTTAATCGTTATCTTTGAAATATGAATCTTGAATATCATTCTTGAATTTAACCCCACATTTTGGTCATCATGTTGACAATTTGAACATTATTGGACTCTTAACAAATTAAATGTTAAATTTTGAATGTTTATTCTTTTATCTCATTATTCATACAACTTTTGTTCATTCTTTATGTTATTGTTATTAATCATCAAAGAATCAAGTTATGGTGAACGTCTTTGTTCTGGGTGCAAAGACGATATAATTGTTTGGTGCCTTTGATCGGTATGACAAGGACACGTGGTGAAAGTTCTCTTTGGCCTGTAAGGCAAAGATGGACTGTTGATTGACATGATCATGACCGTTGGTGCTATAATTGAATATCTTTGGCCCATAGTGCAAAGATAAATTGTTGATTCGCAGATTATGAATAGAAACTGTGTATTGGTAAAATCATGATTCTTAGTGTTACAGGCAAAAGTAGGTAGTGAAAGTCCTCTTTGGACTAGGTGCAAAGAGAAAATCTTGATTGGTGTTACAGGATAAAATATTGATGGTAAAATTTTCAAATAGGAGAAGATAATAGACATTATGTTCTACTTGACTCTTCTAATGGATTGTTTGTTCCGCTGGAGATATTGTTGAAAATTTACATTATCTTAACTCTCTAATTTATTATTGTTGAAGGTTAAAGATAATTTATTCTTAGTTATCTTAGTCATGATATACTTTACTGGGCTATTTGAGCTATTTTCCATTTTGTTACATTGTTCTTCTCATAAAATGATAGTGTAGTTGAGACTAGTCGGGAATTAAATGGAGTGATGGTCCAAAACTGTAGAAGTATCTCAATACATTATAAAATAGTGTGGCGATAATCGTATTGAGAATTTAAGTTGAGTGTGAATATTGTTGTACTAGATACAGTACAATATTTTGTATTGAAACTCACAATATGTACGTTGTCGTATTTTGCACGACAGTTTAACAGTTATAAATAGGAAAATTTGTATTTAAATTCTGTAATATGTATTTTGGAGACTGAAAATAGGTTGTGTAGACCTATTTTGGGGCATCACATTATGTACTAAATTGTAAGCCTAAATTCTTTGGGGGCAAAATTATGAATATCATGGTACTTGATGTAACGGATGTATATTTAGCCCTATATAAAAAAGTATGATCCTTTATATAACAAATATATTCAATCAAAATACAAGACTCTCATATCCAACATATGGTAACAAACGTAATTACCAAAAAGAAAAAAAAATATTTAGAACATAACTATTGCTAAATAAACACAATTTCCTATCCTGCTCTCCTTTAATTTTCAACTTTAAGTTGCAACTAACTTTATTCCTGTAACTTCTTGACTCAAGTTGCATTGCTTCAAATGCAGTAATAAAGTTGCTCATGATGCCGAGATTGGCCAAGTTTCTCAACTAATAACCTGAAAATGATTGGCAAACAACTTTTATGTTACATAAAATTAAAAGGAAGTATCACAACGAAAGAAAATACTTTGATGAACCTAGATCCGCCTAACACTAGGCTTCACATACACGTGATAAGGATTGAAATCACACGTAGCAGCAATATGACCACAATGATGACCGTTATAATATTTTATATGATCCATGTTTGTGTGTGTATATCGATTCCTTCTTTTCAAGCACATGTGTGGAACAAAAGAACCTCCAACCTTTTTTCTTGGCTTAAATTCTCTTTGCCTCCACACTGTTCTACGATTTTGGGAGTTCGTATGCTGAAAGTCAACTCTACGTTTCTTGCCTGGTTGGTTCGTAGAGTGGGTGTGAACTAACTCTATGATCCTTCGAGGCTTGAAGATAGTTTTTACTTTACCCTGCGATTTCTTAAATCCTAGATCAGGGTGTTAATATTGTTCTTAGGGATCACAATCTGATCAGCAGAAATCGAAGAGTTTTGAATAATCAGCTCTGCAGCCTGTGTAAATTTCATAAACACAATGCTTTTATGGGAAGTAGAAGCATTATTGTTATTAATATCTAAAATTGTATCTACACTACGATTTGAGGACATGTCCCTAAATCCTAAACCTGATCGATCTGAGCTGCATATCTGACTTGTGATCAAGGAGTTCATAGAAGACGAAGACCTGTTCCGTGTTGAGATTGTCTTCTCCAATTCCTCAATTCTAGAAGTTAAAGTGAACTCTCTCTGTGCAGACTGCTCAGTGTTATTTTCAGCCTCAAGCTTGGAAAGAGAATTAGTAGTTTCTTAAACTGTTTCCAACTCTAATTGTACTTTTTTTTCCTCTTGAGGAAGAGAATGATCCCTTGATAAAACCTTAAACCACTTTATGTATTTATGTAACTCTGATGTAATTTCACATAAATCAGTTCTAAGATAAAAAATTATCAATATCAGGGGAGTTGATGATCAGTCTCTTGATGATCAGTGGTGTTGTCTGCAGGAGCTTCCATTGTCATAAGACATAGGTTGGCCATCTGAGGTCCTTCATCATCACTTAACACAGAATTTGAGTTAATTATTGTCATTATCACTCCAGGAACCTGCATTTACAAGACATTTCTTTTTCTTGTGATACTTCTTGTAAGTTCTTTCTTGAAGAACTCCTTCTTTTTATTCTTCTTGAGCTTCTCTCTCAAAGGTTTGGTGCACTCAGCAATGTAGTGACCTGACTTCTTGCAGTTGTAACACATATCTTTAGATGAATCTCTCTTATTATTATAGTTGGTGTTGTTATTATATCTTTTGTTGTTATTTTTGCCATTTCTCATGAACTTCTTTAGTTTTCTTACAAGCAGGGCTAGATCTTTATCATCAACATCATTATCATCTTCCACATAAACCTTTGAAGATTGCTCAGCAACTTTAAGGGCTACGCCCTTTTTTTTTTGGTCTCTGTGGTTGTTTTTGCTCTCTAGTTTAGCTCAAGCTTATAGGTCAAAAGATTATCATAGAGCTTTTGCACAGTCATCTCATGTAGATTGCAGTGGTGTTTGCATCCCAGTAGCTTGGAAGAGCTCTCAGGAATTTAAATTTAATGTTGAGGTCCTTGGATAAACTTTCCTAAATGCTGTGTGAGTTGATCAAGATGTTGACCTTTTCATAAATTGTAGTTATGTCTTCTCTAGGAACATGAGAGAATATCTCATACTGTTGGGTGAGCAGATGTTGTTTGTTCTCCCTTAATTCTTCTGTTTCTTCGTGCATCACTAGTAGATCTTCATAGACTTATTTTGTTGTCTTGCAGTTGACAACATTTTCGAACAGTTCATCTTTAAGAGACATGAGCAGGAAGTTCTTAACTCTTTTGTCTAAAGCCATGAACATGACGTTCTTAGCTCTTTTTTCTAGAGCCACAAGTTTCTTCTCATTGTCAGTCCATTTTATTCTTTGTTTAACAATGACTTTAATAGGTTGTCAGGAGTTGGTGCAAACATTGTAGGAACTTAGGAGGAATCGATCCCAACATCGAATAGTTCATCACCGATAACATCCATATACACCTATAAACAAACTTTCCAATTACTAAATATATCTTTATCAGAAAGGGTGACATGTTTCCACCACCAAGCTTAGAACTGGTTTTAGTTAATGTCATGGATCTACTCAAGCTGGAAAGCTAGTTCAGGACAACACAACTCTGGTACCACTTGTTATTCTCAAAGGCACAAGAGATCTAGAAGGAGGTTAAATAGATTCTTTGAAATTTCTTTTTAAATAGTTATTACTAAACAGTTAAGCAAGTTAATTAATTAGTTTAGGACATCAGAATTATACTTTGAAAACCCCTTCAAAGATTATATGCAAACACACAACTCTAAATTTAGTGAATAATTGCAAAAATAAATTATAGTTGCAAATCGTAAAGTAACAACATATAAAAGTGCAGAATGTAAAGAAAACAATAGATTTTTAAGAGGTTTGGAGCATAAAAGTCTCCTAGTCCTCTTTTTTACTTCTTTAGTAAGGATATTCCACCAATAAGGGTAATCACAGAGATTACAATTCACTAAGAACTATTACACAAATGATTCACCAAAAATCCTTCAAGTCACACATACTTGAATTACAAATGATCACTAAGATCTTATCAATCACTAAGAAAAGATGTTTGTTTTGAGGTGCTGCTAAGTTGCTTTAAGTTTTTTTTCTAATGACTTAGCAGCATGTGTTTTATCTTGGAATCGTAGTGTGGAGCTTGTATAAACTCAATTTTTAGTACTTGGACTTTTTCAATTCGTTCATGTTTGCTGCTTGAAATTGCTAACCATATATAGAGTTCTCTGGGGATCTTCCCATTAGAAAGTTATCCTTGCTCCATTTTGACTTGAACACTTATCATTCTTCAATTGTTTGACTTCAAATTACTGCCTACTTGAACCACATCAGGTTGCTTTCTTCAGTACTGTGAACAGTGCAGTAGCAGCCACGTGTCCTTTGACCCGACTAATATAGATGTTAGATAGAGCCTTTGTCGACTTGTCTTTATCGCAAACACATCTGAGGATAACCTCGGAGGATTGAGTGTTTAAGGTTCATAATCTTCGTCATAACCTTTTATTAACTTGTTAGAAGTCTACACTTAGCGATTTTGGCTAACATAAAATGAATACTTCTCTGGTAGTAGAGTGACTTTGCTATATGTGCTCTACGAATTTGATTGGTTCTGCGATTAAGGCTCTACAAATTGGCTTGTACTCTACGATCTCTAATTGTCTTCTGTTTGCTCTGCGATCTTAATTAGAATAACTTTGTCTTTGACTCTACGAACGTCTTCTGGCCATGAACAACTTAGGGGCTGTTTGATTAGCACTGAATGACTGACCGATTCAGCCATTCAGTGCGTTTGTTTTGGAAAAAAAATCGTTTGAATATCTGAATCGGTCAGCCATTCAGACGATTTGGGCTGAATGGTTTAGTCCAATTTTTTTTGCTGAATGGACTGAATGAGTGGCTGGATGATTTTTTTTATACAGTATTAACTATTATATTAAGTAATATTAAATAAATTTACAATAATTTTTTGAATTTTTTCAGAGAGCTAAAATAATAAAAAGATATTATTCAAATATTCCAGACATGTCAATTATCAAAAAACTTTTTTCATTCAGATTCAGATTCATTCAATTTTTATCAAACACCCCCTTAGCTAATATAAGAGCTTAACTCTACGATTTAGATCAAGACTTTACAAAAGCTATTTGTTTACAAATATACATTAGAATTGAATCATCATCAAATCAACAAGATTTAACATAAATGCAAGTACTAACATTTTTAAATCCAAAAGTAATGTGAATTAATTAGTTTGAAGGAATACAATTGCTAGTTTTTAAAAATTCGGGTCAAATTTACCGTTTATCCTATTAAAAAATATTTAAGTCACTTATTTTTATATTTACCTATCACGTGCAGATAAATACCTAAAAACCCAGCGTCAATAAACTTTGAATATTGATATTATTGTGGCAAAGGGAGGCCATAGTGAAAGTTGTTTCTCTTCATGATATATATGAATGTATATATGTTCCTGACTGCTCCAGTCAGTAATACTCAGCAATCAAAACTGCACCATCAAATTAGAACAAAAAAAGTGGACCCAAAATCTCAAAATGGAACTAAAAAAATGGACCGAAAATCACATGATAAAACAACCCTAATGAACAGAAGCAATTCAGAAGAAACAACAGAAGGAAATAGAGAACTTTTCTTACCCTCATTGCATGTGGACCTTCTTCTTCAACTATTAGCTCATCAACTTTCAAAAATTTTAACACTGTCAATCACAATATATATGAATCCTGATCCCTCACCGGTCACAATGGGCAGTTCATTTAGGCAATTAATTATAAATATAAATTAAATTTAATTATAAGTAAAAAATTAAGATTGTATAATACTTCTTTAATAAAGGTAGTATAAAATTAAAATAATGCTACTATCACATACATATAGATCACATAATACTCACATACACATATACATATTTGTGGGCTTCACATGTCAGGCGGGGCCCACAGTATGATGTGTGTGTGTGTGAGCATTATGTGATCTATATTTATGTAATAGTAGCATTGTTGACAAAATTAATGTACAGTTTTTTATTATACTAATACAATTCGTTTTTACAAACTGTCCATTTTATATTGCCTGAAATTTGGATCCAGTATATATCATTCTTTTTTGTCCTCTGCATGTATATATACTTGTGCATGCATGCACCATCAATGTTTCTGATCACTACACTTGCATGCCAAGTTATGCCAATCTATGCTTCCATAAATAGAATCCCAGCAGTCCTGCAGAATTGGACAATGTGCAATCCTCCACGCGCCACCTAAAACCACCCATTTGAACTAGAATATTCAGTGTGTTGACAGTGGTGGTACTCTGTTTTGATGTAGAAGTACTGGTCCCTCAAGTTACTACCAGAAACACAGGTAATTTCACAAGTAATTACTACTAGAAAACAGGTTTTATAAGCTCCTCTAGATTCAATGTGATCAGGCGAAATCCAAGAAGAAATAATGATGTTGCTGCTAAGAATTTTTGGGACAAAGCTGTATATATAGGAATTCGATGAATACACTACAAGCTTAGATTCGTGCTCCATTTTAAGCATTAAGTGGAATTAATAAATTTGTTTTACCAAATCGAGAAATTTGATGTCCACATATCATTTCTCAATTTTAATTATTATTATTAGTTTTTTTTGAGAAACCTATACATTCAATCCTGATGTCCGAGAGAAAACTTGGAGAGAGGGGTTAGGAGAGGGGTCATGAGGGTAATTAAGGGAACCAATGAAAATTTTATCTTTGCTACGTAACGCGAGAGTTGACCTAGCTACTACTTTATTAGAGATATATAGACTTGAAACTCTCATAATTACAATAAAGAGTAATTAATTCTATGTAGGGATGCAATTTTTAATTTTAGAATATATAGAAAAGAGTTGTATTTTAAAGAAAAAATTGCATTAATTCATTGGATATTCGGTGCATAAATTTGAGGGACATAACACTATGAAAAATAATATATATTGCGAATGCTTATGTCGATTTTTTGATTGCCAGTTATGTGAATAAGTCTTAGCGGTAATTTTTTTGGAGAGATGTCTGATAAGTGGTCTCTCCTATAATTCATACCAATCTGATGTATTGATAAAATTTACAACAGTAATTCGGCATAAATTTATGACAATACATAGTAGATCTCTAACACTATTAATAGAATAAAAATAAAAAGAGAAGTCTTACTACTAAATTATCACATTTAATATCTTTCTCAACTTTAAATGGTTAATTATAACTATTAATTCTTAGCACCCTTTGACTTTGATTCTAACAAAAAAAATATAATCAGTTTTGCATTAATTAACTTGATTTTTTCCAAAAAAAAAATATTGCACTTATAAAGCAAATGAGGATGTAGAAGCCATGTTCGAATGTGATTCAAACATCAGAACTTTTCGACCGTTAAGAATGTGGATGAGGTGGTTTGTTTTAAAAAACTGCACATTGTTATTGCAGATGGATACTTCACTTAAAAGTTAAAAAAGCACCATGTAACCACAATTCACCATAATGTAATATTCATTCCTTTTCTAAAATATATATATAAGACTAATATTAATTCTTTAAAGTTAAATTGAGATACTAATTTTAAATTTATAATTAATATGAATTCATTTATTATAAACAATATAATTATGGAAGTTATACATATTTAAAAAATACTACTCCCTCCGTCCTATAATATATGGTGTTTTAGAGTTGTGTACAAGAATTAAAAAAATGATTGTATAACATTAAATATAATACTAATTGTCTGTAATACCCTTTATCATATATTTATCTCATACTCTCTCATCTGTAATATTTTTCAATGATGGGTAATTTTGAAAAGATTGTGGTTAATTGTCCTAGATTATATAAAATATCAAATAATTTGAAAAAAATAAAATCATCTAAAACATCATATATTATGGGACGAATGGAATACCACTTATAAGATTTATTATTTTTAAAAGTTAAATTTAATACCATGCAAGTTTAATTTAAAAATATATATCTCATTGACTTCAAAAGTTCAAATTTAATCTTTTATTTTGAAACAAAGGGAGTATAATTAATGTATATTTTTATTTTTGTAGACAAAATGAATATGGAATATTAACTATTAGAGAATTTTTAAAATTAAAAATATACGACTTTCTTTAATATTTTCATATTAACTAAAAACGAGTATTTTGAAAATATTTTTTTTAAAGAATAACTTTAAAATGACTTTTGAAACGCCCCCAAAATAGGTCCACATAACTCATTCTGAGTCGTCAAATACACACTATAAATACAAACTTTCCTACTTGCTACTATTAAACTGTCGTGCAAAATACGACAACACACATATTGTGAGTGTTCAATACTAATACTGTACCGTGTATAGTACGACAGTATTCACACCCAAATTATTACAATGCCAAATAAAATACAACAACAAATATTTCAAGTACTCAAAAGAACACGCGAAGATTTTTGTCCTCAATTTAATGGGGTGCATTTTTTACGCTTCCAAATTTGGGTTCGCATCACCCTATTAATTGGTTCACCAAAATTAATTATTAAATGACGTATAAAATACGACACACACATTTTAAGTCATCAGTACAATTATTTTCACACTATTTTATAATGTATCGAGGAACTTCAATAGTCTCGGACCATCACTCTATTCCCTTGTTATCTCCGCTCGACCCAGCTACACTTTTACTACCTGAAAGGAATTGTGAAGCAAAAGGATGAGCACATATAGCCCAGTAAAAAATATCATGATTTAGGATAATTAAATTATCAACAATAATAAATCAGATATTTAGAACATATGGTAGATGATAAAAAGTTTTCAACCATAATTGCAGCGGAATCAACAATCCATTAAAAGAGTCAAGTAGATTATAATGTCTACTATCTTCTCCAAATTAAAAGTCCATCATTAATATTTTATTCCTATAACACCAATCAACAGTTCTTCGTTGTACCCAAGACAAAGAGAACTTTCACCATCTGTCTTTACCTGAAACACCAAATATCATGGTTATACCAATTCACAGTTCTTGTTCATAATCATGCTAATAAATTCATCTTTGCACTCCGGGTCAAAGATATTCAACTTTAATACCAATGATCATGTCAATCAACTGTCCATCTTTGCATTACGGGCCAAATATATTTAACAATAATACCAATAGTCATGATCATACTAATTAACATTTCATTTTTGCACCCCCGACTGAAGAGAACCGATGGTTATGATCATGCCAAGCAACAATTCATCTTTGCACTACGGGTCAAAGACATACAACTGTAACACCAATGGTCATGATTATACCAATACATAATTTTTGGTCATAATCATACCAATTAACAATTCATTTTTGCATTACGGGCCAAAGATAACTTTCCAACACAAATTTAAGTCTGAAGATGATGACAATTATATAAAGGATGAATAGAAATAATAAGAATAATAAGTTCAAGAATAAACATTAAAGATTTATAATTTAATTTATCCAGAGTTTAAGAATGTCCAAATTGTCAACATGATGACCAAAACGTGGATTCGAATTCAAGAATGATATTCGAGATCTATATTTCAAAGATAACGATTAATACTCAATAAATTTAAATTCAGGTAAATAAAATGATACTAGATGAAGCGCAAACCTCCAAGGTATTTCTAATCATTTCAGAAATTATAGAAGCAATACTTATCATAGTAAGTTCAAATTAGGAGTATGAAAGAAAGTAATACCCCTTTACCATAAAAAAATGATACTCATTACCTTAGTACGAGACTAGATATTGCTTTCTATGAAATTGATCAACCTGAACAATGCTTGCACTCTTTATCAACACTTGGAGTAACCTTATACTCAAAAGAAATACTCATAATATTATACTCATAATATTATAGTAAAAGAATTTTATATTTTTGGTATAGTCATGATGTGTGTTTAGTTGCTCAACGGAGCAACCTTTTTATACTAAAAATTGAGAAAACAATTAGCACACACGCTTTGACAAAATAACCAAATGAGTTATATAAAATAATGGTAGTGAAATTTGTTGTCCCACGAAGAAAATTAAATCAACTTGTACATGTTTTAACAAAATTTGTTTTAATAATAGAGTTGTGGTCCATACTATTTTAGAAAAAGTAGAGTGTCGGCAAGTCCTGCCAAACTTATTTTTGTAAAAAAAAAATAATTGAACAAACATCTGCATATCATATTTCTCTCTAATCAACACATTTATTCATCAATTATTTACACATTTTCAACCTTTCAACAATTATTCATAATTATTAACATAGACTCACAATACTGCCAACTTGTCTAATTATATCATATCAAATAATATGAGTTACTGTGTCGTGATAATTATTGATTTAATAATGTGACATACTGTGTAGTTGTTACTGTGACAATTATTGAATCAATAATATGTAATACTATGCAATTATCACTGTAGCAATTATTGAATCAATAATATGAAAGACTATGTTATTTCTATTGTAACAATTATTGAATAAAATACTGAGTGACTTCTTACGTAAGAATCAATCATCAGAGATACTGTGCAATACCGTGTGTTACTGTGTAATACTGTGGAATAACGCATATTACTGTACTTTTATCACCGGATATTTCAACAGTTAACGGTAAAAAGTTCTGTAGTCAATTTTTAAAAAGTTTATTTCTGTCGCTTCTTATATACGACAGTTATTCTGTTGTGGGGCCCACCAATGATTGGTTATTTCGGTGCCGTCGTACGAATACTGTTCGATAAAAATAATATTTCCCGACCAAACGAATATTTTTCGACAACTATTTACTTCATATGATTTGCAGATAACACTCATAACTATAACATTTATTAAATCAACACCTTATTATAAAAAATTTAAATTCTATTAAAAGTTGAGGTCAACACCAAAACATATTTATTTCAATTAAAATATAAACTCACTAATAATTCATTATTCATTCGAGGTGCATTTATTTATCGCATTGAATTATAATTCATATTCCAAAACTTATAAGCGAATAACAAAATTTAAGAAACCCACATATGACAAATTATTTTTAAAACGTCAATCCACTATTCTGGTATTATCACCATTTTACTTTAACAAAAATATTATTTTTGTTTTTATCATAACTCATTCGTTAATTGGGCGTTTACATCCCGACACCTCATGAGCTTACTAATCCTTCAAAAATATTTAAAATCTTATTTTGAACTTTCCAAACAATTTTCAAATTTTTCAGATTATCCGATAATTTTTTATAATTATTTTTATTTATAAAAACTATCATTCAATAGCTTTAAAATAGAATTACTAACTTCACATACTTTTATATCTTTAAAACATCATCAATATTAATCTTATATTATTATAAAATTTTCCAACAAATTTCATAATTTTTCACCATTCATAGAATTTTCTATGAATTTTCTCTATTTTTAAACTAACTTTAAATAGCTTAAAAATATAATAAATACTTCTGAGTTTTAATTATTGTTAAAAAATTTATAGTAATAGTAATTCATAAATAGTATTATAAGATTACAGTAAATTTATTTCAGCCCAAAAATTAATTTTAATAATTTATTTAAAATTTCTAATATGTAGAAACTTCAAATATTCATAATAATTAGCCCTTTTATCAGAAAAATAAGGATCTTATGTCCTTTCCATGTGAAATTTAATTCTCTACAACTTTGTAGAAGAAAGTTTTTCCAAATTCCCGCTCTAACATAGAGAAATAGGCTTACCAAAAAAGTGCGGCCAAAAATATTTTTCAGTCATCTTTTCCGGCCAATACTGAAAAAAGGTTATTTGTGATGGCCAAAATCCATCATAAGAACTAGAAAAATTATCATGAAAGATTTACCTGATGGCTTTAAGCATCACAATGGTCGTTTTGTATACGCCCATCTTGAAAGATTTTACGTGATGGTTTTGTCAATCACGCAAATGCTTAGTGCTTTTGTGACGATTAATACAATCACATTAACAGTAATTTATTTTGATTGTTAAAGTCATCACAAAAAGTATGACTTTAGGGATCAAAGTGAAAACGTGAATCTCTATTTACGAATAATTTATTTCACTATATTAATTGTATCAAATGATACTCGTAGGATTCGAACCCTCCTCCCATTTGCAAACTAAATAACGAATATTATCACTACACCAAAACCCAAATCATGATTATAATTTTAAAACAAAATATAAAAGGAAACATACGTGAGTTGGCTTACTAAATAAAATTACTTTCACATAAGATTTGGTGATTGCAGTGACATTCACAAATACTCTATAATGATGGTAAACTTAGTCATCACTGAGAGCCATCACACATTTTATTATTTTGTGATAGCTTGAAAACTCCATCACAAAATACCTTCTTTTTTGTAATTGCAAATAAAAGTCGTCACAAAAATTTATCTTTTTTAATGATTGTCATGGCCGTCATAAAATATTGTGTTTATTATTTCTTACATTAAAATATTAGTGATAGCTTAAATGCAATTACGAAAAAGGATATATCTATAGGTGATGACTTAGTACGTCACAAAAAGAAAATTTATTTTACGTGAAAAATTTGGTGATTGACATGGCCATCACAATTATAATACATTGATGGCAAAATTAGCTATCACTAAGAGCCATCATATATACTATTATTTTGTGATTCCGACGAATTTTTCAGTGTTTTTCTGCCCAGATCAGATCTAGTATATTTTAGGAGTCTAACCATGGTCTTAGATTTGAAAACAAACCACCAATCACCGTTAGATCTAAGTTTTTCGACGAAATTCTGTCAAAACTTAATCTCTTTAATTTCTTATTTTCTCTTGTTTAATACTTATTCAAACAATCTAAAACAAGTATAAACATAACAATTATACATAAAATCCATGAAATTAACATCTATAATTGAAAATTAAATGATTACATTTCTTGGTTTCATTTTCTTCTTCTTCTTTTATTTCATTCTTCTTTCTTTCTTTTCTTTTTCTGAAATTGTTACTACGGAAAAGAGTGTAGGAAATGAAGAGTAAAATGCTGATTTTGCCTTCTTAGGCTTAGTCACACAACCAACATCCATGACCCATTTGAATTAAAGGATCAATCAAAAACAAGTTTGGTAAGGAATTTGGGAAAGAATTTGGAAGCATTTAAGAAATTAATATCAGCACATTCCTTACTTAATTATCAGCCTCTTAGCGCCACTCACATGCCAACCTTCTAGAAGATTTAATCCCCCTCTTTTATTTACTCACTTATCAGTTTAATTGTTCGTTTGACTATTTATCAATTTAACATTTTATATTTTTAGAATAATAATCATAAATTAAATTTGACTTTTATTTCATAAAAGTCATAAAAGTCAGGGTCTTACAACTTTAACATTTGGAATAATTTTTCGTACTTAAAAATGATATTTCGGAAAACTTTAATACTTTCATTAAAAATACTAGGAAAAAATCTTTAAAAATGGAATCTTGACATTCTAAACTAAAAGAAGGCACAAATTAAATCCAACATAACTTTTTAAACCAATTTGTAGCCAATTTAGAATAAGTCAGTATAAATCTGATTTTTAAAAATTAAGTATAAAGTAAATTATTTTAGCCTAACTCATTCATTATTGTATTTTATATATATATTACCTTTTTATCATTTATTAGTATCCTATTTTACTTTATAATATTTTTAATTTTTATTATTTACAAGGCAAAAACTAAAATTTTAAATATAAATTTTATTTCTTCTATAAGGAAATGAGATATACTAAAAGTGATATATTTTTACTTTATTATAGAATAGAATTTATTTCCTTTGTAATTTAATTTTTAAATGTAAAATGATAAAAAAAAAAGGTGATGCATTACACACACCCATATGAAATGACACAAAACTCCCACAAATGCACATGTATGACACACGTTCACACACTTGTTTAAAACCATTTTTAACAAAAAGAAAAATATAAGAATACGATAATATCGTGATTCACAAACGTCTTCGGTAATATTTGATAAAATTGAGTAATTAAAATTTGAATAATTTATATATTTTAATAAATTAGATTATTTGAGTGAAATAGTATCAAAATTTAAAAAGTTATTTGGTAACTAAAAAGTATAAAACACTTGAATGATTTTTAAATTTTAAAATATCTCAAATTATCTTAAAATTTAGAATAGAGGGAGTACAATATTTATAGACTCCGTAAATTTAAATTTTTCATTAAGAGACCACTGTTAATGATTTAAATTTATATATTTCTTTTACCGCGATTAAAATTCAATAAGAGACAAATAAAATTTTACCAAACAATTTTATTCTTTTATCGAATTAAATATAAAGTTTGTTAGAATTAGATCACACACACGCACACGACAATAAAGAATAACACAGAGATTTACGTGATTTTTCAATTTGGGTACGTTCACGGGAGCGACGTTCTTTTCTTATTCAGATTGATTACATAAGGTTTACAATAGAGAATATATATAGAGACTATTCTATTCTAACTTTAATTCATATTATAGCCTGAATACACATAATGTCCTTAAATCGAATCAGAAAACTGTTATTCGCCGTTCGGCGCGTCCCGCGCCGCTTTTAAACTGCCAGCGGCGCGCCCCGCGCCAGTGCTCCAGAACATTGTCCGCGCTTGGCGCACCCCGCGCTCCCAGTGGCGCGCCCCGCGTCAGTGCTCTAGAAATCCTGTTCTCCTAGCGCGCCCCGCGCTACACTTGCTCCGCGCCGGTTTTGCAGAAACTTCGTACCGTATCGCGGGATGGCGAAAGCCCTCCTAGGCACACCCTTAACCTTCGGTTTAACACTGATGGGCTAATGCGTCGCTACGCTCCTTTACACTCTGTTCTGTTCCGCAATTGCCTTTTTTAATAGTTTCTAAGTTATGAGTCACAAATTTCAACAAAATTATTAAGAGATATTAAGAGGTAAACAAGAATCACCTTCTTCTCGCTTATGTAAGTGCCATGACCCATGAATATCAGTTTCGTAACACCAAAATATATGGAATGATTGGAGTCATTACATATATATATATAAGTATAGGCCCTTATAAAAGAACAAAAATTCCAAACGGGCGGTACATCCCTCTTAAATATTAAAATTAATCTTACAAAAACCTTTATAATAGAAACCATCTTAAGTAACTCATAATTTTTTGTAAAAACAAAAAATTCGGACACGTCAACTATACATTTTAATCCACTAAAACTAAAATTTTAATCAAGTAAACATCAAAGATGCACTTATATATAATTAGAATAAACTTGAAATTTTACATGATTCAATGTTATCACGAAGATATGAATTCAAATTTTATTAAGATCCGAATCTGTTTATAATCATTATTTAATGTATTTTTAGTTCTTCATAACTATTAGTTTTTCTAAACATGTTTAACTTTTGGATAAACTGCAAAATTGTCACTCAAAATTTTTCTCTCCTTTCTTTTTTAGTTAATGTTTTAGGAGAAAACACAAAGATCAAGAAATGCAATCATGACGATGAGGTTTTAGCCCCGTGACTAAGCTTAGTGCATAGTTAAGACTAAGCCATTGTGATTTGTGACCTAAAGGTCTCAAGGTTCAATTCTGATCACTTGATTAGGTGAATTTATTTCTTCTTTTATGTGAAGTGTGTTTCATTTTTATGTATTTCTTCCTCTAGTGAGGTTTGATTAATTCTTGATATTGTAATAGTGAATGATGTACTTGATTATGAAATTGTTTTGTACTTCCAAAAAGTGGGGCTTCAAAAAAGAAATACAATTGTTTTATTTGATTGACCAATATGGTAATAAAATCTCAATATTACCCTTTTAAAATTCATTAAAAAAGATGAAAGAGAAACTAGTTAGTATTTATTGTAGGAATAATATGAGAAATTAAGTTATTAATGCTTCCTTGAAATCTATAAATGACATAAAAAAGGACACATTTCACTCTCTAAACAACAAATAAAAAGGAACTGAGGGAGTAACTTTTTTTTTTATCCCGATATTTTAAAACTAGCAAAGGAACACCTTCTAACTATTAATTTTTTCAATTCTACTCCCTTTTTTTCGGGTACTAATAAAACATGCATTAATCTTAAGAACAAATAAACTATTGACTCTTTTAAACCGTATAGAGCAAATTTTATACGTATGTAGAATTTTTCCTATAAAAAAATACTCCATCCTTTCCAAATTAAAAGATTATCATTGACTTTTTGAAGTCAATAAAAGATATTTTCAAACTCAAAAGTGAAGTGGAGTTCTTTAATTTAAATCAATGAAAATTATAAACTATCTAAAAATTACTACTCATTGTCGAATTTATTATTTCATAATTTTTGGTGAATTATCTCAATTTTGAGTTTAAATATGTTTCAATATGATTTTCAAAAGTCAATAATGATATTATGATTTGGAGCGGAGGGAGTCTATGATATGGTAGCAAATAAAATTATGTTTAAGTTAAAAAAGAAAAGACTTTCCAATTATAAATCTAAAAAGTTGTATTTATGTAAATTTTCTATTATAAATTAGTTGGAAGTACAGTTCTTTTTTAAGATAACTTTTATTTTTATTTTTTTACAACTGGGTTTTATTATAAACTAGTTAAAAATTTATTAATTGTGATCAAAATTAAATGAATAACATCATATTTAAATTTAAAAGTATCTCAAATTGACTTTAAAAAAAATTAAACTTGATCTTCTATTTTAAAACACTAAGAATATTAACTAAATTAGGGTTAACTTCAAATTTCGAGAAAATGTACCTAGGCCTGAGAATTTCACCCGAACTAGACGGAGTCCACCCGATCTCACCCTAATGGGACTAAATTATTTAAACTCTATCAGTTATGTTTATTTGTAATGATAATATTTGATATTAGACTATTAATCACATGTCTTTCGTTTATTTTAAAAATTAGATTTGATATTATTAGTCATGGGATAATAAAATGTCTTGAAATGTGAAACTATTTAATACATTATCTAACTAGATATTATAATCCTTATCCGTTAGGATTAAATTTTTTTAGATAAAATTAATCTTTATTTTTGTTTAAAACCACCGATATATCCTATTTTATCTATTTATACTCAAACTACTGTGAGGTATCTTTGTTATTAGTGATAAGAGAATAATAGTCCAAACAGTAATTTTTTATCTAATCTTAGACAAAACACATAACATAATATTATTTTAAATTATTTCATAAATAATTTCATTCAAAATAAACATGTAAGTACGATTATTTAATTATAAGATTAGTAATGGTTTTGGGATAATAATAATTGCATGATCATAGGGTTAGGATCGGCTATGAGATATTACCCTCTCACCCTTTCTCCAGCTCTGATTATATATATATATAAATGAATTTTTAACATTATAGATTATTTTATTATAATTTTATAATATTTATTATATAATATATTGTTAGTAATAAAAATATTGTATGTTGTTTGATTTTTAATTAAAAATAATTGTATAAAATAATAAAAAAATAATTTAATTCGAGGAAAAAAGAAGAAATCGATTAAACAGGCCATGCATGGCAGATATGGAGAAAGGTCTCCGGACCATATCTGCCACGTTGCTAGGTCTAGATGAACCCTAGCCGTCCCCCACCTTTGGCATAACCTGCTTATGAGTTTATGTATACTCTCTAGCTAGATCCAACACTATAGCGGCATCACCATGTTATCCTTTAGAGAAACGTGTACTTTATCATTTTAATATTAATATTAGCATTAACATTAATATTAATATTAGCATTAAACAAAATAGTCTTGCTTTAGTTGATTTTTTCTAATTCCCTTAATTAAAAACATTTATGTTGGCTGATACAAATTGGGTTAGGAGGGCCGCTACACCGCTACAAGGTGTAGCGGCGAGCATTTCCAATCTCTATCCTTCATTATCACAATCAATGACTAAAATCATAATTGCTAGAATAGTGTCCGTGACAACGAATGAAGAGCCTATATGTAATAGTTAGCATCATATCCAATTTAGTATTAGCTAAGTTTGATTTAGACGATGTCTAATTTTATATATATTATAAAGCGGTCAGGAATGTACCCTAGCCGTCCGTCCCCCACCTTAATTTGGCATAACCTGCTTAAGAGTTTAGGGATGCATGCTTTTAACTCTCTAGATCCAACACTATAGCGGCATCACCATGTTATCCTTTAGAGAAACGTGTACTTTCTCATAAATATATAGGTTGGATATATAATACAATAGCATCGTATCCAATTTAGTATCAGCTAAGTTTGATTAAGACAATGTCTTTTATATATATATATATTATAAAGCGGACGGAAGTCGTTGATGTCAACTGTGGTGTAACTAGATCATATCTTAGCTTCCTCTTTTTGCCTATATAAATTTTATTTATTTATTATTATTTTAAATTTTTACTTTTTATATCTTATTATTTAACTTTTTAGATTTTATATTTAAAAAAAATCTATATTATTTCATTATTTGCACAAGACGTGTGTGTATCACCCAAAGCATGCCGATATATATATATATATATATATATATATATATATATATATATATATATATATATATATATGCGGCATGCAAACTGGTCTGTGGGATAACCTGAGTTGCATGCATTTGGAAGAAAAGAGTCAGTGGGTCAGAAGTTTATAGATAGATAGTAAGGTACTGCAAATACTATTTATTATATAGACTTCATTCAGATTTCAGGCTGCGAAGTGACGCAAGATTCTGATCGTATAGCGGCGTTTGGAAGCGTGCGACGAGGATTTTCATATTAACTCACTCCTTGGACTTTTCGCACTGATTTCTCTACTTCTGTCCGTGTTTTAAATGTCCGTTTGACGTAACTGTAAAAAAAAAATAGATATAAATTTTTAATAAGTATATTTATACTTAAAAACATATAGATTGAGTTCGGTTAATTGCATGATGTGAATTTTATTTTATTTAAATAATTGAGGATAATTTTGTATTTTGTAAAAAAAAAATTCAAATTTTTTTTGGAGAGTTACCAAACAATAAAAATTTTATGTTTTTAATTTCAAAATACCTTTCGTCCAACTAAAAACTCCCTGTTAGGTGTATAATATTACCAACAATAAGTCTTGGGCGACCGGATTTTGGGGACTGGTCTTGCGAACGGTAAAAATTTTTTATGACTCTCAAACAATTAATGTGATTTATTGGAACTGAAATTTTTATAAAATTCAATGATTTAGGTGTCATTTGGATACATGTAAAACATAGAATTTTACGATATGTGCAATTCTATTTTTTACATATATCGAAATGACACCTAAATTACTGAATTTTATAAAAATTCCAATCTCAATAAATCAAATTAATTGTTTGAGAGTCGTAAAAAAAAATTTACACCGGTCGCGTAGAAGGACTGTATTACTAATTGGGCTTAAAACATAAATTCCAAAATAACTTATTTGTTCAGGCGGGGGGCGAGGGGGCGGGGGGCGAGGGGGCGGGGGTGGCGGGGAGCGCAAGTGGCCTGGATGGGGACCAAGCCCAAGTATCTCTCCCTCTATATATGGAATGCAGTCAAGGTATAAGGAAGGCTCTCATAAAACTAATCTATCTATTAAATATACTAAATTACAGTACATAATAATGTTGCATGACATATGTCATTCGCAAATTATAATATATATTCTATTTAATTAATGTGCTCATTCATTAATCCAATTTTTACTTGTCCTACATAATTACACCGTTTTTTGAATTTTATAATATTATACCTTTTATAATATTATACCATACATATATATAAGTTTCAACATTACTAACCTTGACAACCCAATAAATTCGTTTTTTAAAATTCTACAGTATTATATACCATTTATAATCTTATACAATACATTATATCATACATATATATAATCCCACACTAATATGTTTAATTTATAATCCTCAAAATCTACGACTTTTCTAAACATAATTATCATATCCTAAAATCATTATTTTTCTAATATTATACCATTCATAATTATATCATACATGTATGGTATAATATTATAATACACATATATAACAAAATAACAAAATCACTACCTATCTAAACTGTGCGGATATCATTACTAATTAAATTATATTACAACATAATATTATACCATTTATAATTATATTACAACCTAATATTATAAAGTTTAAAACATTTAAAACAAAATTAAAATAACAAATAATATCAATCATGATTTACTATGTTGATTTTATAATACCCTAAATCACTACTTTTTCAATCTAAACGGTTTTTATATTATCGTTATTTAATTATTATTTCCTAAAATCACTACTTTTTAATCCCACAATAATATTTTGATTTTATAATTCCATAAATCACTACAAATCTAAACTGTTCTGATAATGTTAACTGTTCTAATGTTATCATTACTAATTTAATTATTATATCCTAAAATCACCACTTTTTTAATCCCAAATTAATATTTTAAATTTATAATCCTCTAAATCATTACAAATATAAACTGTTTTGGTAATGTCAACTGTTCTAATATTATTCTTTTTAATTTTATATTTAAGATTTTGGAAAGTATATATAAGATTTTTGCCAAATTACCAATACATTTTATATTTTATTAAGGTAAGTAACTAATAGAATCTATTCGAATTTGCTAAGTTGTAAACATATTATGTGATTATAATCCAAGTCAATGCGTGATATACTTTGGAGGAGAAAATAAAACTAGCAGACCAAACAGGATTTTAAACACGATTTGCTTTTGAATTTTTTATTTTTTAAAAAAATAACATTTTTATATTACAATAAAAAAAAATAAAGAACCCACATCGCGTGTGTAGGTGACTTTTAGTATAAATAACTAGATACAAACCCTTAAATCACTACTTTTTCAATTTAAACGTTTTTTATATTATCGTTACTTAATTATTATCTCCTAAAATCACTACTTTTTAATCCCACATTAATATTTTGATTTTATAATCCCATAAAATACTACAAATCTAAACTGTTCTGATAATGTTAACTGTTCTAATATTATCATTACTAATTTAATTATTATCTCCTAAAATCACTACTTTTTGAATCCCAAAATAATATTTTGAATTTATAATCCCCTAAATCATTACAAATCTAAACTGTTTTGGTAATAGTCAACTTGTTCTGATATTATCCTTTTTAATTTTATATTTAAGATTTTGAAAAGTATATATAAGATTTTTGTCAAATTACCAATACATTTTATATTTTATTAAGTTAAGTAACTAATAGAATCTTTTCGAATTTGATAAATAGTAAACATATTATGTGATTATAATTCAACTCAACGCGTGATATACTTTGGAGGAGAAAATCAAACTAGCAGACCAAATAGGATTTTAAATACGATTTGTTGTTGACTTTTTTATTTTTTTTAAAATAATATTTTTATATTACAATAAAAAAATAAGGAACCCACATTGCGTGTGAAAGTAATTTTTAGTATAAATAACTAGATACAAACCCCCAAATCACTATTTTTTCAATCTAAACGGTTTCTGGATTGTGGCTTTGCATGATTTGTTAAGTACTAGCATCCGATAAATTATTTTCATCATCATTAATAGTTTTTTTTGGCATTATGGTAATACTGTGAGTGCCTCTACAGTTGCCAAAAATGGATAAAAAATTAATGAGGCAATGTATTCGTTATTTAACTATAACATTGTGTTATGTATGACACGGTGCTATACTGCTATGTTTTTGGACATGGTGTTTGTTTAACATGAAGATCCAACATAATTATTAATGCTCGTGCTTTTCAATTTTCGCATGTAACATGTAATTTTCATTCAGGACTGAGGACCGAAAGTGGGACATTCTTCCGCTGTTTCCTCTTTCGTTTGGATGTTAGAATTCTGGTGCAAGTAAGCGTATATGAAGACATGAACTCTTTAAAATACATCAAGTACCTGTGTCAGATATTTGAGGCTTGGTGAGGTTTGTGTAATATGTAACAGACTTCAAATATGCCACTATCAATCATATCAATATAACAATTCGATGACATTGTAGATTACACTTTCTAAATATTTGTTACTACTTTAGATTGAAAGAGGTACCCATTTTAAACCCTATTGTTTACATTATAAATATTTTTATCAAAAAAAATAAAAATAAATATATATATACGGTCCCGATCTTAAGCTTATCCTTTATTCAACATATTTTGCTTACTCTCCCTTAGCGACGGACCGGACGACGGTTCGGTCCATTGCTATATATACAACTATCGTCTTAGCTTTTAGCGACGGACAACATATAGACGACGGTTGTATATATAACGACGTATCGAATTGTCGCCCGGTCCATCGCTAAAAAGGGATAAGCAAGATATGTTGGATAAATGGTAAGCTTAATATATATAGACACACTACAAGAAAAAAGCCTATCTGCGACCGCATATCAGCGACCGCATGCGGCCGCAGATAACCATCTGCGACCGTTTGCGGTCGCTGATATGCGTCGCATAAAATCTGGTCGCTAGAATGCACATCAGCGACCACTATTAGCGACCGCATTATCTGCAACCGAAATTAGCGACCGTTATTGTCCTTTCGGTCGCTAAAATGAGTCAGCAAGGTTCAGGACCACAGGCTGACGTGTGCCACGTGTCAGCGACTGCAAACAGCGACCGCATGCGGTCGCTGAAATCCCCATATGATTAGCGACTGCTTTATACTTATCAGCGACCGTATGCGGTCGCTGATGTAAAAAAACATTGGAACCAGAATTTTGCTGTTTTGTCGAATTCCCAAAAAACTGTACCTGTTTTGTACAGGTACAGTTTATATACCTGTTTTGTACCTGCTTTATCCCAACACATAAACATTCACAACAATATAACATCCATCGTCCATTTACCGACACATACACCAAACTAGTATATAAATTATATATAAACTATATAAACCTTTAAAAACCGATATAAATTGAATAAATATAAACAAATATAATCTTTAAGCAACATACAGACATCCAAAGAATGAATATAAAAGTATAAGATTCTCAAATAACTACAAAACAACACTAAATCAGTCGTCAAGCATCATTGTCCAAATTAGTTTCTCCTTGATCTTGATCACCTTGTAATTAACAAAAAAATAAAACAAATTACATATAATATAGTATATATGTTGATACTGGTGTTACGATCGACAATATACAGTTGTTTTTAAACACAACAATATATATATATATATATATATATATATATATATATATAAGTCACTACTTTGATTGTAATAAATAAGATTGATTACCTCGTCGCCATGCCCATGCTGTGATGCTGCTGCTGCCGCCACTGCATCAGCTAACTCATTAGCACTCAGAGCCGCCAAATGCCCGCCCAGTATCTTTAGAAGATCGCGATCTTGACATATAGCTCTCACACAGTCAGCAGGAGTATGAATGGCTGGATGACTCGATGACTGTGAAGACTGGGTAGCAGAGCTGCCTGAGCCACTGAAGGATGGGCGTCGTCGTTGTCCTTGACCTTTGACGTAGTTCTTCTTCACAACAGACGCCCTCTCCCACAATTCTTGATCAATTGGCGGACGTGGGGTGCCTTCAGGATAGCGCTCATTCAATAAAAGCTTATAAGTATCCTGTCATCATGTTAACAATTAAATAGTTAAAAATAAATTGGTAAAATTCTAAAGAATGACTGTAAAACTTGATAAGTAAGATTAAGTTGTTGAAACTTATTACCGCTATGTGGACAGCATCAGGCAGACCATCACGGGTGGCCACGTACACATCCAGCCAATGGATAGGCTGACCTTGAGACTGAGACTCCTATACAAAATATATTCCAATATTACTAAGTACACATGTGATATTCTACAATTTATAATTGCAAACATATTAAAACTATTCATACGTACCCTGGCAGTGATATGCTACAACTGTGAAATACTGCCGCCTCTGTAGGTTCCTTTAGCCTTTTCGCCAGGTACACCCGAGGATCTATTAGTGGTGGCAGTCTTGCGTCTTTTGACCCAGGTCTCATCTCTCCATTGGGCACACATCTCAGCCCATATGGACTGGGTGCACCACCAGGGGCTATGCTCATGCATGTAATCCTCACCCTGGCCTGGATGGTCGATCGATGCATTGTGAAGGGCTTTTTGTCGTTCTTTGTTCAAATTGTCTTTGGTGCGGGCGGCGCACTTCTGCCAAAATAGTGTCTGTATCACTGAAGCCTGCGCGTCTTCCCATCTATACCTTTTCTGCAAATAAAATAACAATAATAATATTAAAATGATACTTTTAACATATAATCCAACACTATTAAACAATTATCCTTAGAATATTATATTATCTATCATAATTAAAAGAAATACCTGAAATTCAGCCCAAACTGCATCCTTGTGGGCGATAGGTGTGGTCGCCCACGTAATCACAGGTGTGGGCCAATTCTGTAAGCACAATTGTGATATGCACTTGACGATCTTATTATCTGAAAAATCACTATAATATACAATAATTTACATCAAAGATAAGTAGATATATTAAAGCAATTTACATTAGTTATATATCTTGTATAAATGGAATCTAAAATGCTTATATATAAATGATGCGGGACGTACGTGCTATTCGGAGGAGGACGAATCTGAATAAGAATCCGATCATCCGGATTAGTAGGGGCCTTGGGCACATGATTAGGCCCCCTACCCAAGCCGCGCTTTTTCTGCGCTGCTTCAGAAGCCATCTATATATTACAAATTTCAAAATGTTAGTATGAGTTCTATTTGATTACATGTATATATGAATATAAATTGACAATAATGACAGGAAATTGCATTTAAATAGTTAAGTACATAAACATGTCAGTGATATAAAGATGTTAGTATGAGTTATATTTGATTACATGTATATATGAATATAAAATGACAATAATGACAGAAAATGCTAAACATGTAATGCTAAACATACATTTCATTTGTTCAAGTGTCAATGTCTGATTCAGAATCATCTTGTATACGTATTGCAGATTCATAACCATCATCTGCTTCAGATTCAGTGTCAGATTCAGTTAGTAACTCTTCCTCCTCAGTATCAATGTCATCTAACACAAGTATTGACTCAGGATCTAATTCATGTGGTTCATCTCCACCATCTAACTGGATTACTTCATTGTCGTCCTCCACATTTATTATAGTTTGAGCATGAAGCATATACTCTTGGTAAATCTCCCCATCAACTACTTCTACACGACTGCGCGCGGGAGTATGAATTACAACTTGCCAATCTGTAGGCGGTCTATCCCTTTTCTTAATAGGACTAGGAGTGTAGTATACTTGTACTGTTTGAGTTGGTAAAACAAATGGTTCGTTGGAGTACGCAGACCTATGGAGGTCAATATCGACGATTCCATGTCTGTCAACACGTATCCCTTTTTCTGAATCAAACCAACGACACTTGAACAAGTTAATATGACCCCCGTACGTGCCCTTGTACGACAACTCTACGATTTCCTCCAACTCCCCATAAAAGGCACGACCAAGCTCATTGTAACAATCTCCTTGGACACACACTCCAGAGTTTGTTGTTCTTTTACCGCGCCCATATGGCTTTGTATGAAATTCACAACCATTTATTTTGTAACCATTGTGGCTGACTTGGTCCCTATCTGGTCCCATAGCTAGGACTTGTACATTAGCCGGAATCGTTGATCCCTCAGTCAAAGCCTACAAAAACTCCATCTTATTAAATGAAGTCATCGTTAATATGGAGTATATATATATATATATATATATATATATGTCGTGCTTAAGAAATTGAACTTACTTTGTCCTTTAGCCAAAGTGCAAATTTTTTATCACGATTGATTTGAATATCTTTATCAGTTATGCCGGGATGCTTCACTTTTAACTCGTCATCGTACAATCTATACAATGTTATAAACATTAATATATTGGAATGTATATTACATGTCATTGAAAGTTAAGGGATAAATTTTCAAGTTTACGTGTGTACCTCACAAATTGGTCGATCTCCTCGCAATTGAGAAGAATGTAAGTATGTGCAGCATGTAATTCCAGCTCAGAGAGGAATATGCGCTTCCCTTTTCCATAAGCGCGGCCCGATAGACCAAATACAGAAAGCCGACCATTTAGTTCAACATTTCCCCCATCATCATGTCTCGAGACTCGATTGGCCTTTGTCAAGACTTCGTCCGGAAAATAGTCTGAGACAAACGTAGATATCTCATCGAAACTGTATGCCTCACATATCGACCCCTCGACATAAGCTTTATTCTTAACCTTCCTCTTAAGGTTTCCCATCACCCTTTCGAAAGGGTACATCCATCTATATTGAACTGGACCCCCAATACGAGCTTCATAGGGAAGATGGATTTGCAAATGCTCCATGGAGTCAAAAAAACCAGGCGGGAATATTTTTTCCAGTTTACACGTGATCTCTATGATGTTCTTCTCAAGTAGAGATATGTCCTTCTCATTTAATGTTTTTGAACATAAGTCTTTGAAGAAACGACTAAGATCCGTCAAAGCATCCCATATTGGTTTATCAAGCAGATCCCGAAATGCTATAGGCATGAGTCTCTCCATGAACACATGACAGTCATGACTCTTCATCCCTTGCAATTTTCCACCCGTAACACACCTTGCAATGTTTGACGCATATCCATCTGGTAGTTTCAGAGACTTAACCCATGTGCACACATCTTCAACTTACTTTTTGGACAATGTGTACCTTGCATGCGGTTTGACAATCTTACCATTAGGAGATTCATAAAGTTCTAATTCAGGACGCTTACAAATATCTTTCATGTCCAAACGTGCCTTATCATTATCTTTTGTCTTCCCCGTAACATTCATCACGGTGTTAAACACATTGTCGAACACATTCTTCTCAATATGCATCACATCTAGATTATGACGAATCAAATTTGTAGACCAATAAGGCAATTCCCAAAAGATGCTTCTCCGAACCCAGTTATGAGACTCGCCAAACCCATTGATTATGTTTGTGGCATCAATCTTACCAAATGGGATGACCGGCAATCTCATCACACGGTCACGTATCTCCGTCCCCGACAATCGCGGTGCAGGAATATCATTCTCTACTTTCCCTTTCCTGAAGTGTTCTCTATTTCTTCGAAACGGGTGGTCTACCGGCAAGAAACGACGATGACAGTCAAACCAGCAAGGCTTTCGACCTTTTGATAGATTGAAAGACTTTGTATGCTCCATACAATACGGACAAGCCAACTTCCCGTGTGTACTCCATCCAGCTAACATACCATAGGCAGGGAAATCACTTATAGTCCACATAACCGCTGCCTTAAGGTTAAAATTTGTTTTCGTTGCAACATCCCAAGTCTGTACTCCATCCTCCCACAATACCTTCAACTCATCTATAAGAGGTCTCAAGTAAACATCTAAGTTCTTTCCAGGACTCTTAGGACCAGGAACCACGAGTGAAAGAAACAAGTATGATTGTTTCATACACATCCATGGAGGCAAGTTGTACGGAGTAACAATCACAGGCCAACATGAGTACGGAACAGCTGAGTGGCCGAACGGGTTGAATCCATCAGTGGACAAACCAATCCTCACATTTCTACGTTCCAATGCAAATCCAGGATGTGCTAAGTTAAAATTCTTCCAAGCCTGCCCATCTGCGGGATGGTTAAGTTCTCCATCTTTAGCTGGAGATTTCGCATGCCAAGTCATATGTTCAGCTGTTCTTGAAGACATGTACAACCTTTTTAACCGATGCGTAATTGGAAAATACCTTAAAATCTTAAAAGGTATACTTGTCTTTTTTGTAGTCACACCCTCTTTATTAGGCCTGAACCGATCATGACTGCAAAACGTGCACCTTGTCTTTTGTTCATTTTCCTTATAAAACAACATGCAATCGTTCGAACATGCATCGATCTTTTGGTATCCAAGACCCAACTTCTTCACCATTTTTTTACAGTAGTAGTAGTTATCGGGTAATTTTTCATCGTCTGGCAACATACTCTTAATGGCCTTCAATAGCGACTCAAAACACTCATGGCTCATGTTGTGATCAGCCTTGATGTTAAGTAATGTCGCCACTGCAGACAATGTAGTGTGCTTGGTGCAACCATGCCACAACGGCTCGCTACCCTCGTCTAACAACTTAAAGAACGCTTTGGCATCAGAATTCATAGGTTGCTCTCTGCCTTGTTCCCAATCAAAATCCGGCCCTGCAATATCATGAACCATGGCATTCATACGATGGGTACTGCTGCCCGGAGTGTGTACTTGTGCATAGCCACTATCTCTTCTCTGCCCATGTGCCCACCAGCATTCTTCATAATTTCTCATGAACCCAGAAACAAGTAAATGATAGTTTACTATGTCTCTGTCCATATAATTTTGATTTTTACACTTCAAACAAGGGCATCTTATCTTGTTCTGACCATTCACACATTCCGGATGACTATATGCATAATCTAGAAACACTTGACAACCAGTTCTAAATTCAGTTGTAGCACCTATTTAGGAACTTGACTTTCGTTTTCTCATCCAACTTCGGTCTGAATAATGGTCCATGATACCACGGTACCTATTGCAAACAAGAATTATTGTATCCCCTTGTTAGATATTTACAATTCAGCCCAATGTCATTTATGATGCATATAAATACATATAGATGAATCCTTATGTAAGCATATTACTTGAGCATACTTGTAAGCATATGCGTTAAGCATACTTGTAAGCATATGACTTGAGCATACTTGTAAGCATATGATTAACATTTAAGCATAATTGTAAACATATGACTTGAGCATATACACGTATATGATTAACATTTCAACATACATGTAAGCTGTTATTGTTTGAGGGTCTTCAAACAACAACACAGCTCCAACCATACATGTTCAAACCATACTTCTCCCATCTTCAAGCTTCAAAGGAAACTAGTTGATTGGTGACGCATTTAATTCTCTTGTCTGAATACTTCCGTCCTGCCTGGATTTATGATATAGCTGTAGAATCCTAACTTGATTAGTCATAGTTCTTCTATAGGATCATAGATTATTCTTGTTAACATAACCTAAGCCCCTTGAACCTATAACATCTTCCCATTATAACAGTTCAACTAGATCAATTTCATTCTTGTTCTTTTTGTTTAGTGTTTAATTAATTTTGCTTCCTAGATAACCCTTTATATTTAATACTAATAGTCTATGCTTTATATGTGAAGAAGAGGAGCTTACATAGAGAAGACTCGGAGAGGCAGTTCATCCGATGCTCTATTCTTTTGGATGTCAGTCATTTTCTTATTCTTTTTTGAAGCAAGTTTGTAGTAGGTTATATTAAGATTGTGTTTTGTACCTAAAAATATTAGGCACTATTTTCTAGCTGTTCTGTTGTGCAAACTAAGTAAACTGTATGTGATTATATATGTGGGTTGTATGCCTCCTATTCGTTGGTCGTAAATAAATTCTCATCCATCCAACAGTAGAGAGAAATTTAGTGAATTTGCTTACTTATAATATTAGCTTTTTAACTTATTATTACACTATTTTATTGAAACCATACCTTTTCCATTTGAATGTGTCAAGAAGTAATATTTCTTGTTGCCGTGGGTGGTAGAGTTTGTTGACTTATAATTTATTTTTTTAACTAAGAAAAATAAGATACTAAGAAAAAGAGAAGATTCATTGATATTGGGTGGGTAAGCCAAGTAAAGGCTGTGCTTTTTAATTTATGGTAGACTTGTTTAAAATTATTTGGGATTCCTAATACCTAATTTATAATATAGCATCTAAGTTTGCATATTGGAAAATCAGTACTCTATATTGGGTTGGGTTGGCTATTACAATTATAAAATTATAATCAGTACTCTATATTAGTCATCCAAAATGATCACTAAATACATATGTGATCACAAATTTTTATTTATTTATTAGTTGACAACTAAGTAAATGGTAACTTAGTAATGTTACAAAGAATATATATATAGTATACAATACCCAAATTAAACCTAATTACCCAAATTAAATCTAATTATCCAAATTAAACCTAATTAAGGGTTCTTAACAATGGGGTATACATACACCAAATTAATCAAATTTATGTATATATATATACATATTCATAGCAACAAATCAATATAATAACATGTATATATGTATATATATATATATATTCATAGCAACATATCAATGCATATATGTATACATTACCCAAATTAATCATTCATTGTATACCAAAATCATTCATAGTATAACTAATATATACCTAAATGTCGGCGACGATAGCAGCGGGCGGTGGCAGCGAGACGGTAGCAATGGGCGGCACCTCTTCTCCCTATTCTTCTCTCCCTTCTCCCTCTTCTCTCCTTCTCTGTCTCCCTCTTTTTCTTTCCGTTTCGCGTCTGTTGTCCAGGCCTGTTGCTGAGAACATTTAAAAGCATCAGCGACCGCTTTCAGCAACCGCATACGGTCGCTAGTTTTTAATGACGTGGATATATCAGCGACCGCATGCGGTCGCTATCACTCCTTGGTCGCTGAAGAAAAGACCGCGAACAATTCACGCCAATTTTTAGGCGGCAAAAACACACCTGCGACCGGATAGCGACCGCATGCGGTCACAGATATAAATTAGCGACCAGATTTTATGATGGTCGCCAAAGGCGGTCGCTGATTCCACCACTAGCGACCGTATTTTGCGGTCGCTGATATATTTGATCGCTGATAGCCTCTTTTCTTGTAGTGACACACACACACACACACAACTCATGTTATATAATGTCCTAGGTTTAGTGATCAGATTAATTCTATACTTGGATATGTATTTGCGTACAAAACTTTTACCAAACTCTATGTAATATATGCTACCAAAATTTGATCATAGCACAACAATCTACCATCTTTTTATTATATTTTAATTTATTAATTGCACGTACAAATTTATTATTAACAAAATGAATAATTCCGTCGTAACGCGCGAATTTATATCTAGCTATAAACGAAAATGAAGAATTTTAGCCGCTTCATTCTTGAAGATATAATATATGTCACACTTATGAGGAGAGAGAAAGAGAATGTAGAAGGTATAAGTGATTTTTTTTATATTTTATTCTTTTTGAATAAGAACATAGAATAATTATCATAGATAAATTTATCAAATTATAAAAATACTCGAGGGGATACTTATTACAGTCTCAAATTGAAACTTCAAACTCGATATATATATATATATATATATTTAAAAATAGATAAAAATAAACTGACATTAACAGTTCTTCAACTCAAGCAAGGAACAAGGCCGACCCTCATTACAATCCCACACCTAAATCTGAATAAATGTCTTAATTCATTAATGCAAATCAAACATCCTCCAAGGTTAGATCATAAACTCAAAAAATGCTCTATATAATTAGAAAATCTCAAATTAGGAGAAAAAGACTACAGAAATTGAAAAAAAAAATCAAATTAAAAGAAATAAAATCTCATAAAAGGGCAAAAAAAATTCCATAAAAAAGAAAAATAAGAAAAATTAAAAGGAAAAAAATATTGAAAAAGGGGTCTCTTTAGTATAAACTAAATTAGATACCCTCGTCAAATATAAATATTATATGGAGTTTAGGGTTTTTTTTAAAAAAAGAAAGAGAGAGACCAGGGTTTGATACAGGTGATGCTTGATTATATCATGATCAGTAGAAGATTGCAGTAGGGATTTTGGAGGTTATGCATAATTAGTACTCCCTCCGTGTTCACATATACAGTAGGGATTTTGGAGGGTATGCATAATTAGTACTCCCTCGTGTTCATATATACATCACGTTTTAGATTTATGCACAATAATTAAGGTAATTATTTATGAATTACAATCCCCTGATTATCATGTCAATCTGTTTTTGCCACTCAGAGAGTCAGAGCTCCATCATCGTCTTAATAATATACTCCCCTGACCCCTCTCATTCAAATAGAATTACTTCCTCCTACGGGTGTAAACGAGTGCAATTTGAGGGAACATTTTTTTGTACAGATTAACTCAAAAAAATTGAGTTTGAATTCAACTCTGATCGGATAAGAAATTTTTAATTTTACACTAAATTCGACTCGAAACATTACTCGAATCTATTTGGTTCGCAAGTACGTATTTGACTTGTTTACAAAGCGAGTGATTCGTGAGCCTTCAAAACGAGTTTCGAATATGAATTGTCTCACTTGAAATTGAACCACCATATATTCAACTTATTACTGAACTATTGTTTATATATAAAAAAAAATTCACTTTCATTTATGTAAAGAAATTACAAAGAATGTAATACAAATTAACAATTAATTCATTGATTTATTCAAGTACAAGCTTACACAATTACATAGTACACTTATAAATTATAAAGATTGATACAAATATGGATCATATAAATTATAGATCATACCAGTATTCGAATATGATCCATCAAGTAGGTATCGAGTATAATTCATGAAAAAATAAAATACTCGAACCCTAATCTGAGTGAACAGTACTGGTATGCTCAAATTTAACTTGTGCATCATTAAATAGAAAATGAGTATGGATCGAATTCGACTCGGGTCAACTTTGAATTCGAGCTTTAGATCATATTTTCAAACCAATCTCGAGTCGAGTACAAAGCTACTCGGCTCGGCTAACACCTCTACCCCCTCTGTCTCCAAAAGAATGATAGAATTACAATTTTTATACAAATTAAGGTAATGAAAAACTTAAGAGAGAATATATATTTTTCCCAATCTACCCTTATCCTCGAGTAATGTAATAAGTTGATATTTGTATAAATTAATATATTTAGTTAGATTTTGGGTAGAGAGAATTAATGATATGAGTGATTAACTATTGAGACAAGTAAAATATGATAATAAGTCAAGAATAAATTTGTCCGAGTAAAACTTTATGTAGTACTTTTATAATACTTTTGATGACAAGATTTTTTATCACTTCAATCATTCCTTGGGGACGAATGGAGTAATTTTTTTTAACAAAAATAATAATTATTCACAATTTTATAATATATTATGTAAATATTATAATTGTGTAATATATGTATTATGCTAGGTCAATATTTTTAATGTTGAAAATATCAATTTTCTTAAAACTTCTTTGAATATTTATATATATATATATATATATATATATTGTTTAAATTGTGTATTTGTTTGATTTTATAACATTATTTTTTTTATATTCAAGTAGTTTTTGTGGGAGAAAGGGAGTATAATAGTATATATGCGTGACTATAATGAGCTTCTGAAAAGTCACTGTACAAATAGAATTGAAAAAGGAGTATACTTCAGACTGATGACGTTATTAGCGTCACGTGAGCCAAAAGACCAAGATACTCGCTAGCTACCAATTTTTACACTTATTTGAGTATCTTGATATTATTTACGAGCATTAATAATGCCAAAACGCGCCAAATTCAGACTGCCATTGCATGATATGAATTTGTATGACATGTAGTATTATCAAACTCTATTCGTATTTGTTGGATTAAAAATTCGATTCGAATTCGACTTAAAATATAAATAATTTAAATATGTACGGGCACATTTTAAAGTTTGATAAATTACTCGAATTTTCTCAAATTATAATTTTCTATTGATACTCGGATCATATTGGTTCGAAAAGATCAAACTGTTCAGGCTCGATTTGAAATCGTGCTCGACTCGATAAATTTTGTAAACTAAATCATAGCCACTCAATACTCGGCTCGACTCGATTCATTTATACATTTACAATTCAATGCAAAGTTTTGAATCAGTCACCCATTTATGGATTAAATAATTAGACAAATGTTGTATACTGTATTTAAATAAAATTTTATAAAAATATATCATATGAGTTGGAGTCCTATATTAGAGAAATAATGAAACGATGAAGGATTTATATATATATATATATATATATGTATATATTCGTTCTTAGTTCGCTTCTTAAGGATCGTTGGAGAAAGGACCGTATATATACGAATGACATAAGATCTAACAACTTAAGCTTTTAAGCCAAATTGAATTTCAGACAGATGTCTTAATGTCTTGCGTATGCATATTGACACTGCGGGCTCTCCCGAGCTCGGATTCTCTCCCAGCTCTGGTTCTCTCCCAACATATACACTAGTATAATTTTAATGGTTAGGAAAGACTAAATAAAGAGAAGATACTGTTGTCTGCTGACACATAATATTTGGTGAACTATTTAGTGAGCGGGACATTTGGTAGTATTTTACAAGCAAAACATGTTCAGTTTCTTTCTTTTTGAGGCTCTTTCTTTAAGTTCACTGTATGTTCGATTATTATCGTCTATAGAATTTACAGTGTAGGGTTACGTAAGAAATTAAAATAGATAGTGTGTTTGAGTTATGAGTTAAATAAATTACATTTATAATAAATTATTTCTGGACAAATTAAAATGATTATCAAGTACATTTACAACTCGCAATAAACCTTAGTTTGTAATTTACAGTATAATATACCAATGATTAAGTGCTATGTGTCAGAAAATTATTGGTAATCTAGACTTTTCACTTACAAAGGCCTAGTAAAACATACGCCATAGCATCTAGTTGCCCAACTCATTGGAGAAGGAATAGTCCATACCTAATATTCCCTTCGTACTTCAAAAATTAGTTCTGTCATTTTTTTTATGAGTAAATTGACAATTTTTATAATTAAAATTTATACTAATTTATATATATATAAGTACAGAAATCATAACCATAAGAAATTTACTACTATCTCTAATTTCTTGAGTTTAAAAATATAAATATATATGTTTAATTTTTAATTCTAAAATTGATCAATTTATTCAGAAAAGTCAAATTAAGTCAATTTTTATGAAATGAAAATAATATGTAAAAGTGTGTAAGGCGAGAAAAATTGGTAATTAATTAAAAAAAATCAGCGAGTTGACTCGGTCGGTGATCATCATATATAATATAATCAATGTTGAGTTGACCCGTAAACATAATGTAATCGATATCTGAGTCGACCAATAATTCATATTGAGTTGATTTGGATGGTTCTTTGATTCATTATATCTGACTACAAAGGATATAATACTCCCTCAATTCCATATTATCAGTAACTAAAAGAATATGTACACTTATTAAGAACAACAATTTATAATTTAGTTTTAAGATGAAAATAACACTATTATCCTTTATTGAGAAAATGATAGAGAAAAAAGAATAGTTATTTGATTGTATTAAATATTCTTGGAAAAAATATAAATGAGTATTATAGGAAAGAAAACTTACATTCTCTCTTATATATATATATTAGCAAACTGGCTATAGCGACGGTTCAATCCGTCGCTATAGCATAGAAAGCCGATACTAGCTATGATGATTGTTCGTACCGTCGGTATAACTCAAAAAATCGATTTTTCGTGATTTAGCGTCGGACAAACCGTCGTTATAGCCGATTCGTCTTTAGTTCGTTTTTTCGAACTCATTGGAGAATTTTATATATATATATATAGGGGTTCAATCCATGGCAACCGGTTGCCATGGTTACTATTCAGCAACCAATCTCTCCACCGTTGATCAAGTTAATGAATGGTTGAGATTTAAAAAAAAAAAAATTTGCGAAGAGCCGCTACTCCTAGGAGCGGCTGGCTAAAAGACAAAAAAAAAAAGTTGACCGCTACTTATAGTAGCGGCTACTCTTCCCTCCTTTACTTTATGCCTTTGTCCCATTTTGTTTGTCCATTAATATTACTAAATAATATATTAATATTAATAATATTAACTAACTAATAATAATATTAAAAATAATATTAAATAGCTAATATTTTTTTGTCCCACTTTTAAAATAAATATTATTACAAAATTATTATTTAGTTAATATTATTATTAATATTAATATTATTTTATTACTTGATTAAAATTTACAAAATTAATAAATATTTATTTTATTAATTGATTAAAATTTTACAAAATTAATAAAATAATAAAATAATAATTTTGTAATTTTACAAAAAAAAAATTACAAAAATTTATTTTTGTAATTTTGTAATAATGAGACAAGTTGTTTACTAATTTTGTAATATTATTTTATTAATTTTGTAAAATTTTAATCAATTAATAAAATAAATATTTATTAATTTTGTAAAATTTTAATCAATTAATAAAATAAATATTTATTTTAAAAGTGGGACAAAAAAATATTAGCTATTTAATATTAATATTTGTTAGTTAATATTATTAATAATAATATATTATTTAGTAATATTAATGGACAAACAAAATGGGACAAAGGCATAAAGTAAAGGAGGGAGGAGTAGCTGCTACTATGAGTAGCGGTCAACCTTTTTTTTTTTTTTTTTTTTTTTTGTCTTTTAGCCAACCGCTCCTAGGAGTAGCGGCTCTTCCCAATTTTTTTTTAAAATCTCAATCATTCATTAACTTGATCAACGGTGGAGAGATTGGTTGCTGAATAGTAACTATGACAACCGGTTGCCATGGATTGAACCCCATATATATATATATATATATATATATATATAATAAACTAAAACGTAAATTATAATGAAATGGAGGGAGTAATATGAGTATTATAAGAAATAGAACTTAGATTCTCTTAAATATATATGCAAACCACAATTATTTTGACATGTACTACAAAATAAGCTAAAACCACGTTACTTAAAAATTATAATTAATGAAAATGGAGGGAGTAATGTTTAGTAGTTTTTCCTTTAATTTCTGTTAATAACAAATGTCCTGCATGCATGAATTTTGTTGATTCATAGATCAAGACCTTTTTACATGCATGTAGGTGGTGGTGAAGACTGAAGAGTCACAAATAATATGTTTCTTTTGTTACAACATATTTACTATATATACCCTCTAATTCCCTTTAAAAAGATCATGCCATATGAAAAGGAAAAAAAAAATAAAGGAGATATAAATTTTACAATCAAGATTAGAGTAGGAATCCAGTTCTATAATTTAGTCAAAGTTTCACATCATCTAACCTATACGAGGAAGAGTAATTTTATATTTATACACAATTAAACCCTAGATAAAAATTTGTCTACAAATATTACTATCCCATGTATTAATTAAATAGTTAATATTTTTTATACATAAAACGTTCATAAACTTTATTAATAATCTAAATGTTAAGATTCAAATATTAATTTTTATCTCTAGCTAGTTATATATAGCTGTTTGTTTGTGTATAATTTGATGCACGTATAACGTAACTACTAATAAAATTATGCGTTACCCCATTTTGTTTGATAATAAGAAGCAAAAACAAGAACAAATTGAACCATTTCTTTTAAAACAAACTTACCAATGCATATGTACAACTGTAAAGAGTGAATTACCAAAAGATCGAAATTTCTCTTCTCTAATTAAGATTTTACTTTTACATGAAAGCTAATAATCATACATTCCCAGAGAAGAACAAAAGCAGATCTCACGCAAAAATGGTTAATTTACAGCTGAAAACATTCAAAAAGAAAGGAAGAGAGCAACAATAAACATAGAAGTTCTAATTGGGTGATTGAAGAATGAGATACCCCTAAAAAACCAGCTTCCTAAAAAACCCAATATTTTTGATATTTTCACAGTGAACTTCTCTCGCATCAAAGTATGGTGGATCCCACTTTCATCCGAGAGAAATATGTGAAAATATCATTTTTCTATATTTTGGAACAAGGTTATTGTAGGATAACACGAGCTATATATAAATTAAATATTCTGGCAGTCCTTATTTATATATCCTCCATTGGTCAGAAATATCTCTTGCAATTTTAACGGCATCTGATGCAGTCCCAAGAAGCCCTCTTCTGGTGAATCCCACCGTATACAATCCTTTCTCTCCTTTCCAACCATTTGGAAATGGTGTTCTTGGCATGCCCTCTTTTGTAAAGAAATCACAACCCTGCAGTACTCCATCAAATAATATTCATAAGCACGAGTTATATTGACTCAACAAGTAACATATCTTAAAGGCTGATGCATTTCCCTGCTTGTTCTTCTACCGGCTTATGAAACGTTCTAGTGCGTTGAAAGTTCTAAATGCATTTGAAAATCTTGTTTGTTCACAAATAATTTATTCTAAACGCAATTTATTTAACTAACAAATGCAACATACCATTTCTTATTAGGTGGCTAAACACAATAAAAATGCTATAATCGTCAGTAACCGACCGTTTAAAGAAACACTTATCGAGTTAGAGCATCACTAATGTCATATTATGTGCTAGTCCAAATTGATTATTCCATTTACCGTCTTATTTTCTGTCTCATCCCATGTCAGAGTGTCACGTGTAACTCGATTACTTTTTTATAGTTAAATTTATAAATAGATAAAAGATTAGTGACACCAAGTCAGCGATACATGGGATGAAAGGGACAGGAGATGAGACAAAAGTTGGGACAAAGGATCTGAATTCACTATGTATACCTAATTTACTAAGGTACTAGGCAATGTACTACATTCTATAGTTTGAAATATAGCATGCTATGTAGCAATTGCACATAAACAATTTTTGTTGTTGTGTCACTTGAATAGCAAACTAGAAATATTGCTTACATAGCGAGTTAAATAAATAAAAAAAAGGAGAAAAATAGAATTGAACTTGTTGCAATGTTATTGAATTGGAACAAGCCAAGACAGAAAAGAGCAAAAGGAAGACTTTCAAAATTTGCTTTTTCATCGGAAAAATAGAATATTTATATGATAGTTGCACATCATCAGCCAAAAAAAATATTTTGAAAAGAATTGTTCAGAAGCAGGGGATCGATAGATAATCCAAACAAATGGCGAAATGTGCTTTATATGTATAACTAAGAATTAAACACGAAATGTAACTTATTTCTATAGACTGTACAAATAAACTGTCAATAGAGTTGCTCGAGCATACCTTAAGCCAAAAAGGCACATTGCTCTTATAGCCTGTTGCCAACACTATAGAATCAAATTCTTTCTCAACGCCATCCATAAATTTGGCCCCATTTCTTGTAATCTCTTTAACTTCTGCCATTAACTGCAAAAACATCCACAAAATTAGCCCGAAAAACCTCTAATTGTACACTCCACAATTTAAGGGCTCATTGTTATAACTTACCTTGATTTTACCGGATTTTATTTGTGACAATGCTCCTCCGTCAAGCACGGGTGTCTTTCCGGTGGCGTTTTTAAGCTCAATCGGACCGGTTTTCGGTCTTCGCAGGCCAAGCCTCTCTGTATTGCCTAGTGTGAAGTTAGACATTAGTAGGAGTAGCTTGTCTACTAGTCTTAGAGGTAGCCATTTGAGTAGTGCCATAGCTATGCCAAATGTAGACCTGCCAAACATCTCCCTAGGTAGAACATGAACCTGAATTATCAACCCAGAAAAAAACAAAATTAGGCAAACCCCCAAAATAATCCCATATCAATAAAACTTCAAGAACTTATTATAACTACATGATTTCAAACGTACCAAAAATACCCAAATTTAAAAGTACGTAAAAATCCCAACTGGATGATTGGAATTTACCAAAATCATTAATTTTCCGACATCAAGAAATTTGACCAAAATTCAAATTTTGACCACATACATATAGTGATCGTTGGTCTACCCTTCTATGAAATGCGCACTTAGACTTTTTTAGTCACCAAAAAACTTAAAAAGCTTATTATAAATGCAATTTATTTAATTCGCAATGCACAATACTAAACTCTTAACACTATAAATGTACCGTTTTAAACACCTATAGACGTTAGTAACCGAAATATTTTATATATATATATATATATATATATATATGTATAGAGGGGGAGTGAGAGAGAGAGAGAGAATGCTGAAGAAAGATTTTGATGAACTTACAGAGTTTCTAACAACCAAATGAGGAATGGCATCGTGTCTACAAAGGTCTAAACTAACTTCCATACCAGAATTCCCACACCCAACAACCAAAACCCTTTGCTTCCTAAACCCCCAGCCAGATTTATACCCATTTGTATGCACCACAAGACCATTAAACCTCTCAATCCCCGAAATCTCGGGGATCACCGGCTCGGCATTTTCTCCTGTAGCAACCACAAGCCACCGGGAAATGTACTCGCAATCCTGAGTCTTCACCCTCCAAAACCCACCACTCAAATGATCAAATTCAGCCCTTTGCACCACTTGATTGAACTTGGGCTTAATTGAAAAGTGCTTAGCATAAGCCTGCACGTATGAAATGAATTGATTTTTTGTTGGGTATTTCGGAAAACTTTCCGGGTACCCAAACAATGGAAGCTCACAAAACTGTTTGGGAATGTGGAGTTTAAGGCGATCATAAGTTTTTTGTTGCCATAAAGAAGCTACACAATCACTTCTTTCAAGAATCAAAGAGGGGATTCCATTTTCTTTAAGGCAAGCTGATACTGCTAAGCCAGAGGGTCCTGCACCTACTATGATAGGTCCTTGGACCCAAACACCATTTGGTTTATTTGTTTCTTCTTCTTGTAAAGAACCCATTTTCAAGAAAAGGGAAAGGAAAACAGGAGGGAAAAGAAAAGTAAAGAGTGCTCTTTTTAACTCTGTAAAGCTCTGTTTTTTGGCTCTGTTTTTCTGAGGAAGATTGTGATGCGTCAAGTGGGAATTTGAAGGAGTGGCGTGTGAATTTGGTGAATGAATTGAAATGGGTTGTGATAAATAAATGAAGGTGAGGAATCAGAGTTTATTTATGAAGACATTTGAATGCAAAGATGTAACATATATATATATATATATGTATACACGTATTTATATATATAGAGAGAGTACTACTTAGAGAGAGAAAGATTGAGGGGGTTTTAATGGAGGCGTGAAGGTAAAGGAAAGGATTTGGTTATCCTTCTCAAGGCTCTTATTTCCCAGTTTCTCTGTAGGGTTTGTGGTTTGTGTTGTGGACAAGGAGAAGATATAAATACATTTATCTGCTGCTTCCTGCTCTGAATATATTCCTTCATGAAATTTCTTAATATGTGCCCTTACGTCATATACTAAACACACAATTTAAGAGAATATTCTTTTGAATTATGTGCATATTTTTTTAAATTTGATGTAAATGCAAAAATCAATGAAATATATACACAGTTCAAGAAAATATTCTCTTGAACTGTGTGCTTAACATGTGCCCTTAGGACACATGTTAAGAGGACCCTTCATTCATTCATATTGAGAGGACAATTTCACCCACTTGCATTACTTCAGGCAGTTTATGCACGCGCATGTATTTATGAGAAAAGTTGATACTTCCTTCGTTCTTAAAAAATTGTCGTTTTAGAAAAAAAAAATTGTTCTAAAATATTTGTCGTTTACAACTTCTTAAAAGAATAAATTTACTTTTTTATATTATCTTTATCTTTTCTCATTGTCCCAATAAATTCTCTTCCTTGTATTAATGATAAAATTTCAAACAAATTTTACTAGTATTAAATGACTTTCTTAATCCATGTGTCAAAACCTTAAACGACAACCTTTTAAGAACGGAGGGAGTAGTATTTTCGGACAGTTTATTTGGGGAGGAGTTTTATTTGTATTTCAGGAGTCTTTTGTGTAAACTAAGGACTGTTTGTTTAGGACTGAATATATCTGAATTGCTGAATCGGTCAGCCATTAAGTGCGTTTGTTTTGAAAAAAAATTTGTCTGAATAGCTAAATCGGTCAGATGATTGAGCTGAATGGCTATGTCATATTTTATTGGCTGAATGGCTGAATGAACAACTGAATAAAGTAAAAAATTAAAAAAATTAAAAAAAATATTAACTATTATATTAAGTAATATTAAATAAATTTACAACAATTTTGAATTTTTTCAGAGAGATAAAATAATAAAATTATGTCATTCAGATATTTCAGACATGTTAATTATCAAATAACTTTTTTCATTCAGATTTAGCTCATTCAGTTTTGATCTTTGTGAACCATTTTACTCTGAGCAAATGCATGAGTGATCATCTTGGGAATTATATGATTCATCCCACATCTGTGTAGACTAACCCAATAAGTATGTTGGATCACCTCCTTACCTAAAAGATTAACCTATTAGGTGGAGGCTTTACTATACTTATTAACTCATCTATACTCTTGAATTTATCTGATGTGAGATTCATATAAAATATCTCAACAATTGTAATACAAATGTAACTCATTTGTAAGGGTATAAATGAATCAAGTCAAACTGAGTATTGAGTTGCTTAGATTTGGTTCACAAATTTTATCAAGTATAAAATAAGATTTGATTGAGGCTAGTTTAGCTACTGAGTCGAACACGATTTCAAATCAAACCCGAACAGTTTGAACTTTTCGAACGAATATGATCTAGTATCAATAGAAAATTATAATTTGAGCAAGTTCGAGTAATTTATCGAACTTTAAAGTTTGTTTATATTTGAATTATTTGTATTTCGAATCGAGCTCGAATCAAATTTTTAATTGAGAAAATACGAATCGAGATTGTACTATTTGCTCATTTTACAGTCTTATCATTTGTATAAATTTGTCTAATGAATTGTCCAAAAAAAAAAATCAACTGCTTAAAATAAATACCAGACTATTCAATTTTATATGAACACGTGATCATTTACCATTTTTTGTTTTAATTAATAGTGTAACTGTTTCCAGTTAGATGAAATTCCTAAATTTCTAAAAGTTACGTGGTTTGTTTTCCACCTATATGAAGTAATTGTCTAGACTCTAGACAGTCTAGACTCTACATGACACTAATGAAATTCTTACTGTTATCAATGGAAAAGTAAAAGGAGAACAATCAAATTCAGATTTTCCTTTGACAAATCATAATCTTACCCAATATACCCATTATAAAATTATAAATACATGTTTAAAATAACATTTTTAGAAAAGTGTACTCTAAAAAACATAAATATTTTCTTAATATTTGTTATACTTGTAGTAATGATGGCATGATATATAATAATTAATTTATAAAAAAATATAAAAATTAAATGTTTGGTAATTATATCACTTTATATGTATGTAGTTTAAGAAACTAGAAATGTAACCTGATTTTAGAACAAACTAAAAAAATGTTAATTTTTTTTTTAATTTTTAAACTAGGAGAATACCTTTCTTTTACTTATCTTGGATGATATCAAAGAGTAATCAAACTCACCATTCAAAATGTGGAGATTAGGGTAATAGGAGTCCTATATAGACCTTTTTGACCTACTATAGGCAACTAGAAAAACAACAAAAAAAAAACTTAGAAAATAAGAACGGTAGGCCTCATAAATTTATCTTCTTATCTACGTACATCTCTTTTATATGATTCAAATAATTTAGTCTACATATTTTTGGTATAAAAATTGCATATATTTCAACAAAACGCAGCCATTTGTGCCAAGTTGAAGAATCGTGTGTCATTGTATCTATTCGGCACCATTGTTTACTACTTTTTGAGCTTATATAAGATCCCTTTTTTGATTCTGTATTCTTAATTATATGGAGTTATATATGGATTTCACATTATTAGCAATTAAGGAGTGATTGCTCCTTAGCAGGAAACAACTCAAGGGTTTTGCATGCATATTAGGTACGAGTAGCGTAGTATCCAAGATTAATTTAATGTTATTACATGTCACATTATGTCATGTTTGAATACAAATTTCATACTCCCATAGTATTAAAAGGTATTCAGTAAAAATAATTTTACAACATAGATGAAATGAAAGACCTAAAATGAATCAAATGGTTCGGATTTGATTCGTATCAACTCGATTAAAAGTTCGATTCGAGTTCAACTTAAAATATAAACGATTCAAATATGAACAAGTTTTAAAGTAAGATAAATTTTTCTAACCTTTTCAAATTATATTTTTTTGTTGATATTCGGATCATATTCGCTCGAAAAATTCAAATTGTTCAGGCTCGATTCGAGATCGTGCTCTACTCGATACTTAAATGAGTCTCAATCAAACTCGATAAATTTTATGAACCAAATCTAAACAACTCAATATTTAACTCGACTCAATTTATTTACACTCCTAGACATGATATGACATTAGTACGTATAATCCTATCTAAATAAAGTTGAGGTCAAGTTCATCAAATGATGGGCTCCCTTTTAATTTATTTATTAAGACCATGCCCTAGTATATATATTAACTTGGCATCCTTTTATTATTACTAGTATTCTAGCACACACTACGATTGTAGAATGAATGAGTTAATGATAGAGAGAAAATAGGGATTAATAAAGGAGTGGAGAGAGAAAATAAAAGTTTTTAAGTTTAAGAAGTAATTGCTCCTATCTAAAGGTAAATTTAAGTTTAAAAAAGTGTCTATACTTTTTGAGTTTACACCAATTTTCTCTCACTTTATTATTATTATTATTATTTTAATGCCAGTTCCATCTTTATGTGCTCTAGGTGAATCATCTGTGCACACATTATTTTACAAATAACAAATCAATGTTGAACTGATCAAGTGTTCTATTATTTGAAAGATGCTTATTAATAAATTCATGACTATACTACGAGAATTGATATTTCTAGAACGTATATTTTATTTTTTATATGAATTCTCTCACTTAAATGGTAAGCTAGTCCGACACCTTATGAAAATAAAAGAAAAAAATACCTGCAAAAATCACAAAGCCCATTAAGTTCTTGTCAAGTTCTCTATTTAAACACGAGTTGATTTAAAAAACTTTAAGAAGTGGTGGCATTTAATGTGGTAAAAGGACTTATTATAAGTCTTTGACCCTTTTATAAAACAGTATTTCTGATCTCTCCTAATTGATTGTATTAGATGACTTTTTTTCTCCTAGCTAGCACGCCCGCCTTTGAGCATATTTTCCCTCTTCTACTCCAGAGCCTCTGCAAATCTAGTTGTAGATTTTGTACGTGTAAAGAATCTAAGAGCAAATCAAAGAGACAGAGAGAGAAAATAATTAGCTACCTGGGCGAGCAGAAAATTAATCACAACCACCTCATTCATTAGTTACCAGCTAGACAAATATCATGGCATGGCATAGGATATGGGATTTGCAAACGTTGGGCTGACAGACATGCAGGTCAAATCTTCTGCATCCTTTTCATGTTACGTATTAGTATGTATTATTGTCAAGCCTAATGTAATTTTAATTATTTTTTTAATAGCGTAATGTAATTATACTTAACTTTTTCAATAAATAAGTATTACAGCTTGTCAGTGATACATAATGTGAGACAGTGAATGAGATGAGAAAATGGACAAGAAATCTCAATTTTTGAACTGAATATGGATAGGAGAGAAGATCTTAGACTTAGAGAAGAGAGAGAAAATCTAGGGTTAGGGTTTTAGGGGCTAGCTTCTTGGAATATTTACTTAGTTGGCACCCACTTCAGTGGTTGTTTGTGTCTGTCTGTCTTTTTATTTTATTTCCCTTCAACTACTTAATTCCTTAAATTTTATGTATGTTTATACTTTTAATTTGATTTATAGTTCGGCCCCATTGTACAAATTAGTTGGGTCCATTTGGTTTTGCAAATAATAACATAAAGAATTGAATGGCCAGGACTCATGAGTTATGCATATGCTATAGCATATAACAATTACTATGGTTATAATTAATTACCTGTGCTATGTATATTAAAATTACTAAAAAAGACTTCTATTTATGAAACACTCTAGCTCGCTATCAAATCCTGAAAGTTGAATTCTTTGGTTTATACTCCATTCCTCCATATTATTGGATCATTGTTGATTTTTAAAAAGATAATTTAAAATATTTTTAAATTTAAAATTGAAATAATTTATTAAAGATTATGAAATAATTAATCTTACGATGAATAGAAATATAGTTTACAATATTAATCATTTTATTGAACAAAATTAAAAGAATTTATGTCAATTTTAAATTTAAAAATATTTTAAGCAGAATTCAAAAACTCAATAAAATTTTTATATTTTAGTAGGAAGGTATAGTACTTTTTATCACCTAAATTATACAAGTAAATAAAGAAACAAACAATATAAATGCCAAAGATGAAGGGTGTGAGCAGCTATATATGGAGTTTTTATACATAATAAATATAGTATTCTTCTCAAAATGAATTGTTGTGGCTAATGTATTAGCAATATTCAGAATGTAAAAAACAATTTTAATCCAAACTTTGTGGATGTGAGAAAATCTTCAGTAATAAAATTTAACCTTTACCGTTTGCCAATATATATACACACACATATTGAGGAAATTGAGAATTATAAACAAAGAATGAGGGGAAAATGTTTGGCTTTTGCCCAAAGCTACTAGATAGCATGTATAGTTATTGAAATCAGGAGTTTAGTTTTTAGAAGTTGCATGCATCATATCATGTATGAAGAATATATATACATTGGAGAAAATTATTCCATAAACGCTTCATGACGCAAATATTTTCTGATTGCAAACGACATTAACTGTCCGATGGATTGATAATTAACTGGTTGTTGTCATGTAGATAACAGAGAGTAGTTTGATTAACATGAAAAATTGATCCCATTAATGCACTGCACTGGTATGATTGTGGTTCAGTTATCCATTTTGAAACATGATCAAATAACAATTATTTTTGATTTGCAGATCTAAAAGGTTTTTGATTGATAAGATAATTACAACTGTTCCTTTTAATGAACTGATGATCATGAATATGCCTCAAATTTATCTTTTTATATTTTTGGCAAAAAGGAAATTTCATTAATACCTAATTATTAGCTAGAACAACAGTGAGGAATCCATAAGCATTGGATGAGGTTACATAAGAATTAATTACAAATGAAGTTTCATAGATAATTAAATTACAAAACTTAGGCAATGCATGGTCGACAATGATGTCTTGGCATTAATTCTCAAGTCTCGTGTGGTACGTGTTGCTAGGCTCCTCCTAGCTATAAAGCCATAAAACGTACTAGTAGTATTTATTCATAAAATTAAGAATAAAAATTCAACTTCATGAAAACCTACACATTTAGATCTGCACAAAAATAGAGTTCAGACATACTATATATAATTCATTGAAGAAATAATGCCTTGCTGGCTAGCTACAACTGATGATTAAAAGGGAGCTAATTAAAGTGAGAATTTGTCTGTCACCACCGCTAAATCATTGTCCAACAGTTACATTAAAGTGAGAATTTGGTTGCTCACATTATTACATATATACATACACATATATATAATGGCTTATATATATTTTATACTCCTGTAACCTGAGAAAGAGAGAAAATTGCAGCCATCCATATTCCCCATGTTAAACAGTTCTGTAATGATCATAAATATATACAAAAATATTCTGCGTCCCAATCACCATGCATGATCATTACCTAGAATATCTATTTAAGCAGGAATAGACGGACGCCAGCTGATTTGTGTCCAGTACTGATCAGGCCAAGGGCTTATAACAAAAGATATAAATATAATTAAATATAAAATGGCGAATTATACTTATGTTATAACAAGTATTACCAATTTCATAATTGGACCTCTAAATTATTTGGGCTTACAAATTGTAACAGAAACTACCTAGTTGAATACAATGTCCCCCCCCCCCCCCCCCACCCCCCACCCCCACCCCCACCCACAAATTTATTTTTCGCATTCTGACTATATGGGTGCCTTTGAATGGAATTGTTTGTCATGTGTTCCTAGGGTTTTTATTTTTTGTTGAAAAATTGTTGCTATATTCATGCCAATGAAATGCTCTTGTGCAGATCTAGTAAAGACTCAGAAAAGTCCGACTTTGAAACAACACCTTAATATTTGTTTGCTAGTTGAGCCGCTTTGCTAAGATTACGAACGCGATTGCACTTTTAGTAAAAAAATTTTTTAATGAAGTCAAACCGTATCGAAATACTATCTAACCGTATAAAACAAACTGACTTGCCGGCAAATTAAGCATTCCAGACAATTTCTGTCGGAAATTGATTTTGTGGTGAGCATTGTAAGCAATTCGGTATTTTATATAAATAATGCTACTCTTACATACAAACTTTCACATAACTCTCACATACACATACATACAAAATGTGGGTCCGCATGTCAGACAGGGGCTCAAAGTATGTATGTGAGAGTTATGTGAAAATTTTTATGTGATAGTAACATTGTTGATTTTATATAGCAATTTGTAAGCCCAAATACTTTGAGGGCCTAATTATAATGTTGGCGATTTTTTTATTAACACAAGTGTAATTAGCCCAAAATTTTATGTAATATAATGATAATTAAATATATAAATAAATATTGTATGTCAAACACAATGATTTAAAATTACAAAAAAAAAATATAAATTATTAAATAAACATAGAACCTTTACTCTATATATGGTTGCATCTTTTTTCCCGGCATGATGGCAACGAAAGATCGGTATTAACTGACATTCTTCGATGCCTGTAGTGGTTGTTAATAATAGAGAATTAAATTAATGCATTTAATTTAATTATCTCATTCCCTTAAATTAGTGATTGACTGAATCTTTAATTAATTGTAATTATCTCATTCCCTTAAATTAGGGACTGACTGATTCTTTAATTATTAGGTTGATATCAATATCTTTTGGTTGTAACAAATTGATTCTCTCTTGTAATCTTATTGTATTTATACCTCCTAACATCAATGAAAATATTATGCCATTATTCATTAGTCCACTTTATTCTATATGGTATCAAAGCCTTGCAGAAAATGTTTCTGTTGAGTATTATTATGGACATTCTGATGACGGTCACAAGCATCAGAAAGGGAGCCATAGTGGTTTTGGCGTTGCTGATTAAGTTGATGATGAAGTTCTGCAACTTTCTGCTTCAATCTAGCAACATCTGCTTCGGCAAGAGCAATCTCCTCAAGTTCCGCCCTTGTCTTTGCATTTAATTTAATTATCTCATTCCCTTAAATTAGTGATTGACTGAATCTTTAATTAATTGTAATTATCTCATTCCCTTAAATTAGGGACTGACTGATTCTTTAATTATTAGGTTGATATCAATATCTTTTGGTTGTAACAAATTGATTCTCTCTTGTAATCTTATTGTATTTATACCTCCTAACATCAATGAAAATATTATGCCATTATTCATTAGTCCACTTTATTCTATATGGTATCAAAGCCTTAGTCGGTCCTAAAACAATCTTCCGCCAATCCTAGCAGAAGACCCAACATGGCCACTGATCATCAGAGTATTGCCATTCCTAACCCAGGCAATCCAACCCAAAGTCTTCAACTCATAAACATCTCTCATCCATCCATCATCAAATTGACCTCCACAAATTATCTCGCCTGGAAACTCCAGATTGAGGCCATTCTCATAGGGTACGACCTCTACAAATACATTGATAACAATCATCCATGTCCTCCTCGCACCATAACCACCAACAGTGTTGAAGCTTCCAACCCAGATTTTCTGCCATGGATTCGCCAAGACAAACTGCTGTTTGGCGCCCTTGTTGGTTCCATCTCTCACTCTCTTATTCCGTTAATCCAGCAATCAGCCACCTCCCGCGAAGCATGGCAAACCCTTGCCAACACCTATGCTCGCCCGACTCGTGGTCACATAAAGCAACTCAAGGACCAGATCAAGAAATCCACGAAGGGCTCCCAGTCCATATCGGACTACATGCACTACGTCAAGTGTCGTACTGATCAACTTGCTGCACTTGGCAAACCAATGGACCATGAAGACATCATTGAGACGATCTTAGAGGGTCTCGGTGATGACTATCGCCATATTGCCGATATAGTGGCAGGTAGGGACAACCCTATCTCATTTGATGAACTTCATGAGAAACTAATCAACAGGGAACTGACACTTCAGCAGTCGCAATCTGTTTCCTTCCCGCATCTCGCCACGGCCAACGCTGCGTCGACCAGATTCAGTAATCCACATCGGCCCGTGTCAAAACAGACACACCTACCACATCTTGCTTCGCGACAACAGCCATCTCAGCCTCTTCATGCCACGACTCGCCAGCAGAGGCCTTATCTCGGCAAGTGCCAAGGATGCCGCCAACAGGGCCACACAGTTGCTCAGTGTCCCCTCTTTCAGCTTGTACCCGCCTCCTCACACGGCGCTCCTCGCTCATCGCATAATGGATCTCAGTGGTACCCAAAGGCACATGTAGCCACAACATCAGGTGTTGAGACCCCAACCTGGCTTCTCGACAGTGGTGCCTCTCATCATGTCACTGCTGACCTCGGCAATCTTTCGCTTCATGCTCCATACGACGGGTCTGATGAGATCGAAATCGGTGATGGCACTGGGTTACACATTTCCAAAACTGGTTCTGCTTCTCTTAAAACATACTCCCACACTTTTCAATTACATGATGTTTTATTTGTTCCTGCCATGAAAAGAAACTTAGTCTCCATATCTCAATTTTGCAAAACTAATAACACTTTGATTGAGTTCTTACCATCTTCTTTTCGTGTGAAGGATCTACTGACAGGGGCAATACTGCTCGAAGGACAACCTAAAGATGGTGTGTATGAATTACCGGTTTCGCACCCTGCTTCTCATCCTTCGGTCTTCACCAGTACCAAAGTATCCTCCTGTGCCTGGCATCATCGTCTTGGTCACCCATCCGAGTCAATCCAACGTCACATAGTATCTAAGTTTGGTTTACCTTTAGATGTCTCTAGTTCCAAGCATTTTCATTGTAATGATTGCTTCTGCAATAAAAGTCATAAATTACCTTTTTCTCAATCATCAATTGTGTCGACTTCCCCTCTCCAAATTATTTATTCTGATGTGTGGACCTCACCTATCTATTCTGTTGATGGTTACAAATACTATGTTATTTTTGTGGATCACTTCACGCACTACATATGGCTTTACCCCCTCAAACGTAAATCTGATGTTGCCACTATTTTTCCTCGTTTCCGAGCTCTTGTTGAAAACTACTTCAAAAATAAAATAGTCACCTTCTACTCTGACAATGGGGGGGAATATATGGGTCTCGCCAAATCCACTGGTCTCGCCACATACTTATCTACACATGGAATCTCGCATCTCACTTCACCACCTCACACTCCAGAACACAATGGCTTCTCGGAACGTAGACATCGCCATATTGTTGAAACAGGACTTACTCTTCTCTCTACAGCTACCTTACCACTAACCTACTGGTCATATGCCTTCTCTACTGCAGTCTATCTCATAAATCGCCTTCCGACACCAACTCTCCATATGACCTCTCCCTATCATAAACTCTTTGAGTCGCCGCCCAACTATTCCAAGCTTCGAGCCTTTGGTTGTCTATGCTATCCTTGGCTCCGTCCATATTCACCTCACAAACTCGCTAGTCGCTCCACACCTTGTGTCTTCCTTGGTTACTCCCTCACTCAGAGTGCTTATCTGTGTCTTGATCCAAATACTCAAAAGATCTTCATCTCACGTCATGTTCGATTTGTTGAGTCTGAGTTTCCCATGTCTAAAGTTGATCCACATCTCGCTCGTCCTGATAACTTAACATGTGACACATGGCTCCCACAACATGTTATTCTCCCGGTTTCATACCCATCATCCGAAGGTAGTTCCAGCGGCTCTTCGCCAGTTGACTCCACCACACAAACGGTTATGGTAGCCCACAATGACTTGCCCCAAGTACTCCCCATTTCCTTACCCGACCAGCCTCCTACTTTGCCTACTTTCCCAAACAACTTATCCCCCATACTACCCAACCCAATACCTGCACCTGCTCCTTGCACGTCCCCGCCTGTCCCTTTGGTCTTACCTCCACCAGTACTTCCTCAAGTCTCCGAAGCCCCATCATCACAATCCTTGCTTCGCCCCTCGCCAATTGTCACTCGTTCTCGAAATAACATCCACAAACCAATCACTAAACTCAACCTCTCGGCCCAACTTGCCACAGAAATTGAACCCACATGTGTAACTCAAGCCATCAAAGATGGCAAATGGAGAAAGGCGATGTCCGAAGAGTTTGATGCCTTGGTTCGAAATGGCACATGGGAACTGGTACCTCCCAATGGTGTGCAAAATATTGTGGGGTGCAAATGGATATTTCGACTTAAACGTTTATCTGATGGCTCTATTGATAGGTATAAGGCTCGCTTAGTAGCAAAGGGGTTTCACCAACGGCCAGGAGTGGACTACCATGAGACGTTCAGTCCAGTTGTAAAGCCGACCACCGTTCGTCTCATCCTCTCGCTTGCGGTCAGCCGCGGTTGGGATCTTCGACAGCTTGATGTCAACAATGCCTTTCTCCAAGGCACCCTCACTGAAGATGTCTTCATGACCCAGCCTCAAGGTTTTGTTGATGCTGATCATCCACTCCATGTCTGTAAACTGCGAAAAGCCATATATGGTCTCAAACAAGCTCCTAGAGCTTGGTACACTGAACTTCGCCAGTTTCTACTTGCATCTCATTTCACCAACTCAGTTGCTGACACCTCTTTGTTCATTTTCAGTGATAAAGGTATAACCATCTTGTTACTTGTTTATGTTGACGATATCATCATCACAGGTAACAATGCAACATCAATCCAAGCCTTCATCTCGGTCCTTGCTCGTCGCTTCTCCCTCAAAGACCTCGGCCCTCTTCACTACTTCCTTGGTGTTGAAGTTGTTCCTTGCTCTCAAGGCCTTCTCCTCTCACAACAAAGATACATAGCAGACTTGTTGGCTCGAACAAAGATGACTGATGCACGTCCTGTTGCAACTCCGCTAGCCACCTCTCCCATTCTCACTCTTCAGTCGGGGACAACACTCACTGACCCAACCGAATTTCGAGCTGTAGTTGGCAGTCTTCAGTATCTTTCACTTACTCGTCCAGACATTGCCTATGTAGTCAACAAACTATCTCAATACATGCATCGTCCAACTACCGAACACTGGAATGCTACCAAGCGACTTCTTCGATATCTGTGTGGCACCATTGATCATGGCATCATGTTACATCGCCAGTCGCCTCTCACTCTACACGCCTACTCAGACGCCGACTGGGCTAGTAATAAAGACGACTTCACCTCCACCAGTGCTTATATTGTCTACCTCGGACGAAACCCGATATCCTGGAGTTCTAAGAAGCAACGAACAGTAGCTCGCTCCTCGACTGAAGCCGAATACCGGTCTGTTGCCTCCACAGCTGCTGAGGTGAGATGGATAACATCTCTTCTTAGTGAACTTGGTGTCACATCCTCACAACAACCAGTAATCTACTGTGATAATGTGGGAGCAACAAACCTCTGCTCAAATCCAGTCTTTCATTCTCGCATGAAACATGTAGCTCTCGACTTTCACTTCATTCGTGAACAAGTCCAAGATGGCGTCTTACGAGTCACTCATGTCTCTTCGATGGATCAACTAGCTGATGCACTCACCAAACCACTACCCCGCACGCGTTTCCATAGCTTGTTGAACAAGATTGGTCTCACCTCAAGGAGCTCCAACTTGCGGGGGCATAATAGAGAATTAAATTAATGCATTTAATTTAATTATCTCATTCCCTTAAATTAGTGATTGACTGAATCTTTAATTAATTGTAATTATCTCATTCCCTTAAATTAGGGACTGACTGATTCTTTAATTATTAGGTTGATATCAATATCTTTTGGTTGTAACAAATTGATTCTCTCTTGTAATCTTATTGTATTTATACCTCCTAACATCAATGAAAATATTATGCCATTATTCATTAGTCCACTTTATTCTATAGTTAATGGTTCATGTCATGTCGTAAATAATAATTACACATTCTTTACTATAATTTAAATTCTTAACATTTTATAAATTTAATTAGTTGCATGTTATTGAATGATGTAAAATATTAATTTTACATCTCGTGTTTGTATAATTTATTTTTAATAAAATTATGATGATAAATTTGAAAATATTTTACTACTGTCATTAAAATGTAATACTCATTTTGTGGGGAAAAAACATAATTTATAAATGAATTTTTATTTTTTTTTTGGGGGGGGGTGTGGGTTGGGGGTTAGGGGGTGGGGGTGGGGGGATTAGAGTGAGTGTAATCCTACATGCATAGGGTTCTTTAACAATCCTATAACTAACATATCTACTATGTTTTTGTTGAGCTAGCTCTCACTAATTAACTAGTTCAATTCTTTGCACGGGCTATTTAGTATATATTTTATAAATAAATAATTATTGTTAATAATATTAAATATCTTTAAAAAAAATTAATTAAATCATTATTTATGCAGCTCCTTCATTTCAAATTGATTTGAGATACATAATATTTATATAGTGACTATAAATAAATTAACTTCAATCTATACTAATAACTAAATTACCCTAACCATTTAATACAACTTTTTGATTTATTTTGAATAAAATATTTCATTGACGTGTTCTTTTCTCTTTACATTTTTCTCTACGTTCCAATGTTTTCATTGTTCAAATCACATTCAATGTATGTAAACTAAAGTTAGACTGTTGGGTAAAATCTAGTTACGTATAACATGCAAGTATACGTGGTTAACAAATATTAAAGTGAAAGTAAAGTATCGTTCCTACGAGGAATTATTTAACAAGAATTACCAAGCACTAACACTTAACCAAATTAATCTTATTTAAACGATTGATTTAATATTTTAAATAATAATTAATTAAACTAATACTAACTACTCCTAGAATGAAATTAGAATATGAAGACTTATGACTACAAGTTCACCTATTATTTCATTTAAATCAATACACTTCCCGTTAAATTAAATTAATTATCTAGATTGTTATTCAAGAACACGAAGATAAAATATAACCGTCTCTCGATGTACCATATCCATATCAACTCAAATTCACAGATGATAGAATTAAGATGAACACTCTAATTAATTAACCCACTATATTTCTATGTGAACTACAATTAAAGAGGGTTAACTTAAGCATAAGTTCTTATTAGATTACATGTGGTGCATAGGTATATCTCTATCCTAGGCACGAATCATGAATTCCATCTCTCGATGTAAAAGTCACAAACACATGCTATTATGATCAGATCTAAATCCATAATCTGTTTCTCAATTACATATGGATTATCACGGTAATTGTTAACTAGGCAATTAAACAATTAATAACAAACCATAATAGACAATCCAATAATAATGAATAAGGCTAACACGGAAGCATATCAAAGTAAACTACGTAACAATATCCATTATAATCTCAAAATAAAGTTTAGCTCATGATGAAGTCAAAATCCATAATGCATAATTGTTTATACATTAAAAGATAAAGATAGAAGTAAAGAGAAGTTAGGATTGAGATATGCAAATCTGAATTTATCTTGCTCCAATTCTGAATCTCCAAAGATATTCAAATATTGCTTCAATCTTCAACTCTAATCTAAACTAGAATTTTATCTAATATAATCTAATCTAATGGAATGAGCTCTTTAATCCTTGTGAACTCTCCTCCTTTTATCTCTCTTTTTTCGTGTCATTTAGCCCTCCTTAAAGTCCTTGAAACAATCAGCTCAAACCAATTCTTCTCCGACTCAACTTCTGAAACATAACAAAATAACTCTTTTTCTTCCCGACAAGTCCGCCCCGACGAGCCTTTTGTACTAGATAACCCCGCCCCGGTGGGTGAACAGTACTAGAAATTACGAAAATGTCATTAAGCTCCATTTTTCATGTTTTGACCCTCCGAAGCCGTTTCCTACAATACAAACATAAAAACAAGCGAAATGACACTAAAAATACTTTAAAATAACAAATAATTAAACCTTAACGGTGTCCAATTCATAGGTATAAAACTCACTCATCATAGACATACAAAATCAATTTAAACAAACATTGAATGGAATATCATAATATTCACATAATTAGGATAGTGGTATGCATCCATTGTCTTTATGTATTTAATTACTTTTAGATCTTTTAAAATTTCATTTATTGTCGCATTGGATACACTTTAATTTATTTGTACAATACATGGAAAATGTTTATGTCGATATTATATGAGAATATATGAGATACAACAAAATTAAGAACAATTTCGTTAATTCTAATTTATTTATCTATAACTTTAGATTCTCACATAAGTCGCAATCTAACCTCGTCCTAGATTCGTCGACATATAAATTATTTTTCTTGAATTTTATGTACACATAAATAAAATTATAATCAGACTTGAAAAGATAAATTTTAACGTGTGTAATCTTTTCTTATGTGACAAACATAATTAGCAATTAGTTTATACCAACATACACAAGAACAACCTGTGACAATTCAAAAATTTAGAAGATCTTGAATGATTAAATTAAAAGTTAAAGTTTAAACCTAGAGTGAAAATAGAGGATTGATTAAAATATTTAAAACCTATATGGTTTTATTTGAATTTTTAAGCAATGTAAAGAAATTAATTAGGAATGATAGAAATTTTGAAATAAAATAAAATAAGAAAGAGATTATGTAATGGTATATGTGGAAATTTATTAAGGAATTAAATTTTAAAGGAAAAGATATTGCAATATTAAAGTTAATGTGTATATGTATAGATACATATATACTTAGAAGGTGTTATTTTTTTTAGCCAAATAAGATAAATGCTTAATTTAAAATTAATCATACAAGAATAAATGAAAAGATTAATTATAGAAGCTTGTGAAATTAACTCTAACCTAGTAGTCAAATATTAGAAAAGGGATTAAGAATATGACAAATCAAAATAATATATATGACAAACCATATGAAGAAGGCTTATTGAATGTACCAAACCGATTAAGAGATTTAATAGACATTAAATTAAATGTCTACTTTAATATATGAGTATATATATTATTTTATGATTTATGAAGGATATGTATGTTTACGTAATGTGGTAAATATATTATATTTGTTATATGTAAATAAATTGATATAAACAATTTATAATGGTAAAGAATAAATTTATTAATTATTTTCTATATGTGATATGTGCATGTTTGGTGTAACTTGTTATTGGGAGGTAATAAATAAATAAATATATATATATATATATATATATATATATTACATGATAAAATAAAATTATTGGGAACAGTTTGCGTAATGAAGTAAAAAGAAGTGGTTAAGCATATAATATTTATATATACTTTACCCAAGAATATTAGGATAATTTCTTGTATGAAATTAATTTAATCAAGAAAAGATATTATATTTATCGTAATATTTTAAGGAAGTAAATAAATTCTTAATTGAATTTATGATAACGAGGTAAGGATATTATATTATAATATCTTGGGTATGTAAATAATTGTATTTACATGATGAATTACGTGTAGCATATTTATTTTACAATTATGAAATAAATATATAATTTAAGTATGTTATGTTTTATATAATTTATATAACAAAGATGTGTAATATAAATTATATGATTCCATGAGTGTAAAATAGTTTAAGGAGATTTATGTAGTAACTTATTTGTGTAAATTAAGTTACTAAGATTGGGTAATTAAATTACTTGACAAAAGCATTAAAGGAATAATTGATTTTAATTATTTAACTAAGAAAATTGGGCAAATAAAATAAAATCAAAAGTTGGGCCAAATGAAATGCATTCACTGGGTATACAAGGGAGATTTGCACATGTGTGGGAATTTTTTTCGAAGTTGCATTTAACAGTCAAGCCAAGTGTCATCCTTGAAGACTAGCCACATTATCCCCCAAGATTTTAAAGATCAAAGAGAGAGAAAGCAATTAAAATTTGGGAAGGAGGGAGTGACACTTGGCAAGACGGGGAAGTATTAGCACAATTCTTGCCACCTTGCATATCTTCTAAAATTCTTTAAGATAGAAAAGAGAAAGAGAAAATATTTGGATAGATATTCAAGCAAGAAGAGAGAGAGAGAATGAGTGTTAACAAAAGAAAAGTAGAGAGAGAGAGAGAGAGAGAGAGGGGGGGATGTCAGCAGCCCCATGATGGATGAAGAAAGGAAAATTTTCATTCCTCCTAGTTTCATAATCTAGTGTGGAAAAAAATGGTAAAAGCCATGAATCTAGGTATAAACCCTAATTCAAGCTTTCTGTATTTTATTTTTATGGTTTGATAAAGTTGTATTTTTTAACTTAAGAACTTTAGATTTACATGTTTTATGGTGTGCTATGTGTAAATCTAACCATTTTAGGTGTTAAAAGTTTGATCCACAGAAAGAAAAGTGAAACAATTTTTAAGACTTAGAAAAATGGATGGACTGCTTCCCCTAAATAAAAACTTCGGGTTAGCTAGAGTGCTCTAAAAATTTTGAACTTTTGGTATGTTGTAGTACACTAAATAAGCTTTCCATAGACTCCAGAATGGACTAAATCCGACTTCGGAGCAAAGAGTTATGACATTTTAAAGTAACCAACTCAAAATTGAAAAAACCAATTCTGTTCAGTCCCTTTGCAGGAATTTTTGGGTTGATATGTTCGGAATCTGGAAAAATATCAGTAGGAGAAAGTTGTAGACACGGAAGTTAGCTTCGCGTGAGCTCAAGAATCGCTCAAAAATATTTTGAAACGAGAAAGTTATGACTGTTTTAGCGAGAGAGTAAATCTAAGAAAAAGGTGAAAACAGTTATGAACGTCCACTTTTGGCGAATTTATTGGACTGCTTAATGAATCAGAAATGGGGGTTTCATATTTTTTAAAAATACTTTGGTATGCCATGTATAACATATCCAAAAATCAGATTATTTGGAGTTACGAGTACGAAAATCGCAAAGTAACTATTTTGCTATGTGCAACCGCAGCTGGACAGCACCAGCCAAGCAGCAGCAAGGCCAGGCGCACCCAGTGCCTGCTGGCGCCGCCGATGCCTGCTGTGCAGGCTGCTTGTTGGAGATTTTGACACGCTATTTTGACGGGCTTCCGTGATCTGATCTCGCGGTGTGAAATTTTTCTAAAATACTATGACATAAGGTTTATATATTGCCAAATATTTCACTGTTATTAGATTAATGATTTGAGAATTAAAAATGAGCAAAAGAGCATTTCAGAACTTAAAAACGGGAGACGTTGAACGTCGACGCGTCGAGTGATTTTGACGTTCGATATTTCGAATCACGTTCCAGCGAAATAATAAGTCATAATAAATCTAATAAAGTCTTACGGGGCTAGATTTGACTATAAGTGATATTTTATGCCGATAAATTTTCTTTCAAGCATAAATAAATCAATAAAAATATGTAATAAATATAAATTTACATATTTAAGCAAAATAAAAATTAAGGTTGCCCATAAAATTATTTTGTGGTGCAACAAAGGGCAAGAAACCTTTAAAAATTTATATTAATCATAAGAATGATATTTTGATATTTTCAGGGCTCAAAATGAGATTTTTGAGCTGAGATTTATATAACGGAATATATATATATTTAACATATATATATGTATCTAAAACAAAAATGCGAATAATCTTAAAACGAAAAATAAAGTGAATGTGCTAATGAGATAAAATATTTATATATGAGGCAACAGTCAGTGTTGACTCATGAACGGACAAGCTGATGTAAAAATTATTTAAATTAATGAAATAATATAGTTAATTAAGTTTTACTATAAAAGCTATGCATTAGCTGTTTAAACTCTGAATTTGTGAGTGGTAAAAGATAATTCTGAAATGGAATAAAAATGATTTAACCTTCAAGATGTAAAATATTTACATCTTAAAATGTGTGAGACCTTTATAAGCGAGTAAAATATTATTAAATAATTAATAATATTAGATCATTAAAATATTATTAAGTGATTAATAATATTAGTAAATAATTTAAATATTATTAGATGATTAGTAATATTAGAAAGTGAATAAAATATTATTAAATGGTTAATAATATTAAGAAGTAATTAAAATATTATTAAAGGATTAATAATATTCGTAAGAGATTATAATATTATTAAGGGCTAAATACATTTTGGTTACATCAAGTACTACCATATTCATGATTCGGCCCCCAAAGAATTTGTGCTTACAATTTACTATATCAAGTGTCTAATTAGATACAATTTAGCCCCCAATTTCAAAATTTGACCAAAATTAGCCGGAATACTTATATTTCCGGCCAGACACGTATTTTATACGATTGACCGTATAGAATACGTTTTGACTTAAAAAAAAAAAGAATCAATCCATGAATCCATAAGTATTTTCAATCTCAGATCTTTTTGCAAATCAATTTTAAATCAGTATCATCCATCTATTCACAAGAATCATAGAGAATTTCTTCGTTTTACACAAACCTTAACTAGCACAAATCTGAATTTTGAAAAATATAGATCAGTACTATTATCAGCAATTAACAACAAATTTTACAAGCAGAAAACATATTAGGACAGATTCTTGAATTCCAAAATCAAAAACTGAGCAACACTTTCATTAAAAATGAAATCATTTAGTTACATACCACAATTTAACATCATCTACAAACCATCACCAAATTATAAAGAAACCTAAAATAGAGTCAAATTCAAAATCTAGGACTTAACCACCAAATCTATATAAAGTCCTTCGCTGCCTCTTCAAGGCATAAACAACATCCATGACAGTAACCGTCTTCCTCCTAGTTTGCTCCGCCTTGGTAATCCCCTGAATGTTGTCCCAAAGAACCTTATGGTGCTGTTTAGTTCCACCTTTGCCCAATCATTTGCCACCTTTGTCTCGGCCTGACATTTCTGAACTGGAGAGGGAGAGAGAGAGAGAGAGAGAGAGAGAGAGAGAGGATTTGATTAAAAATCTAGGTTAGGGTTTAGGTTTCTATTAGAGGGATTCGATTTGGATTTTGCTGTGAAAGTGAGGCCGTAGAAGGGGAGCGAGGGCGGGAGGCAGAGGATGGGGAGCGGGGGACGGGCACCATTTTCAGATCTGTGTCTCAGCTCTTCAGAAGAGGAGTAAGAGGAGGAGCTCTATGAGAGATTTAAGGTTTCTCTCAAATTTTCTTTCATTTATCTCTTTCTTATTACTCTGATTCTTCTTGGTCCCATTTTTTTGCCCTTTTTTTTAATTTCTGTTTTGTTAAAATTGAATGTTAATATTTGTGTTCATCATTTTGGAAGAAAATTTGCCCCCTTTTAAATTTTTGTTTTGAAAAAATTGAATGTTAATATTGTTGTTCATCATTTTAAAATAAAAATTGGTATAAGCATAAAGCATAAAGCATAAAGAGCAGTAACACAAAAAATCATGAAAAAAATCTCCAAATCCCAGAAAAAGTTGCTTTATTACATTTGTATGAAGTTTTAATAATTAAAAGAAGTCTTAATCTTTCATTATTTTTTTGTTAAACATTATTTGGTATAATTTTTAAGTTAATATTTTCAAAGTCAATATTATTTGGGGTGAATTGACTTTAGGATTAATTATTTTAATTTGGGACTAATTGTATTTAAAATATTTTAATTTGGAGTTAATTGTATTTAGAAGTATTTTAATTTTTTAATGAAGTCAACCCGTATATGATTACGGTCAAACCTTATAAAACAATCGGGTTGCCGGTCGGGTTGCGTAATCAGGCCAAAATTGGTCAGAATCTGAATTTGGGGGCTACATTGTATGAAATTAGATACTTTATGTGATAAATTGTAAGCCGAAATACTTTGGGGGCCGAATTATAAATATGGTGGTACTTGGTGTAGTAAATTGTATTTAGCCCTATTATTAAATGATTAATAATATTAGTAAGTGATTAAAATATTATTAAGGGATTAATAATATTTAGAAATGAATAAGATGTTAGTAATTAAGTGATTAAAATATTATTAAAGGGTTAATAATATTTGTAAACGATTAAGATATTATGAAGTGATTATTAAGAAGTGAATAAAATATTATTAAGTGATTAATAATATTAGACAGAAGTTTTAAGATAATGATTACGTGAATAAAATATTATCAGAAGACGATAATATTACTAATAAGTTAAGGATTTATCTAATGTTTGATTATGTGGCTTAATGCTAGATAATTTATTTTAAGTAAAGTTAAATTATGAGGTATGTTATGCTAATTGAAAGATCAATCTTATAACAGATAGTTCTTTCATAAGAGATTAAATTAGATTACGTAGCAGTAATCGACAGTACAAGCAAGTTTTCCTAACTCAAACTCGAGTTATTATGTTTCAAGCATGATAGTGGTTTAATTATTTATAATTATTCCACATGTTTGATTATTGATTCAAACTTAGTGCATGTTGCATATGTTCATCAGGTATGAAAGGCTGATCACCTTGATTACCATAAGGTTCAGTTAAATTTGTTCATAGTAGTTGTTGACCACTCAATGTTATTGATTCAATTACTCATTATTGAAACTTGATTCATGTTCTTTCACAATTATTATACATTGTTGAAAACTTGAAATCTTATTCTTTTTCAATCATGATATATCCTTGTTGCATTTAAACTTGCTGAGCAAAGTAGTTGCTCACTCTTGCTATATCATGATAACAAATTTCAGATTAAGATGAATGTTCAAGGAAAGACAGAGACAAAAGTAATGGACAAGATTAGAGTGTTATGCACGTTAACTATTTAGTTATCTGATGTAAATTATTTATGTAAACTTTTTGTGAATCTAAAGGTATGTATATAAGTTAAGGTTATAAACTTTGGAAAATATTATAGAATCATTATGTAATAAACAAATTATGTTTATAATTCCGCATTAGTTTATAGATTATGTATGAAGATGATGTATCATGACGCACCAGGACCGAGGTTCAAGGGACCCAAATTTGGGGGCGCTACATAACCCATGCTAAAAAAAAGAAAAAGGAAATTAAAAAATGATGATAAAATTGTTGCATCATGATAGTTGTTCACATTTGACATAGTAACACATACAATTAATTACATAACCAATTAACAAAATTACATATGTTAAAAAGAAAGAATCCACTAAGTGCCAATGTGTGAGGAAAAAGAGAATCAAAATATATTTAAATCTTTATTAGCATATGCTTACAATGTTTTATATATACCTTTATTTGGATATTCAGGTCAGAATTTGACTTCCTTTTGCCTTTGTTCATTTCTCTCCAATTTAAAGGCCCAAACACAAATAAAAGTAGAAATATCAAAGTTATCCAATACAAAATTAAAATTGTTAGGAAAATTCCAATTTGTTCACCTTTGAACAGTAGGAATTAGAAAAAATGGTAAATATAATTCGTTTCTTATGCGGGTGGTTCGCATGAGCGACGGATCATACCGTCGCTATAGAGTATGCACGGGCTATGACGACGACTTCTAGGCTATGGAGACAGTCCATACGCTATGGCGATCCATACCCTGTGACGACGACTTCAGTGACAGTATGGTTCATCTCTATAAGTGGTCCGCATGCAGACCAGAAGCTCTCTCTCTCTCTCTCTCTATATATATATATATATATATGGTCCGGATCTTAAGCTCACCTTTTATCTAACATACCTTGCTTACCCTCCTTTAGCGACGGACCGGGCGACGGTTTGGTCCGTCGCTATATATACAACCGTCGTCTATATAATGTCCATTGCTAAAAGCTAAGACGACGGTTGTATATATAGCGACGGACCGAACCGTCGCCCTGTCCGTCGCTAAAGGGGGGTGAGCAAGGTATGTTGGATAAATTGTGAGTTTAAGATCCAGACCATATATATATATATATATATACAAAGCAAACCAAGTGATAAAAAAACAAAAGTAAAGACTTCAATAGCACTAAAAGTAAAAAAATAATCTTCTATATCCTACAAAAATAGTCATCAAGTATATAAATAAATTGTTCCAAAAAAAATTCCTTTTGTTTATTGATAATATTATATATATATATATATATATATATGTTTGTATATTGTAACATAATATCATTAAATATAAAAATATAACTTTACTACCATGTCATACCTATTAAATTAAACATGTATTCATTATACTTGGGAATAAATATGAAAGAAAAAATATATTTTTAAAATTTGAAAATTTTGCAATAAAACTCTTTTAAAATAGAGAGTATATTTCCAATATTATATTGTATCCATACAAATTAATAAATTGTTAACATTAATTTTATTGACTTTTATCAGTATTAATTAGTACTTGGGTCCTAAATTATATGGAAAAAGAATATGTGGATGGCTGATTTGAAAGTAGTATGCATACAAGCCAATCATGTTTGATGATAAAACATGTATTTTGTGACAATATTCTTATTCATTTATTAATAAAAGAAATTGTTTAAAGGCATTTAATTATCTACACGGTGTTGTTTTTATAATATGTCATAAACTCATAGTTTTAAGCAATGCTTTTAGAACCACGATGATGATCATGCTAATGAGATCTAAACTCTTAGATAGCGCATAAATTAAAATTATTCCCAATCGTTGGATTACTAAAAAAAAGATTAGTGAATCCGGATAGATTGGTACATATGTTGCTTGCTCATTGGATGAGGATGATTGATCTCATGATCATTTGTTTGGATACACTAAAGCAAGTATGTAGATGCTTATTGGAGAATAAGTTCACTGAACGTAACTCGCTAAGGAATACCTAATGGAGTTTTATTTGTCTGTCAATAGGAATTCCTTAAGTGATAATAGTACAAGTAATCCTTAGACTTGAAATCATCATAGTATCTTGTATATGATGAGTTATACTTTGATATGTCCCTTAAGACCCTAAGGGTATATCAAAGGGTATGCTTGGGTATAATAATTTATACATAGAGATAATGAATGATCAATAAAGGATCTACCACTTCTAGTAAAAGAAGAGAATATTCTATGTGATTCGATAAATGACAACTTAGTAGTCCTTGGCCAAGGTAGAATAAAATTAGAAAGTAGTTTCTAATTTGCATTATCAGAGTTGTGCATTTAAGGACCGAAATACATATGATTAAATAAAATAAGATTTGATAGTAATTCCATATCTTATATTTAATTGGGACATTGTATGGTGAAAGGAATGGATTGTACGGTAACTATTTACTCAAATGTTCTTTTATGATTAATGTTGAAATCTATATTATCTGAAAAGTCGTTGCGCGCTAAAGGGGCTTACACTTATTGTAAAATAAATATTATCTATTTAAATAAATTATCTGGTTTAATCTATTTATTTAAATAAGATTAGAATTGTTCTAATTAATTTATTCACAACTAGTTTAATATGGAGAACCTAAAGGGTCACACCATAAAAAGAATAATATTTATTTAAGAAGCAAATGGTATAATCGTAATAGTAATTTAAGTGTATTTAATTTAATCTATGGTGATAGAATAAATATAATTAAATAGCTTAATATTTATTATTTAAAATTTTAGAAATATTAATATAAATTAATAAGAGGAGTCTTATTATTATTATTATTATTATTATTATTATTATTATTATTATTATTATTATTATTAGTTTAATTCCTAAAAGAGTTTAAGAATTAATTAATAAAAGAAAACTCTCATATTCCTAATAAGAGTAGGAGGCAAATTAATTAAAAGAGTTTAATTAATTTTTCCTAATAAGATGAGGAAGCCTAATTAATTAAAAGAGTTTAATTAATTAAATGAAACCCTAATCCTAAAAGATTTAGAAGGGTTGTCTATATTTATAAATAAGAGGAGTTTTATTTTGATTAAGGGTTAATGAAATTCCAAGAGTTGGAGAGTACACATTATTTCTATAGAGATAGAAACTAGGGTTTAGCCAAACACCATTCTTCTTGAATAATTGTTCTTTCTTGGTGGATCACCTCTAAAGGTCAAACGCTTGAGTGACTAACGTTGATCAAAGGAAGGAATCAAACCCGGTGGATTCAAGTAGAACAAAAAAAGGATTGGAGTTGAACTCGTACATGAGGAAGCTATTTTCTACAAGGGAATGAATCTAATCTCCACCGCTTTCGTTTAATTAATAATTATGCATAACGGATGATCCGGGTATATAGTTTATAAAATTTTAAAACTCTGATTTACCATGTTTCCGCTATTGTAATGCAATTTGATTTTGTTCATTAATATTACAAACCTAACATGATCAACACTTAAGAGTATATATATAAGACTATTCATTTATTCATTTATATGTTATTATTACTTTTCTTGAACTTTCCCTACAAAAAAATTGGTCATAGTTGACCGATCTATTATCGATGAATTCTAAACACTATCGTTAATGAAGTCAATGTCAAGGGCTTAGCATAGTCGATGAAACTATTGTCGACGGACTAAACGCTGTCGTTAATGAAGTCAATGTTGACGTCTTAGCCGTCGTTAATTAATGACCTGTCGATAGTGACTTTTTTACCCTCACTCGCGCTAATCTTCTCGACGAGCGTTCCTCGAGAATAGGTTTAATAATGTCGCTAATGAGATGTACATGAGCACCAAAAATTCGTGCGCGTGACAATCATCTGGGTTAATGGAATTATTTCATAAGAGACAAAATATGTCGTCGATATTGATGTTAGTTTCGAAGGCACTGCCGTCGAGAATGAGATCTTATTTTAACCCCCAATTCATTTTAATGTCTGGTCTCCTTTTCCTTCTCAGTTCTCCCGCGTGTATCTATAGTTCTTTTCTTCTCTTCCTCGTCGTCCGTCCCTCTCTTCCTCATCGTTCGTCCTTCTCTTGATCACCATATGGCCTCCCCCTTTCTTCCTTCCCTCACTTTTCAGGTTCTTCCATGATCTCTTTGTTAGGGCTTCAATTAGTCACTTACAATTTTTTCTTCCTAGGGTTTAATTTGTAACTTTCAATTTTATTTTCTTAGGGTTTAATTTTTGTTTTTTCCTAATTTGTAAAATGTTCATTTTTTTTTGTTTCAGCACTAGCAAAAGTATTGTTATCCTCTCTTTCGCTTCTCTAATCTCATAATTTGTAAGTTTTTTCTTGCAATATATCTATCAATTAGCGAGACAATCTAGTCATGTTTGTAATATAATTACATGTTTAAGTTTCAAAAACTTACTAAGTGATTCCGGAATGTAATGTTCATTCAATTTCTTTATGGCTAATTTCTGTGTAAATTACCAAGAAGAAAGAAGGCAGAGATCAATATTATGATCCTAATCTTGTAAGTTACGAAGTATGTTGCAACAATAAGTTTTTTTATTTCCTTGGTGTATGTTGATGAGCATTTTTCTATTTAAGGTATGTTGTGTTTTTTAGAACCCTATGTTATATGTGACTTAGTTGTTGAAATTCACTGATTTGACATGCCCCTATCTTAAGCTAATCTATTTATGTGTTTTTAAGTACATGTTTTATGTAGTATAGGAAATAACCTCGGGCTTCTCTACCCGACAGCCTCACCAGTCTATAGGCACGTTTTTGAGTTTATCTTCTTTCTCCTAATGAAAATTTATTTTTATATATAAATTAGTGTTTTACTGGTTTTCATCATGTGAAAGTTTTGCTTATAATTTCCCTTTTCTCTTTTCTTTATTTAATAATTATACTAATTAAAGTCATGACACTACAAGAATACAGGCTAAGTCCGACGAAAATATTCTCGATAGAATACTGTCCCTCGACATTAACGTAATTTCGAAAGAATAATCCGTTGATTATAGTATCCCTCGAAATTAGTATAATCCTGGCGGAATTACGTCGGAAGTATCATTCGCTCCTTTGGCACCAAGTTTCCCGCCCGCGCGAATGCAACCTCGACGGAATAAAGTTAACTTCAAGGGAATATCCGTCGACCTTACCTTATTCCCGAGGGATTAATCCCGACGAATATTCCGTCAGAAATAACTATTAAACCTAATTTCGTACGCCTTCTTTTCCAGTGCCTCCATTTCTTTTTTCATTCAAACTCTCTCTTCTTCTTTTTTTTCTCCCTCTCACTCTCCGGCTGCTCCCCCCTCCCCTCAGCACAGCCCTCCCCTCCACTACCACTGCCACCGCCTGCCACCGCCTGCCACAGCCTCCGACTCCCTGTCGTCGCCGCCATCCACTGCTCCTCCTCCTCCCCCACCGTCCACCACTGCCACCGCCTACCACAGCCTCTGGCTCTGGCTTCGGCTCCTAGCCGTCGCCGCCCTCCACTGCTCCTCCCTCATCCTCCTCCTTCACTGCTCCTCCTCCTCCTGTCGCCGCCAATGCTCCTCCTCCCTGCCGTCGCCGCCCTCCACTGCCGCCAGCTTCCTGCAGCTTTCTGCCGTCGGTACATTTTGGTTCTCCAAAATAATTAAGGTTAGGTTTTGGCTTTGTTCACTGCAGTATATATTTGGTTCTTGCCGCCGGTACTGATTTGGCTTTGTTCACTGTAGTATATATTTGGCTTTGATTTTGAGTTTCAATTGCAACATAGATGCTATATTAATTACCTGCTGCTAATTGTATAGGAGTTTGAGTTTCAATTGTACTGATTTAGCTAATTACCTGTTGCTAATTAAAATATAGATGTAGTATACTGATTTTGAGTTTCAATTGTACGTACTGATTTGGGTTTATGGGTATTGATTATACATGCATGTTTCAATTATGGCTAATTACATGCATATTGAGTATATACAGATTTTGGGTGTTCATTAAATTTGTATATATATTTGCTATTTCTGATAGATTCCTCGACGGAATTCTGTCAGAATTATTCAATCTTCAAATTAAATATTATGTATTATTATTAAATTAGTTTCTCAATATATCTATATATATATATATATATATATATATATTAAATTAAACTAAGTAGCATTTACTTGGTTTTTGTCACTTGTAAATAGAATCAAATAATATAATAACATAAACTAATTAACTTTACATATAATATAATATAATTTAAGATAATATATTATAAAATAATAAAATTAATATAACATTAGAATAAACTAATTAAATTAAATTAAATTAAATTAAATTAATTTAATTTAATTTAAGATAATACAATTTAAATGAATTAAATTATATAATATATTACAAATTAAATTAAATTAATTTAAAATAAAATAAAATAAACAATTGACTTAATTTAATTTAAGATAATATAATACAAAATAAATATAATTAAACTGAGTAGCACTTACTTAGTTAAATAAAATCAAAATAAATAAATAAATAATTAATTAAACTGAGTAGCACTTACTTAGTTAATTAAACTAAATAAATAAATTAAGTAGCATAAACTGAGTAGCACTTACTTAGTTTATATCATTGGAAAAATAAACTGAGCAGCATAAACTGAATAGCACTTACTTAGTTTATATCATTGAAAAAATAAACTAAGTAGCATTTGCTTAGTTTTTCACAATTACAATAAACTACATATATATACTTCATGTGTGCATGTAGTCTTAATATAAGCTTAGAAACCCGTTTGACATTCACTCAGTAGGAGTGAATGTCGAATAGTTTCCAGTTTGGGACTGTTACTGGATGTTTTGTCTTTAACTTTGGTCGATGCCAATACGAAACAGTACTTTTTTGTTGTTTTGAGGATTTTTCGGCTGTTATCTCTACATGTTCTTTGAGTATATACTTAGATTAAGTTATCTTAATCTATTTCGTGTACTTGGAGACCATGGGGAGGTGTTGTCGAAATTTTCTTAAAACAGTAGAAACGTGCTTAACGTGTTGGCACTAGTGAAGAGACGCATCCAGGAACGGGATAGAAGCCTGAATTACCCCTGTCCTATAAAGGAGATGCTGCTGAAAAATATAATTCATGCATGGACCACAGTTACAGAAAGAAAAGAAACTGTACTAAATGTGTCTTATGTGCAGCATCCATATGTCAGCCGACCGGAGTTGGATGTACCATAGGATACCTATTGATGGGAGGGGATTAGTGTCAGCTTGTCGTGATGGGGTGTCTAACTTTTTGAACAAAGCAATAGAACATGCTGATGATCCGAACGAAAAAATGCGATGTCCGTGTGTCAAATATAAAAATCTTATCTGGAAAAAAGCCGACAAGATTAGATTTAACTTATTTTCCCGTGGATTTGTGGATGGGTACACCCTATGGATTCATCACGGGGAATCAGCTGAGTTGAGTGAACTTTCAAACAGTATTGACCAACCAGCTGAGTTGAGGGATTCAATTGTAAATAACTATGATGCCGTGGAGATGTTGGTCGATGCGTATGGGCCTAACACTATAAACTCGGCCGATAACGAGCATGTGTCAGGCAATGCTCAGCAAGAACCACATGATTCAGCTGCTGCCTTTTACAAGATGTTACATGAATCGGGGGTCCCATTGTATCCTGGAAATGACAAGCACACCAGGCTATCTGCAGTGACTAAGCTCTTACACTTTCAGAATGATGAAAACTGCAGTGAGAGAGGTTTCAATAATTTGCTTGCTCTTATTTGTGATTTTTTACCCACGGATAATACCTTGCTTGCAACTTATTACGAAGTGAAGAAGATGGTCAAGGGTTTGAATATGGGGTATCAGAAGATCGATGCTTGTGAGCAGGATTGCATGTTATACTATGGGGCGAACAGAGATAAGGGACAATGTGATATATGTAGCTTGCCTCGCTTCAAGGTGACAAAACGTGGGGGGAAGGAGAAACATGTTCCCAGGAAGATCTTACGGTACTTTTCTCTTGCGCCGAGGCTTCAACGGCTATTCATGTCGTCCCAGACGGCTCAACATATGAGTTGGCATAGAACAAGAGATGTCGTGCCTGGTCAGCTGACTCACCCTGCAGATAGAGATGAGTGGAAGAAGTTTGATGAAAATTTTCCAAAATTTATAGAGGATGATAGGAATGTCAGGCTTGGCATGGCTACAGATGGGTTTTGTCCATTTAATAATTTTAGTTAGCCCTACTCTGTAAGACCCCAACTTTTATGAATAAAGATTTAATTTTCTTTATATATTATTTCGAAATAGTAAGGTGTTGATTTGATAAATGTGAAAAGTTATGGGTGAAATATGAAAATATTTCAAAATAAGCAAGTGGTTATAAAATATTCATTGTTGTCGGGGAATATTCGTTTGGTCGTGGAATATTCTTATTGTCGGGGAATATTCGTATGACGGCGCAGCTATTTGTGGACCCCACAACGGAATAACTGTCGTATGAAGAAAACGACAAGAATGAATTTTCTAAAAATAACGGCGTGGTTGTTACCGTTAAAACTGTTGAAATACCCGGTGGTTAAAATACAGTAATACGCGGTGTTGCACAGTAGCACACGGTATTGCACAGTAATTCTAATTATTGATTCTTATGTAAGAAGTCACTACTCAATAATTATTACAGTAATTACTGTTCAATATTTTATATTATTGATTCAATAATTGCTACATTGATAATTGCATAATATTTTGTTGATTCAATAATTGTAATTTCATAGTATTTCAAATTATCAAATCAATAACTCATATTATTTGAATAATATTATTAGATAACATTATTGACAATGTCTAAGGAAGTTTGTCTAGGAGGGGTTATTTAATTGCGCGCCAGTAAGGAAAAATCTTTATCGGAAGGCCCACTCTTTCTTGGGAACGACCTGGTTGTCAATTTTGTAGTTCAGTAATATTATTTATGAATAATTAATTATTAATTTATATGATAAGAAAATATTTATTTTTGTGGATATAAAAGAAGGAATTAGTTTTGAGGTATTTTTATCAGTATTTGTTATAAATTTGGCTTATTATATGTACCCCCACTTACTCATTTTTCAAAATAATCGGTATAAAATTATTCAGTATATATATATATATATTATATGAAAGTGACATGCGGGGTGGGGCCCACATGTGGGATGAAAAATGAAATGGGGTGGGGGGAATGTTACGTGTAGGGGAGGAAGTAATATTATATATATATATATATATATATTTTATTTTATTTAAAGTTTTGTTTTATTAAAATATTTTATTGCACAGTAATGAATAGTAAAATCAAATTTTTCGTCGGTGCGCGCCCATGAATTTGTCCGAAATTTTTTACTGTGCAGCCCATGATTTTTATTCAAATAATACCCTTCCATTCTCCTATAAATAGGATGCTTAGTTTAGAATTGAAAATCACACCAGAATCAGAAGTTTTCTCTCTCTATAATATCGAGCGTATTTTTGTGAGTATTTAGATACTTTGAGTGTTGCTATTCAGTGCAAGTTTCCTTCAGTATTATACCTGAAATTTCAGTCAGAAGTACTGTTCTTTTGAGGTAAAGAATATTATTTTTTTCGTAAGGGATGTTATTTTCTTTCGTAAACGATGTTATTCTTTTCAATATCATTATACCAAAATATTGTCATGAATTTTATTATGAAATTCTTACTTTTTCCGTCCGGGTTACTATTCACGTATACGACACTATTCACAGAAAAATTAAAAAAAAATTTCTATTTGTCCAAGTTGCTTGTTAAGGTTCTTATCTTTGATTGGATCCAAGTTTTGATCTTCATTCTTGAATTTTGCTCCACAAAGTATTATTATGGAATATTCTTGAACTTGGATAAACTAAATTACGAATCCCTAATCTTTGTCCTTTATCTCACTGGATTCATTATTTATATTATTTTTCATCATCCTCAGTTCTAAATGGTGATATAACTGAATATCTTTGGCCTGTAGAGCAAAGATGAATGATTATCTGATGAATATCTTTGGCCCGTAGTGCAAAGATTGACAGGTGTTGAGATGAACATGACCACTGGAGATACACATGAATATGTTTGGCCCGTAGTGCAAAGATAAATATTTGATTCAAGATGTATATTGATTGATGTTACAGGGATAAAATATTGATGAAGGACTTTTAAACCATAGAAGATAGTAGACTTCATTCTCTACTTAACTCTTTTAATAAATTGTTATTTCCGCTGCGAATATTGATCTAAAACTTGTTGTCCATAATATTTTATCTAAATTATTGAAGACTAACGATAATTTATTTTCCATTATCTTAGTCATAATATTCTTTACTGGGCTAGTTGAGCTCACCCTTTTTATCTATTGTCCTCTTCAGGAAATGAGAATGTCGCACGAACTAGTCGGGGGACAGAGTGACGGTCCGAGTTAGAGCAGTAGTAGTCCTCACTATTTCTAATAAATAGTGTGATAATAATTGTAATGAGGACTTAGTTTGAATGTTAATATTTTCTACATATTTGTATTGACACTCACAGTTGTGTGGTCGTATTTTGCACGACCGTGTGATATAAAGTTTGTATTTGGATTCTGTACCATGTATTTGGCAACTCAAAATGATTTGGGTTGACTGGACCTATTCTGGGGGCGTCACAAAGACCATGGGGATGTGCTGTTGAATTTTTTTAAAATATAAGGATGTGTTCAAGTTGTTGGCATCAGTGGGCCGAGGTGACACATCCGGGAATGAGATAAAAGTCTGACCCGTTAGAATGTAAATGATGTTAGGAAACCCCTATTCACGTATATACATTAACTGTTTATTTGATTGTGTTTTATTTTTCCTCATATATAGGAGCCCGTAGTTCTAAGATATCTGTTGATCGAAGTTGGATGGAATGTAGAGTTGCCACTGATAAGAGTAAGCTTAACTTTGAGTGCCATAGTGGGATTGAACAATTTTTAAATTTTGCATTTGTGCAAGTCTCACGTCAGCGTATCTACCAGCTAGCTGATCAGGAGGTCATTCACGGTTCGATAGATCTAAGTTCGTGAGATGAGCTCTTGGGTCTGGTATAGCTGGAGGCTGTTCGAGTTCATATGCACGATTGTATTTGTGAACCTTTTTCCCCCATAGGCGAAGTACCTCTTACATATTTCAAACATGTGACAACTTACAGGACTCACTTAGGAGTCTCGGTGGCCGTGATAGAAGCTCATTTGCCTTACTTATAACCATAAGCGAAACACCTCTTACATATTTCGAACATGTGACAACTTACGGGACTCAATTCGGAGTCTCGATGACCTAGTAAGAAACTTGTTTGCCTAACTTATATAAAAAATGAAAATTATTTAAATACGATTACATTTGTTTATATATAATTAATATTTTGGTTTTGTAGAGTTTTATGGATGAACCACACGGCAGGAATGGAGCTGGCGGCGATGGCAAGGACGGTGGAGGCGGCAGTGATGGCGAGGATAGTGGAGGCGGCGTTGATGGCGAAGACCGCAAAGGCGATGTCGATGATGGCAGGGACGGTGGCACGATGGACAATGTTCGCTTGTTTGCCGATGATAATGATGATTAAGCGTATAGATTATGTTTATATATCTAGTTTTATGTATTTAGCTAGTTTTTGGGTTGTACAATGATTACATTTTATATATAATATCTAGTTATTTTTTGGGTTTATATATATATATATATATATATATATATATATATATATGTTATTACGTTTTGTACGTATTGATGATTGGTTATAATATTTGGTGGTTATTGTTGTTTTTAGTTTATAACATGTACAATTATGTATATCTAAAAAATAGAAGGTTTTTGTAAATTTTATAAATAATTATTATTTTTAATTTAAAACTTTATTCTCGACGGACAAGGTTATAGCCGACGGACTTGTCGTCGGAAAAGACTTTTTAACTTAATTAATAAAATAAGTCAATGTCGATGGACATAACCTCATTAGCGACGGACAATTCGTCGCCAATGACTCGTTTAATTTAATTATTAAAAGAGTTATTGGTGACAGATTGTCCATCGCCAATGAATCAATACCGGCGGAATGTCCCTCTTCTGTCACCAATTACCTTAATAGTCGACGGGGACACGGGGCGACGGAACAGAAGAAAGACTTGTCCGTCAAAAAATGAGGTCAATGCCGACAGACACAGGGTCATTCCAGACGAACATGTCTTTCGGCTATGATTTATTTTTTTGTAGTGTTTTGGTATTCTCCAAATGACCCAAAATATCTTCAAAAAAACAAATGAAAAAGGGTAATTTTTTAAACCAAAAATAATAAAACTAATAGTGTAATAAATTTATGTTTTGTCTTCATGTATACTCAACATGGTATCGCGGATCAACAGGTCGTGACACTTTAAAGCGGCTATCAAGTCTATCGATTAAGATAATAATGAGGATTATAAGGTTTGGACCTAATATCCCAAATAGTTAAGTATGTGTAATTTTTGGCCACGAAAAGCCTAAAGATACCAAATTAGTATCCTAGGATATTTTATTGGGATTCAATAAAATAGAGTAAAATATATTGAAACCTCCTGTAAATAATCATAATAACACTCATCATCCCTTTAATTTTTTAAGTAACAATCAGTATCCCTCTAGTCTGTCATTACTCCTAGTGTGGATGACTAACTAATATTCAAAAATATTTTTAATATAATGTTTAATATACCCTTCAAGTTATAATGTTTAATATATCCACTAAATATAGATTTGTATGTTATAATTTTTACTTAACTTGATGTAATTAATTAAATTATGAATTTGTGCAATAAATAACATAAATGTCAAAAAATAATAAATATTTATTTTATCAAGAAAATAAAGTCATACACTTTTTGCTAATTAAATTTCTTAAAGATTAAAATTTACGTAATATACATTCAAATATATTCTTTGTAATTAAAAAGTAAAATTTTAATAAGCATAAAAGTACAAATTAAAAAAAAATTATAATTATTTTTTCCAAATATTAAAAGTTATGTAAAATAAACATATTATTACATAACGAATCTTATTATTCATATAAAAAGTATTAAAAATATATTAGTTATTTTTCTTAAATATTAAACTAAACATATGTTATACTTAAGTATAATTATTTACAATAAACATAACAAATGCTATTACTCAAAAAAAATAGATTAAAAAATTCTTTTAATCAGATAAAAGTAGTAATAAATATTATTATATTTTTTTATTCAATATTGTATAAAAACAACACCAACTGTATACTAAAAATATAAATATTAAAATTATAAACATCCCAAATTTTGACATATACTCAAGAAAATTTAACATATAAAAATCATAATATGAAACTAAGATTTCAAATAATAATTTTTGTTGTTAAACACCAAAAACTAATTAACTATCAACATACTCAATCACTTTAATTAGAAAACCTCCATTAATAATTTAATTTAAAATTCTTAATATTTGTAATATTTATCCAAAATATGTGTAAATTAAATTAAATTATTTAAATAAGAGTCTTAATTACAAATAAAACTATAATTAAAATATATTGTATTAAAAAATGATATGTACACTACAAGAAAAAGGCTTACTGGCGACTGACCATCTGCGACCGTAACCGATCGCAGATGCCTATCTGCGACCGTATTCGGTCGCAAATAGTGTCAGCGACCGACATATAGCGACCGATATCGTCGCTAAGCTGAGTCACGTCTCATTATTGACGTGGCCCACGTGTCTGCGACCACCATTAGCGACCATCGTCGGTCGCTGATATCCCCAAGTCACCTTCGGTCGTTGATACGTATCAACGACCGTATGCAGTTGCTGATTAATAAAATTAAAAAAAAATTACCTGTTTTGTTTCCCAAAAATTTATACATGTTTGTACTTGCTTTATATCTCATCAACACACAGCAGTATATATAAATCACCAAAACTATTTCAATTAATCGATCCACGTCCATAAATTAAGCAACACAATAAACAAATCGCTCAAGCGACTAAAATATATATAAACTATATATATTGAATCTAAAACTATAATTAACTCAACAAGCAAACGATTAGAAACTCCAACCAGTCATATTTATAGACCTCCTGCAAAGAGAAACTCTTCCTGAAGAAAAGATACAATAGAAGAACCATAAGTAACTAATTAAACATGCATGCATAAAGCTAAATTCATGACAAAATTACCTCGGCATCATCATCGATATCCTGCTGTTGTGTTAATGTTTGCCGCTGCATAAGCTAGCTAATGCCCGCGCCAAGTGTAAGAAGTAGATTACGATCTTGATAGTCAGTCGTCGTCGATAAAGTTTGTCCCCAGTACTTCTTGAGAAGTGTAAGCTAGTTGTGGTTCACCTCTCCATGAAATCGGGAAACTATCCTCGGTTTTATAGTCCTAGGCCTTTCAGCTTTACTCCTGTTTTTGCAAGATTATCTGCCATAGAGGGAATGGTTGTCAAATTCGACATTTTTTACTCGTAGTCTTATCTGACTCAAGGTCTGCATGTACTAAATGTGCAGTACTAGAAATTGTACCCAAGGTATGATAGACAAATGAAGAGTTGCAAGAAATTCAACAATTTCCCATAAGTATTTCACTATACTGTACTTCCTCTCGAATTCCCAAAACAAAGTGGTTAATTCCCGAACAAAGTGTTAATTCCCGAACCATTAATTAACCACTTTGTTCAGGAATTCAACAGGAAGTACAGTTTAATTAATTGAACCACTTATTGGGAACTGTTGAATTTCATGCAACTCTCAAGGAGTCTCTCATATTACATGCAAACCTTGAGTCAGATAAGACTATGAGTAAAAAATATCTCAGTTGACAACCATTCATTTTATGGCAGTTGATTTTGCAAAAACCGGAGTAACAATCTATTTATCCACTTCTCAAGGAGTATAGGGGGAAAATTTATCATGCTAGTCTTGAGTCTTTAGTAATGAGAAGTCGCAATCTATTTGTTCACAGAATATAATATCATCAAGATGTTTATATAAAATACAGAAAAATATATATGTTTATATACTCAAATGACAACGATTTAATTAATAATAAAAAAAAGAATGACAATGATTTAATTAAAATAAATAAAAGAGAGAACATACTCTATCAATATATAACTCAACTGCAACATCCTTAAGACCGACTTATTTCGAATATTTTGTAACCAAATATCAGCATTTTCTTGGAAAATACTTTCTCTCACAATCTCTATCATGAAAGTATATATAATATGAAGCTACTTAGGGATGCTGATATAGAGATTGTGAGAGAAAGTATTTTCCAAGAAAATGCTGATATTTGGTTACAAAACATTCAAAATAAGTTGGTCTTAAGGATGCTGCAGTTGAGTTATTGATAGAGTACGTTCTCTCTATTATTTATTTTAATTAAATCATTGTCATTCTTTTTTTTAATTAATTAATCTTTGTCATTTGAAGTATTTTTTTGTAATATATTATAAAATAATGATACTATCACATAATTTTGGGTCAAATAATGCTCACATACACACACATGCATACTATGTGTATGTGAGCTTTATGTGACCCAAATTATGTGATAATAACATTATTTTATAAGTAATATTAATACTACGTAATTTATTTTAATTAGTATTGAGAAACTAATAAGTAATATTAACTAAGTAATATTAATACTAATTAATTTGTTTTAATTAGTACTGGAAAACTAATAAGTAATATTAACTAAGTACTATGAATACTACTTAATTTATTTTAATTAGTATTGGAAAACTAATAAGTAATATTGACTAAGTAAATTAATACTACTTAATTTATTTAAATTAGTATTGGGAAACTAATAAGTAATATTAACTAAGTAAATTAATACTACTTAATTTATTTTAATTAGTATTGGGAAACTAATAAGTAATATTAACTAAGCAATATTAATACTACTTAATTTATTTTAATTAGTATTGGGAAACTAAAAAGTAATATTAACTAAGTAAATTAATACTACTTAATTTATTTTAATTAGTATTGGAAAACTAATAAGTAATATTAACTAAGTAATATTAATACTAATTAATTTATTTTAATTAGTATTGGGAAACTAATAAGTAATATTAACTAAGTAAAATTAATACTACTTAATTTATACTTTTAATTAGTATTGGGAAACTAATAAGTAATATTAACTAAGTAAAATTAATACTACTTAATTTATTTTAATTAGTATTGGAAAACTAATAAGTAATATTAACTAAGTAAATTAATACTACTTAATTTATTTTAATTAATACTGGGAAACTAATAAGTAATATTAGCTAAGTAACATTAATACTAATTAATTTATTTTAGTTAGTATTAAAAAACTAATAAGTAATATTAACTAAGTACTATTAATGCTAATTAATTTATTTTAATTAGTATTGGGTATATAATAAGTAATATTAACTAATTAGTAAATTACTACTACTTAATTTATTTTAATTAGTATTGGTTATATAATAAGTAATATTAACTAATTAATAAATTAATACTACTTAATTTATTTTAATTAGTATTGGGTATATAATAAGTAATATTAACTAATTAGTAAATTAATACTACTTAATTTATTTTAATTAGTATTGGGTATATAATAAGTAATATTAATATTAATTCAAACTAAATAGTTATAAATTTAGTAGTGAAAACTAAGTAAATGCTGCTTAGTTGATTTTAGTAGGGAAAAATTAAGTAAACTAAGAAAATTTATTTTTTTATTTTCTTTACTTTAGTTTGTATTATTTTCTGTTATTTTATTATATTTATATGTTATTATATTTAATTTAATGTAGATTAATATTTAATTTATGTATTTTAGTAATTAATATTATATAATAACACACTAACATAAGCCTAAATATCATATTATGAACATGCATGCACTCAAATTACACAAATTAAAGTCAAATTGAAACTAAATATCACATCTATATAAATCTAACCTATATTCAAACTAAATAGCCAAATCAAACACATATAAACACGTATAAACACATAATATGCAATATATATAATTTTAAATCAAATTCAAATTGAAAATATATATAAATGAAAGAGAGAGAGATTGAATACCTAGATGGGGTTGCAGGCGGACGACAGACGGCGTACGACGGACGGCGCAGGCAGGCGGCCGGGCGACAACTTCTTCTTCTCCTTTTCCTTTCCTCCCTCTTTCTCTTTTCTGTTCGCGTCTTCAGCAGAAGACCGAGCTGATCGTGTTTAAAAAGAATTAGCGACCGCGAGCGACCGCCTTTGGCGACCACACGCGGTGGCTAATTTTAATTGACTTGACGGTCGAATTGCTGAGGAAGTCAAACTGTTCTGCGATCACTATCTGCGACCGGATGCGGTCGCAGACTTGAATTAATTTTCCCCGCCAACTTAGGCACCAAAATTTAAGGCAGCAAACTCAACTCGGCGACCGGTTAGCGACCGCACGGTGGTCGCTAATTACAAATAGCGACTAATTTGGATAATCGTCGCTAATAGTGGTCGCTAAGTCTGATATTAGCGACTGAATACGACGGTCGCAGATAATATTGGTCGCTGATAGGCCTGTTTCTTGTAGTGGTAAACATATACATATATTATTTAGTAATTAAAATTTGATAACATACAAGGATAAATATGTAATTTTATCTATTTAGTCAACCTTAAAAACTTGCGCAGGGGATACTAACTATTGCTTAAAAAATTAGAGAGGAGGTGAGTTTTATTATGATTATCTAGAGGGGGTGTCACTGTATTTTACTCAATAAAATTAAATGAAAATTGTAAGAATATAATTATTTGCAAATATACATACACATATATGAATGGAGAGTAGTACGAGGCTTACAATATGCAGAGGTAACTGAGGCAATGAATGGAGTTATGCAATTATTTTCTTGTTCTTGACCAAAGACTTGTTACTAATTGTGTGTGAAAATTATATAAGACTTACGTAAGAAAATATGGAAGACTTCTAGCTATTAGGTTTAGATATCAATTAGTTTCGTCTTTGTTTGTTTAATTGATGAATTTCTTTTTTAATATAAAATATAATTTTATGCTACATTAGGTGATAAATCATTTCATGATTTTGGACTCCACATAAGATGAAAAAAAAACAGGAAAAGAAGAAGTTTATTAGATTTAATTAGGTATGTTTTATTATTATTCTTTTAATAATAAAAGAAGTTTAAAATTAAAAAATTAGAGACGATAAGAGTACTCTATTTTGTGAAAAGAAATTTTCAGTACTCGATTTGTGTGAGAAGAAACTCCCGGTTGCTATCTTTATATATAGATATAGATAATTATAAAGGGTTTGTAACAAAATAATCTAACAAATACGTGTAAGAATCTACTCGAAATAATCAATATAGTAAACATGAAGTTAGTGTCAACTTCACCCTAATAAGTTCATATAATTTTTTTTTATTGTATTGAGCTAATTGGATCCTTATGTTATACATACATGTATGTATAATATAATTTGAAAATCATTTGCGGGAAATAATGGACCTATTAAATGTTACTACCTCCGTCCTGTTGGAAATGGATTTGACAAAATAAATATTAAAGTATATTGAGGCTTAATTTAATGTGGGACCCACACTTCATAAATGTCGGGTCCATGCACCTATGCGTTCTACTCCGCAAGGAGTATAACGTGGTATATTTATATGTTCAAATCCATTGAGAATTGAATGAGAAAATTGATTCCAAAATCACTTACTTGAAATGTTGAAAATTGCAAAAGTCCCACATAGGGCATTAGAGAGAAAAATGAAGAACATATATACGGGATGTTTGCTCAATGGGAAGGGCCCCAAGGGGCACCCCACTTTTGTGGAAGGGAGAGGACCTAGCCAAGACCTGGTTCAAACCCCCACGCGCGCCGCCGCTACGGTCCGGGCGGGTCAGGTCATGATATATATATTTTTCGGTTTTACGCTCCAACGGTAATAAACCGCAGAATTATTTCTATAAATAATAGATGTGGGCGCCTAAGGAAAAACAGAGAGCGATTTTTTCCGTTTCTGTTCCTTTTTATTCCCAGTCCAGTTCCTGTTTTCATTTCTTCCTGTTCTGCAGAGTGTTCCTGTTGCAGTGTTCCGTTCCATTTCTATGTCAGTATTTTACCTGCATTATTTTTCATGCATCATTACTGTAAGTTCAGTACATAACATGAAATTTGGTTCGAAGTGTTCTTAATTTTGAAGTGCTTGTAATTAAGAATTGGAAATCCGTTTTATCTTGGGAAGCAATTATTCAATTAATCCTTAGCACCTGTGAGGGAATAAATTTGCTTTAAGGAGACTTTGTGAATTCAAAGGACTCAGATTTATATGATTTTTCCTTTTATAATTTGTTTCTGATTTGCATAATTTATTATTATTATATCTATATGTATATTAAATAATACTATATATTACAGGGATTACACGTCCTACAATAAGTGATTTTTTAGGCTTAACAATTTTTCCCAAAATAAGTGATGTGTTAGAACTCCAATACAATTTTTACAATATTTTTTCATATGTGCCCTTATACAGTCAATGGTATTTATTGCGTATTTATTTGGAAGTTGAAAGGTTGAAGAAAGGGAAAGAGATACCTAAAGGCAATAAAAAAAAGTCTCAAACAAAACAAAGAAAATATATTAAGGGTATTTTTGTCATTTTAGCTTGTGTATTGGTATGTGTGATTTAAGCTAAAAAAACACTTATTATGGGACGGAGGTAGTATCTATTATTTTATAATTTATCTCTGCATATATACGTATTTCCACATATATAATATATAATTAAAAAAAAGTATATTTTTTTAAAAAAAAATTATGGTTAAACAAGATAATTGTATTTTAGATGACTTTTAATATTACACAAATATTATATAATTATAATTGATGTCTGATATATATGCAGAACACAATTTATTTTTAAAAAACTTGTCATTTAATTTGAACTACGTACTACATGGAAAAATCTGCAGGTATCTCCAACTTGGTGGGTGCTTGAACACAATTGGATGTTTCGAAAGAGAAGCTATAAGAGGAAACAGGAAAAAACCTTATACCTACTTGATACGGTTGGATTTTGTCTATTTCTGATTGGTCCACATTTTTACCGACATTACTACTTATAAGTAGCAACATGCAGCCTGTCAGGGAAACTCCCGCACGCTCAACCTCAGGTTCAACTCATTTGATCATGACTCAAATACTAGTAGCAGTAGTAGTAGTTCACAACATAATCAATATCTCACTTTGTATCTCTTATCATCGTCCTAATAGATTCTGTCTCAGCCTTGCTTGCTTTACCATTTTCAAAATAATAATTCTATGCGAACAGAGATTTTATACAGAAAAATTGGATTGAAAGAACAAAATAAATTTGTTCCAGTGAATAAATTGATTGTACTATCTAATTTTTCTTTGTAACAAATTCATTTTATTTTTTCGGTCCAAAATTCTTGTCCGCGTAGAAGCATTACTCTTTTCAAAAAGTACTGTTTAATTTGTTTTTCTTACGACCATAATAATAATAATATGAAATAACATAATAAACTCTCGTATTAATCATTACACGATCATTACTAAATTAATTATTTATTAGTTTTGAGGTTATCAGTTAAAACATATACATTTACAGTAGTATTATGTTGAGATAAAAGATATATCTTTATGTTGTCATTTATTAATTCTATTTTATTGCTTGGAATTTTACGTTAATTAATATATTATAATTTAATTTTGTTATGAAATTTATCGACACATAAAAAGTCATTTCTATGTTGATAATTATGCAGTCAATAATCTTGAAAGACATATTTTTGCATGAAAGGGTTATCGAGAAAAATATAATATCTTTTATGTACATATCTAGCATAAGTGGATCCAGTTTCTTGCATGGGCAGACATAATGGTATCTTTTATGGGTAGAAGGGGTACTTTTACCTTTCTGAAAAGTGGACTGGACAGGACTGGACGAGCACAAAGACAGAGTACTGATCAATAAAAGACGACGTACGATTGATTCTGTGAAAGACTATGGGATGAATGCATATTATTGGATGGCATAAAGGACCACGTATTCTTTTTACAACAATGCTACTATCACATAAAAAGTTACACATAACTCTCACATATACACATATTTATAAAGATAATTATTATTCTAAGAAAAAAATATTAGAAACTTTTTTTAAAAAAAAATGAGTAAAGTTTCATAAAATATAGATTTAAAAAAATTCATAGAAAATAAAAAAAAAATATTTTTAAAAATAAAGTATATTTTTTCATTTTTTATGTAAAAAATTATTTTCAGAAAAAAAAAGTTAATATCTCTTTTTTTATTATATATTCTAAAAACAGTAAAAGATAAATAAAAAAGGTGATTCAATTTTTTTAAAAAAAATAATTATTATTTTCAGGAATTTTTTTTTAAAAATAATTAAGATTGAATCCCTAAAGTTTTTAATTTTTTTTAATTTTTTTTCCTGAAAATTTTAATTATTTTTTTTAAAAAATATTTATTTATTTTAAAAAATATTGAATCATTTTTTAAAATTTTTTACTTTTTTTGTATTTTAATTTCTATTTTTAGTTTTTATTTTTAAAAATTCTAATATTAAGAATACATATAATAAAAAAAGAAATATTAACTTTTTTTCTGAAAATAAATTTTTACATAAAAAAATATATATATACTTTATTTTTTTAAAAATAAAATTTTATTTTCTATGTATTTTTTTGAATCTATATTTTATGAAACTTTACTCATTTTTAAAAAAAATAAAAGTTTCAAATATTTTTTCCTTAGAATAATAATTATCTTTATAATTTTTTTTAAAAATATTTTATTTTAAATAAAAATGTATATTTTTTTAAAATATTTTTTGTTTTTTATTTTAAAATATTAAATATAATTATTATTTAATTTTTTTAAAATAATAAAAGCAGCTATTTTCAAAATAATTATTATTTTAAAAATAATAATTTATTTTAAAATATTAAATATTATTTTTTAAAATATTAAATATAATTATTATTTTAAGCTTATTTTAAAAATATTATTATTTTTTTAAATATTAAAATTTGGGTTGGGTCGGGTTGGGTTAAAATGGGTCGGGTTGAGGTCAAAATGGGTTGGAGGAACGAAACGTCAACAAAATGTCACTTTAAGGACCTAACTGACGAAAATGGAACTTTAGAGACGATTTTAAAGTGAATGACAACTTGGAGGGGCAGAAGTGCCAATCAACCATACAAAAAATATACAATAAGTTAGAGTGGTGGAGACATGGGCGGATTCAGCTTCGCAGTTCAATGAGATTAAATTCAAAAAAAAAATAGTGTATCGGGATCCATCACTGGGTGGAGAGAGCCTGTAGTACTAGAGTGAATGTGTGGTAGATTGGAAAAAAAATATAAATAAGGACTAAAAACCTAAATTAAACTTGTTCGGGAAAGCAAAATAAATCCATTGCTAAAGTACTTGGTGAATTAATTAAGAAATTGTTGTTTAACTACGTACTAGTTAAACAAAATAAAAATACCGGTGAGGCCATGGTCGGCCCCTCACTCTCTAGTGCCACAACTAGTCATAATGATTCATAATTATTTTTTTTACCTTTGTAAAAAAAAAATATTTATATGGTACCTATTTATATTCTTAGTAAAATGTATTATTTCATAATTCTAAAAGTTAAAAAAATCGAATTAATGCAACTTCCTTATATTAAAACTTCATTTTCAATTTTCCCAGATTCTAAATTAAACCAAATAATTAAAAATCTTAACATAAATCCTAACAATTAATGTATATAAACTGGCTTAGAAAAAATTTGTTCTCAAATTTCAAAACGAACAATTATCAAACACCAAAAACGAATCTGGCTTTTCTTCTCAAAAATAATCCTGAAAATAACTTGGTAACAAAAAACCAATGTTTTCCAATTAACCTGCATGACAATCACTTGACTAATTTAATAACTATATAACTACTAAACATATAAGTGTATAATTATCTATGTATTCAAGTGTTGTGCAAGTGTATGTTAGAGAAAAAATAAGAATGAAAGTGACCTAGAGTGACAGTATCTCCGACGGTGGAAAGCGCGGCTCTGGCGGTGGTGTAGCTCTGACTGTAGCACTATCTCCGACGGTGGGTGGAGTGTGCGGCGGTGGAGATCCTCTCTAGCCTCTTTCTTTCTTTCTATTTCCTTTCATTCTTGAGCTGTGCCGGAGTAGGTTTAGAATTTAAGAACAACGAGTACCGTTAGTTGCGATCGCTATTGATTTTTGGTAATTGACGAGGCAATTAAGCAACGGCTTTAACGACGATAGGGTGCTGATGGTATTAGCTTCCACTTTGAGGATCAGTCGCTATTGACGGCAATAGCGACGAAATTGTGCAGTCGGTGATACTTGTGGTCGAATTCTATTTGTAAACTTTAAAATTTTTAAAAATCTAGTTATGTTTCATGTGTTCTATTAAAATCATTGAGTTTTAAATTTAATAGTTATGATATGATAATAAAATTATGATGATAAATTAAAAATATATTAATTGTGATATTTAAAATATGTCTTATTTTAAAATATGAAACGTCTTGGCAATTTTGCTATAAGTTCACATAAAAACTAATTAAATTTAGCATAGTTAACATAGAAATTTTACCAGTAACTAAATTATCACAGTTGATTCTATACCGGCCACAATTATGCAATATACTGATGGCAACTCATTCTACCCATATACATGAGTTGCATTTTAAATAACTTTGTTATATAAATATTATATATGTAAATACACATGTGTGTGTATACAACTCATTTTTATAAAATTGTTTATAAATGGTACCTCAATTTAAACTATCTAGGATCCACATCCCAGAGAAGCTATATAATAGTATATACTTATTCAAGTAGGGTAGCAGCTAGGTAGGTAGCTTAATTAGAGAGAGACCAAGTGGTATCAGGTCATCAGGTGTCTCCAGACTCCAATTACTTGGTGGGTGCTCGAACACAGTTGGATGCTTCCAAAGAGAATCTACAAGGGGAAACAATAAAAACCCTAACACCGTACCTACTTGATACGGTTGGATTTAGTCTAATTCTGATTGGTCCACATTTTCAACAACAAGACTTGCTTATAAGTAGCAACATGCAGCCTTTCAGGGAAACTCCCGCACGCTCAACCTCAAGTTTCAATTCGTTTGATCATGACTTATTTTGTGGACATTGACCTAATTATATATATTGTCCTACTTCACAACATAAATATCTCACTTTGTATCTCTTATCAGTACGCAATACAGATAGAAAACTGATATTTTCACGTACATGAGTCTCTCTCACATGGAGGTGGAACTCGCTCAGTATTCATGTTAGAGGAATTAATCATGCAAATACCATTTCCCTATATATATTTTTTTCATCATTACTTTACCTTAGATTTTCCTGAAATGGGAATGTTTTTTTCATCAATTTTTTGTATCTTTTTTGTATACAACAATAAAAAGATTATTTGTTTAAGAAAATAAAATTTGTTCTCTTATGGTCTTTGAGTTTGTAAATATTGCAAGTAAAAATCTTTAATTTTGTGGAATAGTGGTAGTATTAACATTTTCTAAGGATATAGTTAAACCTATGCTGCGCACAAAAAAAAAAGACAGATTTTTGTTCATTATTATTTTTTAAGACTAAAAATTGTTATGATCAGTAAAATTTGTCACTTTGTAAAGACATGTTTAAGTGTGTTTAGCGAACCTTAATATATACACAAAACAAGGTGAAATACTTTCATTTTTAGACAATGGGAGTAGCTATTTCTCTCTCTCAACCTCACATACGTCTCTAGTTGTAAAATTGATCAATATATAATTTTCCTATCATAAACATAGATAGAAGAGGAATATCTATAATATATTATAGAAAATAATAAAATTATGTACTTTTGTTTGGAATCAATAATCATAAAATACACATCGAATTGAATTAAATTGACTTTTTTTAATGGATAAGATATTACTCTCTTGATTTCCTAGACTCCTTGTATGATTAAAGAAGATGGCATATAGTTCCTTATTTATGTTATGAATAATGTTATAGATACAAATTATGCACAAAAAGTTATGCACAAATAATTAAAAAAGAGAAAAAAAATATAAAATGAGACCTACAATGAGATATTTTACACATTTTTATTGGTATGCAATACATTAGTCATACTCTTATGATGTGTTTGTAAGTATTTTTTTAGGGGAGGGGAAAATAATTAAAATTCCTCTAAAATCTCATGGTTGTGAGTTTTTTTAGGGTCCTATATTGGAAGATATTTAGAGGTAAAATTGATTCCTTTTTTGGCTCAAAACTTTCCTCCCAAAAGTGAGGATTTGGAGGGATGAAAAAGGATGAGAAAGTTAGATATTTTAAATTACCTAATGTAACCTTTCAAAATAAATCATGTAATTTATTACATTAATATGTAAGGGTAATATATTAATAGTGTAGTTTAAAAATAAAAATATTTTTCCTTCCATTCCTCCTTCTAAACTCACAAACAAAGAAAAATATAATTAAAATCTCATAATTTCCCTTCCTTTCTAAAACTCACAAACATGACAAGAGAAAATTAATTATAATCTATTTCTATCTCTTCCCCTCCTATACTTTCTCTTTCCATCTCATCCCTCCAAACTTAAAGACGCAGCATTAGTATGCAATTTTTGTACAACATTTTCATACTCAGACCGGTTATCAAACAAAAATAATTACCGAATGAATGGGTCGTTAGTTTAACCACTAGTTCAACCGTTATTAAACCAATGACATCATAATTATGTACTAAATATATATATATACATAAATATTAAATAATTATTATATACTTCCTCTATTTTAAAACGGAGAGTACAAATTAAAAACTTATGCATTTAATAATTGAATACATTAATAAATATTAAAAAAGTTGTTTAATATATTAAATATACAAAAAAAAGTTTATCTTATTGTTTACTTATCAATATAAAATTTTCAAAATATGTATATACAAACAATGTTAGATGGAAATATAGGAGTATAGGACTATACAATATGACCAATAAAAGAAACACATTGAAATATGTGCGTAGTTGGTATGCAACCCACTCTCTTTAGTCTTTACTTTCCCAAAATCAAAATCATTCTCTCACTGTCATTTCAAAATCTTCTCTTCATCTTTTTACTTTTGCAAGGCCTTCTCTTAGAACCAACTACTATTCCCATTTCCGCCATGAAAGTAGTAACTTCCGATCGAATGAAATCAACACACGTGATAGTTGGAATCCGAAATTTTTTATTTTTATTTTTTTTTTGTGGGGGGGGGGGGGGGGGGGGAGGAGGGGGGGGGGAGGAGGGGGGGGGGGCTAGGTTCAAACCGGTTAGAATCGTTGACCGGACACCGAATTTCCGGTTTGGACAGTCTAACCACCGAATCACCGGTTATAACGGGTTTTTAACACTTTCAAGTTAACCTCAGTAAACCGAATCGTTTTGTTGACCGGTTCTCGCTTTAATATATTAGTACGACCGGTCGGTCCGGTTCGGATCTTATAACATTATTTTTGTATATAATTTGTGTACTTATTATTAAATTTTTATATTATTCCTGATCAGTAGTCTTAAGGGGTGTTTGATAAAAATTAGATGAATCTGAATGAAAAAAATTATTTAATGATTAAGATGTCTGAAACATCTGAATGACATAATTTTATTATTTAATTCTCTGAAAAAATTCAAAATTGTTGTAAATTTATTTAATATTACTTAATATAATAGTTAATATATTTTTTAATTTTTTTATTTTATTCAGCTGCCCATTTAGCAAAAAAAATCTGACTTAGCCATTCAGCTCAATTATTTGACCCATTCAACCATTCAGACAATTTTTTTCCAAAACAAACGCATTTAATGACTGACCGATTTAGCTATTCAAATATTTTCAGTCCTAAATAAACAACCCCTTAATATGCCTACTTATCATAACCCACAATAGTCAACTCATATATGACTTGATTAAAGTTTGTATGTCACACTTATGTAAACCAATCAATTAGCTTGATTATATATATATATATATATATAAAATACTACTATCACATAAATATAGATCACATAATATTTACATACACACATACATATTTGTAGACTCCACATGTCAGGCGGGACTCACAATATGCATGTGTGTGTATGTGAGCATTATGTGATCTATATTTATGTGATAGTAGCATTGTTGATATATATATAACTAATATTATTCCAAAATATATTTTTACATTCTCCCATTTGGAGATATTTATTAGTCCGTATTATCATAAAATCAACACAAACATGAAATAACAAAGTGTAATCAAATTTATAAATATAAATATAACATAGAGTCAATGTAATTTAACATGTGAAAATCACAAATTGTACCAAAAAGTTCCAAGTAATATATAGTTTTCAATGATATACACTAAAAACTGAAAAAATCGACATACGCAATTCACCTTAATCACAATAATTTCACCAAAAATTTAATTATAAAACTCCTTATATTCGTATCATTTACTCAAAAGTGTATGTGTCATACTAAATTAAATATTTCATAAGTTATGAAAAATTTGAATGACATGAACAAAAACTCTCTTCAGATATTTCTCGAGATACCTTCGTAATGTTAATTACAAACATAGTGAAAATTGTATAGACTTGAAACAACTTAATTTTGGTCATGGAAAAAATAAATATTATTCATTAAATTTAAATTTAATAACATATAAGGATAAATATGTAGCTTTTATTTGATCAATCCTAAACAAATTTAGTATATTAAAATACTTAATGAGGTGGTAAGATATAATTAGTTACTAATTTATTATATATGAACGGACTTGTGGTTATTATCAATCACAATTAACTACATCATTTTTGTAAGTAACTTTTTGTAATTTTGTTTTTGTAAAAAAAATCCACTTGTTGGGCAGACATATTATGGGGTTTGTTCGGCTATCAGAGTCTGTAATGTTTCTGGTGGTAATAAAGCACACCAATTTTTGATCCATTTTAGTTCTTAAACGCGGCGTTTGTAAATTAAATAAGTTACGTTTAAAATAAACTGTTACTAAATGGACAAGATTTTCAAATGCGTCACTGAGTAACCAAACATCATTTATGGGTTGTAACTTGTGAGAGTTTACCCTTCTGAAAAGTGGCTGGACTAACGCAAAGATAGAGTACTCGATAATTGGCCACGTTTTGTAAAAGAACAACTGAACAAGAGTTGGATACTATCTAGGCCTGGGGCCTTGGATGGTATAAAGGAGCACATATCCCTTTGGAATGGGCCTCCTGGCCCAATTGAGGCAAAAATCCAATAGTCAAAGAACTATCACAAGAAAGAATCATATATATATATATACACACATTTATATTTATACTAAACGTCGATATATGTAAATACATGAGATAAAAATAAAATTAAGAAAAGACTCGCATATGATTATTCTCTCTTAGCGTTTAGAGTTACACATTAGAGAAGTTAGTAAAGAGAGAGTAAATAGTAACATTTCTAATGTCATAATAGTTCATATGTAGTGACGGATGCAAGAATTTAATTAAGGGTGGACAAATTTTATCTGTTTAAATAATAATAATAGAAATAAAATGACAATATATTAATCAATTCAATAAAAATATCTCACAAAATTAATAATTATAAGAAATTAACCAAAAGTTCCCAACTAGTAATATAAAGAAATCAAACTATCCAACTTTAGGTAGATTTTAGACTATTGACTTTTTCAAGTAAATTTTGGACACTCACAAACTAAAAAATTGACTTCTTTATCTTTATTGTGTTACATTTATGTTTTTGTACCCAAATTAGAGCTATGAATTAGATGGTCGATCACAAGTTTGCATATATCTAGTAAGAAAATTAGTAAAGCGTTTCATATCAAATGTAAATATTTCTCTTTAAAACCCTTTCTCAGATTCCCCCCCAAGTTCTATGTTTGTTGCAAAAACGATAGGAGGAGTATGATTATTCGTATTATCTGATGATATTATTATGCATTTATTCATTCCTATAAATTATGTTGTTATAATTTCTAAAGCCATTTGATGATAAATTATAATCTTAAGTGAAAATGTGGTATCTTATAACTGCATTTTGAGCTATCAAATTACCTTTAAAATGATAATAAGTTGTCCATGTAATTAATTAAAATAGTTTGTAGTGATATTAAGTTAATATAAATATTCCTCTCTCACCCATCATTAATCAATTTGAAAATTTTTTAAACTCAAAATTAATAAGATTCATTTAAAATACAAAGCAATAAATCTTATAATTATTTGTATTTCTTTTGAATAATTTATAAAACTCGGCATATAATTTATTTTATTTTTAGAGAAACCATATCACTATTCACTACATTATAGCAATTGATCTACTATATATTCCGACCATTATGATACAATATATATTGTCGGCAACCAGATGTCCAAGTCTGCAAACCACGAAATCAATGGAAGAAACAACAAGGGTCAAACTTTTTGGGTGTGGCCCTCCAAAGCTGCCCAATAAAATATCATACTAGTTGTACTACATGTACTACCATATTCTAACCCACAATGTGCCATTCATGTACTACAATCTAATTTCTAACTATTGACATTTTAAAGTAATATAGTCCAACTTGAAATTTGGTTTTGCCTCTAAATGCTAAAAAAAAAATATTAGTTATTTATTTTTTATTGGTATATAGGGTTGTTATGTATGCCAAAAAATAGTCTGAAATTTACATCAAGGTCAAGTAGATATAAATTATACAGTTCATAATTGCTATTTTTCTTTCTATAAAAAGAGTTTCTTTCTTATTGATAATTGTATAAAATAGCACATTATACTCGCGATTTACCGTCTTAATTTTATTATCATGTCACTACTGATAAATTAACCATTGTAAAAATTAGAAATAGTACTCTTTAGTGGAAGTGAAACTGAGAAAGTATTTTCTTTCTCTTTAGTATATAATGTATTGTTCCTGAGTATAACTATTGTCTATACACACATAATTAATTGCATGTGCATGCAATGGCATTGAACAATCGCAAATTTACATCGAAAAACATTTGCTACTAGTTTTTGTTAAAACTTTTACTGCCGGAGCATTAACCTTAGAATAATCAACTTCCTCCCACCTACGACGGGCCGATGGCCGGGGCAGGTTTTCCGGCACGATGGTTTCCAATGAATTCAATCGCCACGGTGCACATTTTCGTTTATCGCTCCATTGCATTACAGGCATTTCTTCCGCGATTGCACGTTCTTCGATATTGATTAAGTTACCCGTTTCTAAACTAATTATCATGCATGCCACGCCTAGTACACATTGGCTTCTCCAAGATACTTTCTTTTTTGGCCTACATATAAACATGATAATGTTATAGATCTCAAATTTCTTAGTATTTCAAATGATGTGTCATTATTAATATATTGGTTGAATGTATTTGAATTTGAGTTATTTGATTATTTGTGTTATTCAAAGCCACGTGTATATAATTCAAGGGTCTTATTCAATGAAAGTAATAACAAATAGGTCAAAGAAATTATGTTGAGTAAAGTAGGGCATGTAGCTAAGATGTCCATGTCTTTGAAGTGGAGGTTTTGTCTAGTGAAACTGGCTGGATTGAAAATAGTAATTAAGTGCTTCAGTTATTTGAATCAAATCTTGGTTAATTAGTTTTGATCATTTAACATAAGTTTTTTAATCATGTAATTGCATTAATTTCATCAAAAAAAAATATTTTTTGGGTTTTTTAGGGCTGTTGATGGTATTACGTATTAGAGTAAAAATGTTGTAGCTAGCTAGATTAATAAGTATTATTTAAAATATAAAATGTCATTAAAATAATTATAAAAATATCGTTAAATATATATTTATTTTAACAACATAATTTATACTATGAAAATATCGATGGCCTTCTTTAGGGATGTTCGATATAAACCTTAACCCATTTTTTCCTTCGGTGGGTCCAAAAAAAATAAAAAGAATTCGAAAATGACTTAGTTTTGCGAGAACCCAATAGACTTTTTTTCTAAAATAAAAATAAATACCAACTATCCCAATTTACATGTTGTACGTGGTGCATATATACATATATCTACAAATTTTTTATATTTTGCACAATTATATTTGCAAAAACTACGTATATTAACCCTTCATTTTCTAATAAATTTTTGAAAAATGATATATATTGCTAATGTTAAGAGGAAATGGGAGCATTTGAGTTTGCCCAAATCTTCAAAATTAAACCCCAAATCTATCTATGATCTATCATCATCAGCATGCTATTCAATATAATCACAAGTACCCATCATCAGAATTTAAAATATCCAAATTATAAGCTTTTATATATGATCATGTAGGTAAGCTGAAATTAGTTGACTTACCATGGAACTTGAGCTGTGTGTTTTGGTTGTTGGAGGGAAGAAGAACTTGAAGGTGGAGGGCTCATATTCATGCAACAATTGCTTGATACAGCGATCATATTTTCTCTCTCTAGAACTCTATATATGTAAAGATTGTAGAGAGAGATTTTGTACTGTCCCTATCTTTATTGAAGTAGAAGCACAAAAACCAAGTATATATAGAAGGCATGATGGCGTGATTTATATAGGGAGGAGAAGGAAAAGTTGTACTAGAAGTACTGCAATTTTCTTCCGTTCTACAAAACACGGCTGGAGTACAATTTTGTATTTTTTTTAAATAAAAGATGTCTAAAATACATAATTCAATTTAAATTTAAAATATTATATAAATTCGGAGGAGCTTTTAGGTAGACTAAAAATGCTTTTAAATTAAATATATATAGTAAATAATTTTTAGCTTACTTATGTGCGGATTCATTGCAAGTTAAATAGGAACTTTTTATTTATATTTTTGTATATTTTAAAATAGAGCTATATGTATTTACACAGCTGTGCATTACACAGTCGGGATATGTCGATCGGTTTTTTTGGGCTATGGCGACGGTTCACCCGTCGCCGTATTCTAGAATAGCTATGGCGACGGATAAAACCGTTACTATAGCCTAAAAAACCGTCGTCATAGCCGACTGTGTACTACACACCTGTGTACTACACAACAGTGTACATACATTTTTTTCCTTTAAAATATTGTTTATGGTAGAAAAGGAGGCTTATGAGGAGTTAGTTAGGTAAAGAGTAGCTGAAAAATATCTTAAGGATGGAAATTGTCTTTTGGAAGATAGTTGTTTGCTTGCCGTCTTGTACTGTACCACTAGTTGTATTTGAAAAGGATGTTCTCCAAAATCAAACCGGGGTACGTTATTATGTAGCTCAAACTTGCACGTTTTGAACAGTTGAATTCTCTTTTGTTTGGTACAAAAATTGGAGGGCCAAATTAGGTTGTTAGTGCTTTATTTTATATATTTATGATTTGATGATGCAATTATATTATTAAAATTGTTTTGCATTTGTTGAATTGTAAAACTCTTGCACTTGTTATAAAAAAAGATCATGTATATAATATAATTAAAATGTTATATAAAAACTGTTGAACCTTTTGTTTGTAACCGATTAGTCAAAAAGTGTAGTTCTTATTCTGTCCTTTAAATGGAATAAAGATTTATTTATTTAACAAGGACAAATAAGGGATTGAATATATATATATGTGTGTGTGTGTTCTCATCTATCTCAAACTAAGGGGTTGTTTGATAAAAACTGAATTTGAATCTGAATCTGAATCTGAATCTGAATCTGAATCTGAATCTGAATGAGCTGAATCTAAATCTGAAAGTGAACGAAAAAAGTTGTTTGATAATTGATACGTCTGAGACATCTGAATAACTGTCTTTTACTATTTTACCCCTCTAAACTATGCTGGATAAGTATATAATTTTGTCTAGACGTATTTAAAAAAATTAAATAAAATATTCATTGTAAAACAAATAAAAATAATTAATTCAAACAAATTATCAAACAAAGTATTGAATAATTCAAATAATTTTAACCCAAGTTTCATAGAAAATAAGAAATGTTACGAGTTAAACAAACACGTCAACATAATAATAAAATTACATTAATTTCAATGAGTCAATTATTTTTACTTAATTTGATATTATTATCATATGTCCATATTATTTTTAATTATATATATATATATATATATATATATTATTTTTAATTAATTATTGATGGAAGCAACACAGCGGTGGAGTAAAACGAGTATGACATGGAGAAAGAAAGAAAAAATGAAATCAATTAAATTTGAAGGGACAATACAAGTAAAAAAGTTATTCAGCTGGTCTCTTACCGATTCAGGTAGGAAATCCTAGCTAATTCGGTCAGATCAATTCAAGCTAATTCAGACCATTATATATTCCTATCAAACAGTCTGAATCGCTTTTCGATCAGATATTGAATCATTCAGCTCTATTAAGAGCATATCAAACAGCCCCTAAGAGGTTTGCAGGGTGAAGATAGGCATACAGTTATGACAATTGAGGACCAACTTCAATTAGGAGAATGTGGAGGAAGCCATGAAAACTCAGGTAAACCCTATAAATACACCATTGAAATTAAGAATGGATTAGGGACGACCAGTGGCAGAGCTAGAGATTTTAAGCCGAAAGGGTCCGACGGGCGGGCGTCGGTGCGAAGACCGGTAGTGACTGTAAGACCCCAACTTTTATGAATAAAGATTTAATTTTCTCTATATATTTTTTTGAAATAGTAAGGTGTTGATTTGATAAATGTGGTAAGTTATGGGTGGAATATGCAAATGTTACAAAGTAAGCAAATGGTTATAAAATATTCGTTGTGTCGGAGAATATTCGTTTGGTCGAGGAATATTCTTTTTGTCGGAGAATATTCGTGCGACGACGCAGTCATTGGTGGACCCCACAACGGAATGAATGTCGAATATAGAAAGCGATAGAAGTAATTTTTATAAAAATAAGGGTAAATTGTTACCGTTAAACTGTTGAAATATCCGGTGATAAAAAATACAGTAATACGCGTTGTTGCATAGTAGCACACGGTATTGCACAGTATTTTGAATTATTGGTTCTTACGTAAGAAGTCACTTACTCAATAATTGTTACAGTAATTACTATTCAATATTTTATATTATTGATTCAATAATTGCTACCGTTGATATTTTTAATTCAATAATTGTCACAGTAACCACTGCACAGTATTTTACATTATCAAATCAATAATTCATATTATTTGAATAATATTATTAGATAGCATTATCGACAATGTCTAAAAAGTTCTGTCGAGGAAAGGGATTAGATTATATAATTGCGCACCAATGAGGAAAAATCCTTATCGAAAAGCCCCCTCTTTCCTAAGAACGACTTGGTTGTCAATATTGTAGTTCTATAATATTATTTAGGAATAATTAATTATTGACAAAAATGATAAGAAAATATTTATTTAATGTGGATATAAATAAAAGAATTAGTGTTGATGGTTGTTTTTATCAGTATATGCATTTTGTCGGAATGGAGGTGTGAAAAAATCATCAGTATGTAAATTCGAGTCATTTTTCGTTCAGAATTTGGAAAAAACTTTCTTCTACAAAGTTGTAGAGAATTAAATTTTATATAGAATGGACATAAGGTTCATATTTTTTTGATAAAAGGGCTATTTATTATGAATTATTAAAGTTCTAAAATATTGAGTCTGAATTAATTTTTGGTAGAGGATTTTCTAGAATGTGCGGGCCCCACTCTTGTCATTTGTTGGTGTGAAATGTGCTGGGCATTATTTCAAAAGTGTTGTGCTTGATTTTAAAAGTTTAGTGATGAGAAGCCACTGTAGAAAATTTTGTTAATCCTGGTGTGCTAAGCATTTTCTATAAATAGGGTGCTTAGTTAAGAAATAAAAATCACACCAAAATCAGAAAATTTTCTCTCTATAATATCGAGTGTATTTCTTGTTAGTATAAAGATAGTTTGAGTGTGGATTACAGTGCAAAATTTTTTTTAACAAAATATCCGATATTCTAGTCAGATCTAGTATTTTACTAAGATAAATAATATTATTTTTCTCGTAAACGATGTTATTTTTTTTCAATATTCATAAAGAATATTATTTTCTTTCAGATTTCATATTATGAAAGTGATAATATTTTATTTCATATTCTTAAATTTAAACTTACTTCGGTAAGTATATTGTTTCTATAATTCCTGAAATGATCAGAAATTCTTTGAGTTTTGCGCTTCATCTAATATCATTTCACTGAAATATTGGTCTGAACTTTTTATGAAATTTTTTATCTTTTCATGACGAGTTACTATTCACAGTAAAAAAAATATTATTTTTTTATCTAAATTATCTTTGATTGGATTCAAGTTTTGAACTTTATTCTTGAATTTTGCTCCACAATTGATTATTATGGAGTATTATTGAACTTGGATAAACTAAATTACGAATCCCTAATCTTTGTCCTTTATCTCACTGGATTCGTTCCTTATATTATTTTTCATCATCCTCAGTCTTAAATGGTGATACAAATGAATATATTTGGCATGTAGTGTAGAGATGAATGATTATTTGATGAATATCTTTGGCCTGTAGTGCAAAGATGAATGATTACTTGATGAATATCTTTGGCCCGTAGTGCAAAGATGAACAAGTGTTGAGATGAACATGGCCACTGGTGATACAAATGAATATCTTTGGCCCGTAGTGCAAAGATGAATATTTAATTTGAGATATATATTAATTGATGTTACAGGGATAAAATATTGATGATGGACTTTTAAATCATAGAAGATAGTACATAGACATCATTCTCTACGTAACTCTTCTAATGAATTGTTAATTCCGCTGCAGTTGTTGATCTAAAACTTGTTGTGCATAATATTTTATCTGATTTGTTGAATACTAACAATAAATTATTTTTTATTATCTTAGTCATAATATTCTTTACTGGGCTAGTTGAGCTCATCCTTTTCTTCCATTGTTCTTTTTAGGAAATGAGAATATCGCGGGTACTAGTCAGGGAATGGAGTGATGGTCCGAGTTAGAGCTGTAGAAATCCTAACTATTTTTTTAAAAAAATCGTGTGATAATAAATATAATGTGGACTTAGTTTAAGTGTTTATATTTTCTACATGTCTGTATTGACACTCACAATTGTGTGGTCGTATTTTGCACGACCGTTTGATATAAAAGATTGTATTTGAATTCTGTACCATATATTTGGCAACTCAGAAGGGGTTGGATTGATTGGACCTATTCTGGGAACGTCACAGTGGCGACCGGCGGCAGTAGCGGCGACTCTCTTTTCTCCACTCCTCTTCTCCTCTGTTTCTATCAGACCCTCTAATATACAGACCTCCTCTGTTATTTACTTCGTTTCACAAATAAAAAAATATTAAAAAAATCAAACACGTCCATTACTCTTTTTAAAAAGAGTATAAAAATAATTATTTTTGTAGTATGAGTATAAATTATCATCATATTTTAATATAGTGTGATTAATGTTAATCTAACAACTTATTCACTTGAGATAGATATAGAACAAAAATACATATTTAATATTGATAAATTTTATAAATAAAGTTTTTTTTGTGAAACGAAGTAATTATTATTTTTAAATAACAGAAATACTCCTTTCGTTTCAAAAAAAATAAATTCTATCACTTAATTATATTCATGTATATAATGCCATTATTAATGATGAACACCTTATTATTTTAAAAAGTATACATATATAAAATGAAAAGTAGTTAGTATTTACAAATTTTATTAATGGGACTCTCTTTTTTTTCTTGCAAAATAGATAGATTATATAATAAAGTTTGTTAGACAACCTGCCTCCAAAAGTGTCAAAAAGATGCAAAAAATTTAGGTAGATTAGTACTTCTTCCTTTTTAAATTAGAGATTCATTTATTTAACCATTTTAAAATTGCAAACGGATAAAAATTTATTAATATGTCAGTATTTATATTATGTGTTAGCTACTTAATTATAAACTTATATTTTTTTTAAAATTTCTTTTTCTTCTTCTTCTTCCCCTTCCTTCTTTTTTTCAGAGCACGCAGAGCTCCCCGGACTCACGCCCTTGCCAGATTTCAGGCTGAACCCATCCATATACTTATTACATACTAATTTTTTCGATGGCCGAGACCCCCCCCTCCCCTCCCCCTCCCCCTCCCCCTCCCCCTCCTGGGGACGACCGAACAAACAAACAAACGCTCAAACAATTACAAGCACAGACCGGAATTTGTCCTCTATCTTAGTAGTAGTAGGAGGTAATTTAGTTAATCGCCAGATTGCTAGCTAGGGTTGCAATGCAGCAGTTCATCCACTAAGATTCAACACTAAGAGCCTATATATATATAGGGAAATGCATGTCCTGGTAGTACTCGGAACAGTATCCCGACAAGGGAGCTGTTCCTAGCATGGATTTTGTTCCTACGTACGTACACGGTACACAGAATCGACAGGGGGAACAATAAGGACCTCAACTGTCCCAATGGTCAATATATACCTAAGGTTATGTCATCCTTTAGACCAACAAGAACAAGTAGCATTCCAATTGATAATTGTAGTTATTAGAATATTAAATATTTATTTAAATATAAAAATATTGAATTATATATCATAGGTTATTTCGATTAATTAATTATTAAGTTAAACATTTAAATTAATGGAGTGTATAAATATTTATTTAGTTATGATTATGAGAAAATAACTATTTTAATTTTATTTAAGTTTGTAATGAAATTCTATATTAGTGTTTAAATTAATAAAATTTACTTGAAATTCTAATCAATATAAGCATGGAACTCGAGCTCCAATAAGTTTAATTTAGTTATATAAGACAATTAATTAGTAATGAATTAATTAACTATAATTTTTCAACTAATTTTATAGTTATTATGTTTTAATAATATTCACATGTATTATTAATACAATTAATCACGTAATTTCAAGTTTAAATGAATTAAATTAGTTAGGATATATATTAATTTAATAATAAAGTTTATGACTAATATTAATATATTTAAATCGCATGATATATCTCTTTAGTTTGTTTAATTGTTTGTTTGTAATTGTTTTGCAGGTGATTTTGTTTTTTAGTGAAGTGTGTTTTACCAATTTTGTAATAAAATTGGTAAAATAAAAATTCTTTTGAAGTTACTAATTTTTGTATTAGAGATTGGTTAAGTTTCTTTTGAATACTTTATAAATTTAAATAGTATATATTTAATTATTAATTATAAATTTGTATAGTACTTGTACTAATTTGAATAGGAAAGAAAAAAAATCTTCTTTTTTCTATTCATATAGGAATATTTTCAAATCTGGATAATATTTAATTGATATGAATTTGGATAGTAAGAATGCTAATATTAATATGAATTAAGAAAGCTATATCAAAAATTAATAAAACCAAACCAAACCAAATCAAATCAAATTATGTTTGTGCTTTTAATTATATGGTTGATAGTTGATTGATTAGAGAAATTTTTGATCAATTTTCATATAATTTTTAAGAGAAAATTTGCTCCAAATTTCCTTCTTCTCTGTTCTCTTATATTCTAAAAACTGGCGAATATTTTTATTTTCTACCCAAACTCACACAAAGAATATTTTTATTTTCTACCCAAACTCGCAAAAACAGTAAAAGTTTAATATGCATAAACTTAAATTCTGATGATGATTTAACACTTTATTGCATATTTTTTCACAAACAGAATGGTTATGTCACACTCCATCATCGGAATAAACTAATTTAAATTCTGATGATGGTAAAACTCTTGTATCTCTGGAATAATTTAAAAACTTATTTAAATTTCGACATGCAGCTTGTTAAGTTTAGTTGGACTTAGTTGTATCTTTATTGTGAGTTGTTTCGACAGCATATCCCAGTAATTATATTCAAGTTTTATTTAACTGTCTTACATTAGTGGTTATATGCTACATGTGTTTGTTAACTGTAACATGTTAATCAACAAATAAGATAAGTTTAACTCTGCTTTATATGTAATTGTAATAATCGGTATATAGTCAATGATATATCTAGCATTGCTTGGTTATTTCACTTGATTTGCATGCTCAATTGAACTTAACCGTTTAGTCAAGAGGTTTGTACTATAGCTGATTAGTTAGCCTATACAGCATTGGTTGTTGTGGTGCATGCAAACTTATCCATAATCGATCGTTAAATCAACGGATAGGATAACTTAACTAATATTAGTTAACAACTTGTTAATTATAGTATAGTTTAACTCTGGCTTTAAACCAACAAGTAACATACTGAAATTAGTCAACTATAGAACCAAGTGTCTAACATTAAAATCATTAGTCAAAGGTAAAAAGACTCATTATAGAAGCGGTTCCTTCTTCTGTGTAATCGTATAATCAATTTCGACAAGTAGTTGGCCGATTTTGAAAGACAGTGTTAACTGAATATTATCTTATCAATTTAACAAACACTGTTTTATATTGAGTTCAGCGAACTTTGACACGCCCGCACATAAAATTATTCATCCACAACAGATTAATAGTAGAATAAAGATTCCATTGATTTAGAATGAATTTATCTTGATTCATAAGTTGATTATTATGGAGATGCATGTTATTGATTCTAAGTGAATTTGTGATGAGCTTGTAATTAGGAACTTTTGAACAATGGGCCGAATTTTATTTAGAACTCAATTTAAACCTTTGTTGTGTTTTTACATGTTTCTTGCAAACACTTGATCAAGGCGGCCCATCCTCTTTGGCCTTATTTGTAAGGATTTCATTCAATATTCTAGACACCCCTAAACATAAATTATGGATATGCTTAGTAATAAGCGTGGAGGAAAAATATATATATATAAAAAAACTAAAGCATGAAGGGAAAAATATAAAAAAAAACTATCTTACTAATATTAAAAACAATGTTAAAATGTTGTATAATCGATTATCGAAAGGTTTCTAATTAATTTTTGAGTTAAATGCACCCTGATTTTCTCAATTTATCCTTATTTTGCACTTTGTATTCCACACTTTATAAATAAACATTTTGCATCCCACACTTTTAGTGCCCTAACACTCGGCACAATCCAGTCAAAAAAAGTTAATTGATTATGCCGGAGTTAGACTGATTTGATTTTATTAGACCATTTTGCTCCTAAAAAGACATTAGGTGGGTTAAAGAAGGTCAAATCAACCTAATAATAGTAGTCCAACTGACCTTTTTTTAGTCAAAATGTGATTAGTGGCAATGCCCTAAAAGTGTGTAATGTAAAATGTCTATTTATAAAGTGTAGAATACAAAGTACAAAATAAGAATAAATTGTGAGACTTGGAGTGTATTTAACTTTTAATTCAAATTTCAATGACAGAGTCCCCTTAGTCCTAGGTCTAACAAAAAGTTTAAAGACAATTGGTAGTACTATAACCCCACTAGTTTATTCTACACCTTTCAATCAAAGAGTGTAATTACCTTCTTCACCAACCGATCACATCTTCAACCACTTTTACAATTTAATTGCCACTTGAATAATTTGGAATCTTGGGTTCACTTAATTAAACAATTTTGACTACTATTTTAATAAAGAAAATGATATTTTTACAATATTTTTTGATATTTTCATAACAAAAGTATCGCTATAGATGTATAACGACGGTGAAAATCGTCGCTATAGGATCTATAGTGACAATTTTATTGTAAAAATATTATTTTCTGATTTTGATTTATCAATTTCCTTTTTAACAAAAACGAATTTGAACCAACCTTACCAGTTGCCACCTACTATATAAGATAACAATAGACAACTTCCACCTAGAAGAATGTCCCAAATCCTACAATTTTTGTATACTTCCTCATTTCCAATGACAGATATTTATAAAACCAAATTTTAAGGTAATTTTATTTTATAAAATTTGTTAGTTAAGAATTTTGTAATGGTGGCATAAATATAATAAAAAAGACAATAACAAATTAAAAATATTTTTTCTTATGTCCAGAAAATATATTAGCGATATCATGCCGTTTTCTAATTGTAAATTAAAAATGCAATTTTTTCTCTAAAATGAATTAAGGAAAAGGAAAATGTATTTTTAAATGGGGAGGGGGGGGGGGGGTGGGGAGAGAGAGGGGGGGGGGGGATCGAAGTACTAAATTTGATGTTCTATCGTCTAATATGGTTGGTGTTTCTTTTTCTTTTTCTTCTCCATATATTAAGATTTGCCTATGATAGAGTTAAATTTAAAAAATGTAATATTTTCACAAATAATTTTAGCCTGAAAATTGAATAGTAAATATATATTTCAAAATTTTTGTCCATGTATATTGGGTGCTAAAGGAGTTAACCTTTTATATGCAAAGGGTTATATTATATATATATATATAAGTGCACAACTGTGTAAATTTTAAAGTTACACAGTCTACGATAGTAGAGTGAATTCACTCTACTATCGTAGAGTAGTACCATCGAACGTAGTCTGAATTCTCAAATCGTGGAGTGACTACTCTACGATAGTAAAGTGAATTCACTCTACTATCGTAGACTGTGTAACTTTAAAAATTACACGGTTGTGCACTTCCATATTCTCTCTCTATATATATATATATATAACAAAAATGGAATAAAATATATCATTTTCGGACATAGAGTTAGGTTAGATTTGTTTATCAACAAGAAAATATGTGTTTTGCGTGTTATACATCTAAACTTGCACAATGATTGCATTTTTTTTTTGTCGTTGTAGAAATTTGCCCACTAGTCTACATTTGCCACAATTTCTGATGCAAGCGAAGGTGATTTTGTCTGTAACGTGATGCTGAATTTTTAGTTCTTATGCTATGCATTTTGATGACTTTTGTTTGAAATTGGCTCCCAAGTCTTATATTAAAATCAACTACAAGCCTACAAACTTATCTTCTAGTAATCTTTTATTAACAAGTTATTAATCATCCACATAAACGGACGCAAAATGTATGCCTAGTGCAGACTTCGATATGATATATATAATAAAAAAAATATATAAGAAGCTGATATAAAGTTAACATAATATAGTGATAATTATATAATAAATATCGTATGCAAAGCATAGTAATATAAAACAACGAAAAAAATTAGAAATTATTAAATAAATCGAGAATCAAGTCTATATAAAGTGGACAATCTCATCTTCACGTCAGTAAAAGCCTCTGGAATTTGGATAATATATAAATTTAGAGGATGTTTGATAAAAACTGAATAAATCTGAATCTGTGAATCTAAATGAGCTGAATCTGAATCTGAATGAAAAAATTTGTTTGATAATTGACATGTCTGAAACATCTTAATAACAGATTTTTATTATTTTACCTTTTTGACCGATTCAGCCATTCAGTCATTCAGTCCTAATAAAACAACCCTTTAGTTGGGAACTCATGGACAAAAACATGCATAGATCAAAGAAGAAGAAAAAAAACTAGTAGTGTCGGTGGCCCTCATTCATATATGTAAATTGATTAAGTAGATTTTTTTTGGGAAACCAAAAAATATAAGAATTAACTAAAAAGAAGATTCATAGCATTCTTAGCTAAAGATACATATGCATACATATAAAGGATCTAAGGCATAGTTCAGTTAAATTTGGCTAAGGTGTTAGTCAGGCTTAATCTAAGATGTATATATATATATATATATATATATATATATATATATATATATATAGAGAGAGAGAGAGAGAGAGAGAGAGGGGGGGATCGATTCATAGTTAACAGTGTAAACTTAACATTATTCTTACAACAGATCTCAGTCGTTCATTCGCAGATCGAACGGTGTAATGGAACTCCAATCCGCACTTTAATATGGGTGAGCCCACATTTTAGTTCTGCGAATGGAGATCTACTATGTCAATATACAAAAACACCCTATTTTTAAAAGTAATCATCGTCCGCGTAATTAAACTACGGACTTGAGAGATTTTTTTTTACGTCCAATTGGTCGGAATCATTCATTCTCTATTTCCAACAAAGAAATATTAGTAATTTAATTTTCTATATTATCCCTACATTAAATAGTAACTCATTTTGGCCAATCAAACAAAACATTAATTATATTTCTTAATTTTTATATTTTCCCTTAAAACATCAATTAAAAAGAAAAGAAAAGAACACTATATTACAAAATATAAAAATAGGCCTTTTGTGACAAATGACAAATAAATACAACGACATAAAGCCTCCTAAATTCTAATATTATGATTTTTATGACAACATGGCACAAAAGTGGACATATTTTTTTTCTCAACTTATAGAATGGCTGTTATGAAGTCATTCTTCATTCCCTGTATAGATCATCACAATTTGGATGCTGTCTTTTCAGCATTGACAATTCTGATGAATAATTAGATAAATAATGTTACTATCACATAATTTTGTGTCACATAATACTCACATATATATACACGCATACTGTGAGTCCTGCGTGACATGCAGAGTCCACAAATATACATGTATGTGTATGTGAACTTTATGTGATCCAAATTATGTGATAGTAGCATTGCTCTAATTAGATTATGTAATTTGAAAAAAAATCTGCAAAACATAATCATATTGTCTTAATTTACAAAAGGTTCCTCCAAGTCATGTTGTAGTAATTATGTTTTATAACTTGGGCCAACCTTCAACAAGTTGCAAAGAAATGATTCCACTTTTTAATCAGAATCAAACAAAAAAAATAATGATTACAAAAAACCAAAAATAAATAAGTATAGAGATCTTGATATTTCTACAATTAAATTTGATAGTTTCACAAATTTTTTCTTATATGAATAGTAAGTGGAGTCTGCTTCACGAGAGATGATCTTGTGGAACTATCAAATTTACTTGTGAAAATATCAATTCTCTAAATATATCCCAAAATGGGACAACCTCGTTGGCGATCCACAAATTGTTGTTGTATTTCGTGTAATCCTTTAACTAATTTTTTCGCGTACTTCGTCCTCAAAATATATATGTATTTTATATTAGTCTCCAAAATATAACAACTTTTCACATTTAGTCTTCAAGTTGTAGGTTTTTTATTCTCAAATTATAGTTATTTTTCATATTTACTCCTTTTTAATTGCTCATTTTTTTTATGGTTGGACTAAAATTTCAGACATTATATATAATCTAAAGATGAAATATGCGGAAAAAGTAGTTAAGAAACCACCTTAAAATAACTATAATTTGTGAACTAACTAAAAGATTATCCCAAAATTGTTCGCAGGCAATGTCTACCAGAAAACGAAAAGGACAGGTCTAAACTAATTCTTATATTTTATTTTATTAACTATTATTTCTATTTAAGAATATGTAACACAAACAAGTCATAACGAATAATTATAATCCAAGGATGCATTTAAGATAAAATATTTCTCTCCTACAGTTCCAAGAATGTAAATAAAATATTAAACTCTATGGTCAGCACTGCAATATATAAATAAAGTTGCTTTACTGGAAAGTAAAAGTCTTAAATAAACTTTAAACATTTAAGTTTTTTGCATTTTAAAACTTAAACTCTAATATTTTAATTCTAAGACAATATTGAACCTCAATATTTCTAAATTCCTAGAAATAAAATATTATAACCACCGGATTTAACATTTCTTATTGGAATAAATCACGTGACACAAAATGAAAGGAAAATTTAATCTATTAAGGATAGATATCGTGTATATTAGCTTCAAATTTTTTCCTTTTTTTTCTAAAAATCAATTATTACATGTCAATAGTCGGAAGGTTTTATTTATAATTTTTTTTTATATAAAGAAGAGTTTCTCAGCCTTGCGACCAGACTATGTCTCCCCTCCCCCAACAAGACTTTCAATAACATGCTTACGTCTGTGGTTCGTGGCCCCTATGCTTGATGTCAGTGGAAGTCGAACTCAAGATCATCCTAAGTTCTCCTTTAAACCACTGAGTCAAGCGGCGGAGTTTTATTTATAAAAATTTAAAGATATTAAGGTTTAATTAATATCTTAAAATTGAAATATTGTGGTTCTATTTCTACCACATAAATAAATAAATAAATAAAAATATACATATTTCAGGCCATATACTAAGAAAATACATAGTAAAGAGTTCTATTCTGCAAATGAAGCTATATTGGTATTGATCAATTAAATTTTCTAAAGTATCAAATGTGGCAAGACAATACATGCATATCTTAGATGCATATTGTACCAAAATGAATGGCACTTTTTTAATCGAAAACAAAGTTGGCAATAGACCGACATATATATCTTCTCGGATCCATGGAGATTTTCTGCACATGGGACAGATGGTCATGCATGTATAGAGGATATTCAAAATGATAGATCCATGCAGATAATATATGCTAAGCACTGAGATCAGACTTTCTATATTCTTAATTGTTCAAAGCTTGCTTAAGTACTAAACTGCAGCATTAGCTAATCAATATGACCATTCCCAATGACTTATGTTTCAAAAATGCAGTTATATAAAGTGGTCAAAAAAGTGAAACTTGATAAAGAAAAATGTGAGGCAGCATGATTTGGAGTGCAGAGAAGACAAGTTTTTGTAGAGTCAAAAGTTTTTCAATAGCTAAAGCTTAATGGCTTTAGCCATGATGAGAAGTGAGAAGGGAAGCAAGTGTGTGGGGGCTTCAGGATTGTATGTTTACTAGGGAATAGTAGATATTCCCTCAATCCCGAAATCAAAGTCTCATCGACTTTAAATACTTCTTTTGCCTGAAAATAGGGAATTAGGATCTTCCATAGAATGGAGAGCCTACATTTAAAGATGCAGATTTAAAATGTGTTGTAATATGAGATGATGATAATGGAAGAGAGAGATGATAATAGAGAATGTGTTGGAATGGAGACTCTATATTTCATTTAAAATAGAGAGAATCCTAGTCCGAAAATAAAAAATTTATTTAACTTATTGACTTATTTAATAATATTTTTTTTAAATAACAAATTTTTTTGTCACAATTTGACTTTAATAACTACTCATCGATAACTCAAATAAGAATTGTTAGATAGACAAGAAGAATTGAGTTTTGTGAGTGACGTTGTAGGTATGTCATGAAATTGTACCTATCCTTTCCGAAGATCATTTCCTTCACTAAAAGAAAAAAATTTAATTCCGACGAAAAATTTCGTTGAAATAAAGGTCATTGAGGATAAGTTTGTCGACAATTCCATCGAAAATAAATATGATCGACAGAATTATAGCCAATGAATTGGTCGTAAGTTTGTTTATGTTCGACAGATTATTCTTGACAGATGGATTCCGTTGATCGTAATAGTGGACACGTGCCTCCTTTTTGTCTGTTCAGACTGTTGGGATATGATTATTTGGGCCTGGCCCAATCTATTTAAATGATCCGACCCATATGTATTTATTGTAACAGTGGGAGAGTCCTTATTAAAATAAGATTGTGATTCCTTATTATTTGGAGGGATAAGGAGTCCTTCTCCTAGTTGGATTCGAGTGGAGGTGACTTCTATAAATACGGCTACAAGCAAGGGTTGAAGACATGATGAAACATACAGGAGGAAATATGATACAACACAAATACACCATATGTACTCCCAATATTATTATAGTGGATTACTCTCTCTCTCCGTGGTTTTTTCCCAATTGGGTTTCCACTTAATTCTTGTGTTCATGCTTTATATTCTTTTATTTATGTTGTGTATTTTCGTGGGTTTGATTTCACAACGATACAATCAAACCGTTGGCGCTGTTTTGGCTCGTCTTTTTGGGTGATTTCGTCGGGCGTACAAAATCAGGCGTTAACATTGGCGCCGTCTGTGGGAAAGAAGACACTTGTTCTAGTGTTAAATTAAAATCATCAATCCATCAAGAAAGAGAGCTTACATATGAAGCTAAGTTACTCTTTATTTTATCAATTTAATAATATATATTCAATATATTGTTAATACTTTATCCGTCTGTTTACATAATTCACTCAGAATGAGAAGAACCTTTTTTCTCTCTCAAATCGATGTACTTTGCATATTTGTACAATGATATATACTATGTAATTAGTACAACTACAAAGTGAAAAGTACCATTTTAATACTCCAATATGATTTGACGTTAAAACGTGAACAACCTCTTTTTTGCTATATGGCGTTAAAATTGAAGTCCACTTGCATGTGATCTAATATGTGCTGCTTGGGTTTTGCCCGTCGAAGCATGAACGCTTTTTATACAATATTATTTTCAAACGATTCTAGTTGTTGAGAACATCAATATGCTATAAATTGTTTATGCGGACTGAAAATCTCCAGAATATTTTTGTCCAGTTATTGTACAGACTGACACAGTTGGAAGACGATAACAAGATGAAGCATCTGAGGAGATGGCAGTGCGATTGGCCGCACATGGAGCGATTGGGAAGAAACAAAGGTGAAAGAGTCAAAGACCTTCGCTGACGGATTACATGAACTATTTGTGCTCGGCCAATGGCAAATTCAAAGGGGCCATCAAGCTTCAGCTTCAGGAAAATGAAGCAGATGGGTTTCCAACAACTACAACTGAAAAGCAGAGTCTAGTTGAATTTAGCATACAAGGCAGGACTTCGGCAGGGATTTGACACTCGAACCGAAAGGATAAAATCTCTACGGCGATTAAAATCCTACGGCGATTATTTTTCCTACGGCGATAAAATTTTACGGCGATAAAAATCTTACGGCGATAAAAATCCCGAGGATAAAAATCTCGAGGATAAAAATCCCGAGGATAAAAATCCCGATGATAAAATCCCGAGGATAAAAATCCCGAGGAGACTTTTTGTACTCTCTTATTTATAAGTTCCTTATAAATAAGAGACTAGGGGGCTATGTTGGGATATGATTATTTGGGCCTGGCCCAATCTATTTAAATGATCCGACCCATATGTATTTATTGTAACAGTGGGAGAGTCCTTATTAAAATAGGATTGTGATTCCTTATTATTTGGAGGGATAAGGAGTCCTTCTCCTAGTTGGATTCGAGTGGAGGTGACTTCTATAAATACGGCTACAAGCAAGGGTTGAAGACATGATGAAACATACAGGAGGAAATATGATACAACACAAATACACCATAAGTACTCCCAATATTATTATAGTGGATTACTCTCTCTCTCCGTGGTTTTTTCCCAATTGGGTTTCCACTTAATTCTTGTGTTCATGCTTTATATTCTTTTATTTATGTTGTGTATTTTCGTGGGTTTGATTTCACAACGATACAATCAAACCGTTGGCGCTGTTTTGGCTCGTCTTTTTGGGTGATTTCGTCGGGCGTACAAAATCAGGCGTTAACATTGGCGCCGTCTGTGGGAAAGAAGACACTTGTTCTAGTGTCAAATTAAAATCATCAATCCATCAAGAAAGAGAGCTTACATATGAAGCTAAGTTACTCTTTATTTTATCAATTTAATAATATATATTCAATATATTGTTAATACTTTATCCGTCTGTTTACATAATTCACTCAGAATGAGAAGAACCTTTTTTCTCTCTCAAATCGATGTACTTTGCATATTTGTACAATGATATATACTATGTAATTAGTACAACTACAAAGTGAAAAGTACCATTTTAATACTCCAATATGATTTGACGTTAAAACGTGAACAACCTCTTTTTTGCTATATGGCGTTAAAATTGAAGTCCACTTGCATGTGATCTAATATGTGCTGCTTGGGTTTTGCCCGTCGAAGCATGAACGCTTTTTATACAATATTATTTTCAAACGATTCTAGTTGTTGAGAACATCAATATGCTATAAATTGTTTATGCGGACTGAAAATCTCCAGAATATTTTTGTCCAGTTATTGTACAGACTGACACAGTTGGAAGACGAAAACAAGATGAAGCATCTGAGGAGATGGCAGTGCGATTGGCCGCACATGGAGCGATTGGGAAGAAACAAAGGTGAAAGAGTCAAAGACCTTCGCTGACGGATTACATGAACTATTTGTGCTCGGCCAATGGCAAATTCAAAGGGGCCATCAAGCTTCAGCTTCAGGAAAATGAAGCAGATGGGTTTCCAACAACTACAACTGAAAAGCAGAGTCTAGTTGAATTTAGCATACAAGGCAGGATTTCGGCAGGGATTTGACACTCGAACCGAAAGGATAAAATCTCTACGGCGATTAAAATCCTACGGCGATTATTTTTCCTACGGCGATAAAATTTTACGGCGATAAAAATCTTACGGCGATAAAAATCCCGAGGATAAAAATCTCGAGGATAAAAATCCCGAGGATAAAAATCCCGATGATAAAATCCCGAGGATAAAAATCCCGAGGATAAAAATCCCGAGGAGACTTTTTGTACTCTCTTATTTATAAGTTCCTTATAAATAAGAGACTAGGGGGCTATGTTGGGATATGATTATTTGGGCCTGGCCCAATCTATTTAAATGATCCGACCCATATGTATTTATTGTAACAGTGGGAGAGTCCTTATTAAAATAGGATTGTGATTCCTTATTATTTGGAGGGATAAGGAGTCCTTCTCCTAGTTGGATTCGAGTGGAGGTGACTTCTATAAATACGGCTACAAGCAAGGGTTGAAGACATGATGAAACATACAGGAGGAAATATGATACAACACAAATACACCATAAGTACTCCCAATATTATTATAGTGGATTACTCTCTCTCTCCGTGGTTTTTTCCCAATTGGGTTTCCACTTAATTCTTGTGTTCATGCTTTATATTCTTTTATTTATGTTGTGTATTTTCGTGGGTTTGATTTCACAACGATACAATCAAACCGTTGGCGCTGTTTTGGCCCGTCTTTTTGGGTGATTTTGTCGGGCGTACAAAATCAGGCGTTAACATTGACAGATGGATTCCGTTGATCGTAATAGTGGACACGTGCCTCCTTTTTGTCTGTTCAGACCATGCCTAATTCCTACGAAATGTCCGTCAGAAATAAGGACTATTCTGTCGGGAATATGGAATTTAAAAATAAATTGTAAATCGTATTTTCTGTCGGAAATTCTTTATTCCGTTGAAAATATCTATTTTTTAAAAAATAATTTTTTGTTTTTTCAGTTTCCAGGTTTTTAAACCTTATTTTTGTACTTATAACCTACTTTATTCCAACAATACATACAATAATTAACTAATAACTACATCCAACAACACATCGTAATCAACACATAATACAATGTAACTACTTTGAAGAACAACATATATACACGGCTTAACGTTTATATAACTACTTTTCTAACATCATATAAAATGTATATATACAATAAGTTATCAACTACTCCCTTACTCCTTAATATAGGTCGTTTTAGAGAAGTGTATTTGTTCCTTAATATAAGTCGTTTGATAATTTCAAGTTAGCATTAATTGCTTAGTTTCTAATATTACCCCAAGTATTAAATATAACTTTGGTTCTCTCACTATATTTTATCCAATAAATAACACTCTTTTTTTTTCAATAGAATGACAATATAGACAATTGCTATTATATTCAATGCTATACAATTATTTACTTAATGCTTGTGCACAACTCTAAAAAGACTTATATTAAGAACGAAGAGAGTACAAAATAACTTCAATGATTTACAAAATTCAACTAAAATTCATTGATTTACAAATAATTAAGCTAAACTACAATGATATAACATATAAACAACAAAGAATAATGGTAATTTCAATGATTTACAAAACTAAAGTACAATACAAAGAAACAAGTTAAATTACAATAATTACATAAAATCAAGCAACTATACAATGTTTTACAAAAGATCCAAGTAAATGTTTTACAAAATATCAACCTAAGCTAGTAGTATCACCGCTACGAGGAGAATCATCAAGCGGGGATCGACGTCACTGTTCTGGCGTCTGAAAATCCTCGACATCATCCCCCCGCTCGCGATCTGCATCGCCAACCTGCTCCCCATCACCAACAACATCGGCATCGTCACCCTGTTGATGCAATTAAAAATATAATTCATTAGTCCGTATGAGAGAATTAAAGAGACAGCTAAGTGAAAATTAAATAACAAGCATAATAATTAACTTAAAATAAAAATAATATATACCCAGTAGTCGAGGGCTGATTTAGCAGCGGGTCAAAAGCCTTCGTGAGTAAGGTAACCACCATTCGGGCAACCTCGTCGCGTACCGCGTCAAACTGCTCCTGAGTGATACTCGTACTCTCGACGGTGGCCCCAGCTGCAATGTCCTGCGCAAGTTGGTGGAGGCGAGCACGGTTAGACAGGTTCTGACGACGGAATATCGGATCCGTACCTAACCTTTTCGATACCACCGTTATAACCCTCTAAAACATAACGTCGACCAAGCCAGCGCCCACAGATGCTCTCGGACGTTGGCGATGGCTAAAATCTGCGAAAATAAATATAACATTATTAATAACAATTTATATTATTTTATAAATTATTATATAACATGAAACATAATAAATATTATTACCTCCAGCTAGTGTATACGCGGGTACCCTCGGCAGGCCAGCACTCGATACCTGTTGGTATTGCTAGTAAAGGAATCTAGAGGCGCGACCTATAGTCTCAACTACTCATTCCGAGATAATTTAATCTCGGGTGGAGGGAATATATAATCTAACGACTCAGAATCCCCCTAGTATTTCGCAACTCAGCTACACGCTAGTCCCGAATATTCTGAAATCGGTCTTGTAATATAATTTGTATACGTGAGTTAATTAAATTATTTTATTAACTACCTAATATTAATAATTACTAAAAATTGATATTAGTTGTACCTGTATAGCTAATGTTGCGGGAGATATGGTAAAGTCATTTGGCGTGTGGGCTCTACCCCAAAATTTTATCATGGTCGGAGGTCGACCCAAGCTGGCCACCATGGCCTAATAAATACATTCATATAACATTTATTAAGTATGGTAATGACAATTGAGTAACTAAACAACTAAATAGAGATACTTATCGCATTCACCTCCTCAAAGGACTATGAGCTAGTAGTGTGTATGACTCAGAGTTGGCCACGATTCTTCTTTGTCTGCTCAGACTTCTTTTTGAAGTCATCGGCATCTCAGTTCGTATACATAGCCTCCTATGTTGCATCGGAGACTATCTAGGGTTGATAATCGTCATACTCTCGAGTTGCTCGGTAACTGCTCGGGCAGCCCGCTGTCTCATCTCATACAGCCGGCTGGCGTAGTTCTTCGTGACATATGCAATAATAACACTGTCGTCGACTGCCTGTGAGATGCCCTAGCTCCTCATATCTAAAATAAATCTATACAAAAAATGAAACATTCTTATCAAGAAATATTAATTAATTATGTAACGACTATATATGTCCGTATAATTCAGTAATTTAAATAAATTAATTTACATGAAACTCGCGCAACACAGTCTTCATGAAGGAGGCATCGTACTGCACGTACTGGCTGAAACGCATGCACTCAGTCTGGATGTGCGTCAGGTAGATGGCGTGAATAGTCGCCTTAGATGTAATAACCAACGACTCTTAAATGTAACAACCTTTTTACCCCCAAGATAATTGAGCAAAACCACATACTGTAAACGTCCATAGTAATTGGACTCAGAATCATGGTAACAGCTTCCCAACACGACAACCCCAGAATTGACTGATATGAGTTCATTCAACTCATCGGCCTTAAATCTATACCCATTCACGAAACATCTGGGAAAAAAACTAACAAGTTTGTAAGGACCTCAAATGACATCTCTTAAACGCTCAAAAACGTTCTCTGCTTCAACCTGTCTCGTAAATCACTGTTAGAAATTAGCAATAGTGAATGTTTCCAACTGTGCTGCAGTTAACCCCGGATTAGAATCATACGTTTTCTCTTCGAATGAACTAAAATAATAATATTAAGTAGTTTAATTGGTGATTACGTTTCTAAATATAATTGGTCATTTGAAACATAGGGTGATATGTTAATTTGTTTGATTAACCCTTGTTTTGTGGCAGTATTTAAGAATGGCAGCTGAAAATCTAAACAATGGAGTGAATGAGACCGTTGAGACACCTATAATCACCAACCAAGAGAACGTGCAATAAGAAGGCAACAATTCTCCTGTAAACAACCCTACCGAAGAAATGATAAATGACGGGATGTTTAGAAGCTCTTGCAGTTCATGAAAAATCAGACGAGGGAGACTCGTGTTCATAATACAGGTGGAAATAACAACTCGCGGCTTGTCACTGCCAAGCAGTTTAAAGAGTTGGGACCACCAGAGTTTCAGGGAAAACCAGATCCAATCAAGGCAGAAAATTGGATTAAGCAAATTTTTAAGATATTTGATGTCTTGGGATGCACGGAGGAACAGAATGTTCCATTTGCCACCTTTATGTTCCATGGAGAGGCAGATTACTAGTGAAAATCTGTGAAGCGTACCCAGCCTGCCGCACTCAAGATGTTTTGGGGGCGTTCTAGAAACTGTTCAATGACAAGTATTTTTCAGAAAGTATTCGTCACATGAAAGAGATAGAGTTTATCAGACTGGAACAGAACAACTTGACTGTGTCCCAGTACGAGGCTAAGTTCGCGGAGTTATCCCGGTTTGCACCTCATTTGGTGGAGAATGAGGAACGTATGACGCGGATGTTTCTGAGAGGTTTGAAACCAGAAATTCGTCAATACCTCATTTCTCACAAATTTTCTCTATATTCGGATGTAGTGAACAGGGCCCAATTGTTAGAACGAGATAATGATTATGTTCAACCAAGGGACAACAACCAAGGTCGCATAGGTGGCAACAGTCATCGGAACAATGACAACCAACAAGGAGGAAAGTATCATGACAAAAGTGGTAACCACTCTAGTGGTAATCGTGGCCATGATAATAGAAGAAGTGAGTCAGGGGGAGATTTCAAGAAGAGAAGGTACAACAATGAGAACGTGAAAGCATCGACAGCAGCACCTAACATCAACTGTTTCTAGGGGAGGAGAACGACCGCCAGTCGTATGCTATAAATGCGGGCAAGAGGGACACATCACCCAACTGCACACAATAATCGAAGATGTGTTATAACTGTGGAAAGGAAGGGCACATAGCTCGAGTGTGTCCTGTAGCGAAACCAAGTCCAGCAGGGATGGTGACTCCAAAGGCTATCCCTGACAAGTCAAAGTCAGTGGTTCCTTAAAGAGCTTTTGTCGTGACTGCCCAACAAGCAAAGAACCCGAACGAGGTTATTACGGGTAAGCTAATCATAAACTCTTGCGAAGTCTATACCTTATTAGATACCGGTGCTACTCATTCTTTTATTTCACCTGCTTGTGCTCAACGTTTGGACTTGACACCTGAGAAATTAGACTTTGACTTAGCTATTGAAACTCCATTGGGAGAAACCTTTGTTACATCCACAATTTACAAATCTTGCTTGATTCAAATTGGTACCCTCACCCTACCTGTTGATCTTATATCTTTGAAAATACTTGCATTTGACGTGATTTTAGGAATTGACTGGTTAACCACTTATCATGCCAAAATTGATTATTTTCGTAAGGTTGTTAGTTTTCATATTCCTAATCAACCTGTTGTGCGAATCCAAACCACCAAACCACTAAAATCAGTCAATGTCATTTCAAGTCATAAAGCTATTCGTTTATTGAAAAATGGATGTCAAGCTTTCTTAGCACATGTCACTGATCTAAACCAGAATACGTTAGGTTTGAATGATATTTCTGTTGTTAATGATTTTCCTGATGTATTTCCCGAAAAAACTTCCCGGTCTACCCCCGGAACGTGAAGTTGAATTCTTTATTGACCTTGAACCTGGTACAAAACCCATTTCTAAAACCCCATATCGAATGGCTCCTATTGAACTTCAGGAGTTAAAGGTCCAACTACAGGAGTTGTTAGACATCGATTTTATTCGTCCTAGTACATCTCCTTGGATTGCTCATGTTTTATTCGTAAAGAAGAAAGACAGGAGTATGCGACTTTGTATTGACTATCGGGAGTTGAATCATGTCACCATCAAGAATAGGTATCCGTTACCTCGTATTGATGACCTGTTCGACCAGTTGCAAGGTGCACAATTCTTTTCAAAGATTGATCTTCGTTCTGGATATCATCAGCTGAAGATTAAAATTGAAGATATTCCAAAGACTGCTTTCAGAACTCGATACGGGCATTATGAATTCTTAGTCATGTCTTTTGGATTGACTAATGCTCTTGCCGCTTTCATGGATATGATGAACTGTGTATTCAAGGAATATTTGGATCAGTTCGTGGTTGTCTTTATTGATGACATCCTCATCTATTCCAAAAGCCGTGAAGATCATGAGCACCACTTGAAGCTGGTACTTCAAAGGCTTTGTGAAAACAAGCTATATGCCAAGCTGAAGAATTGCGAGTTCTGGCTTGAGGAGGTAGCATTCCTTGGGCACGTGGTATCAAAAAATGGAGTATCTGTTAACCCGACGAAGATTGAAGCAATATAAAGTTGGGAGCAACCGAAGTCGGTGACCGAAGTACGTAGCTTTCTGGGCTTAGCTGGTTATTATCTGAGATTCGTGGAAGGATTTTCTCGAATCGCTACTCCATTAACTCAACTGACTCGAAAAGATACAAAATTCGTATGGAACGAGTAATGCGAGAAGAGCTTTCAATAGCTCAAGAGGAGACTCATTTCGGCACCTGTTCTGACGATACCATCTGGTTCGGATGGATTTGTCATTTACAGCGATGTTTCGGGCAAAGGGTTAGGATGTGTTCTCATGTAACATGGGAAAGTCATAGCCTATGCCTCGCGACAACTCAAGGAATATGAGAGGAATGATCCTACTCATGATCTAGAGTTGGCAGCAGTCGTTTTCACGTTGAAGATCTGGAGACACTACCTGTATGGAGAGAAAAGTGAAGATCTATAAGGATCATAAGAGTCTTAAATATTTCTTCACCCAGAAGGAACTCAACATGCGGCAACGATGTTGGCTTGAGCTGTTGAAAGATTACGATCATACCATCCAATACCATCCTGGAAAAGCGAACGTGGTAGCTAACGCGTTGAGTAGAAGATCATATGCGGGAACGAATGTGATGCTATCAAGACCTATTTTGTGTGATTTACAAAGGATGGAGATTGAGTTCAAGACTCCGGGGACCCATGCAATGATGTCAAGTATATGCGTGGAGCCAACTTTGATTGATAAAGTTAAAACTATACAAGCTACAGACCCGGAGCTGATGAAGATGAAAAATAAAGTGCAAGAAGGTGTTATTCCAGAAGCAAGGATTGATGAAGAATGAATACTTCGAGTTAACTCCGGACTTTGTGTTCCTAATGATTCTGATTTGAAGTATAAAATCATGATGGAGGCACAAAACACACCATTTGCTATCCATCCTGGGAGTACCAAAATGTATCGTGATCTTCGACATACATTTTGGTGGAGCAATATGAAGAGAGAAATCGCGGAGTTTATCTCGAGGTGTTTAACGTGTCAACATGTCAAGGCGGAGCATCAAGTGACAAAGGGTCCATTACAACCACTTGAGATTCCAAAGTGGAAGTGGGAACAAATTACCATGGATTTCGTTACAAGTCTTCCCAAGGTTTCTCAAGGCATAGATGCGATTTGGGTTATTATTGATAGATTAACCAAGTCTGCTCATTTCTTGCCGATACGGGAGACTTATTCCCTTGAACGTCTTGCTCGTATGTACGTGAATGAGATTGTGAGATTGCATGGCATGCCAGTATCCATAGTTTAGGATCGTGACCCCAGATTTACTTCACGATTTTGGATCAGTTTGCAGAAAGTTATGGGCACGGATTTATAATTCAGTTCGGCTTATCATTCTCAAACAGACGGGCAATCGGAAAAGACTATTCAAACTCTTGAAGATCTATTGAGACTCTGTGTTCTAGACTTCAAAGGGAGCTGGAATAAGTACTTATCATTGGTGGAATTCTCCTACAATAACAGTTATTAGGCAAGTATAGGCATGGCTCCATTCGAGGCGTTGTATGGACGAAAATGTCGTTCTCCAGTATGTTGGGACGAGGTGGGTGAAGCAACATTGTTGGGAACCGGAGTTAGTACGTATGACTACGAAAAAGATTCAAATGATCCGACAACGTATACAAACTACACAAGATCGACAAAAGAGTTATGCAGATCTTCATCGAAAGGACGTGAAATTTAATGTTGGGGATTATGTGTTGTTACGTGTTGCTCCATGGAAAGGAGTTACGAGATTCGGGAAGAGAGAGAAGCTCAATCCACGATTCATTGGTCCATTTGAGATCCTTGACCGAGTAAGAAATGTGGCATATAGACTCGCTTTACCGCCTAGCATGTCTCGTGTTCATAACGTTTTTCACATATCCATGCTACGTAAATATGTGAAAGACCCAAACCACATTATTATATTAGAACCAGACGAGATAGTCAAAGATTTAACGTATGAGGAGATACCTGTCAAGATCTTGGATAAGAAGGAACATGTCTTACGCTCAAAGATTATACCTCAAATTAAAATTTTGTGGAAGAACCATGATATTGAGTAAATGACCTGAGAGTTGGAATCGAAAATGAAAGCGAGATATCCTCACCTTTTCGACATACCAGGTACGTACGTCAATTTCGAGTACGAAATTTCATAAGGAGAGGAGGTTGTAAGATCCTAAATTTTATGAATAAAGATTTAAATTTCTTTACATATTATTTTGAAATAGTAAGGTGTTGATTTGATAAATGTGATGATTTATGGGTGAAATGTGCAAATATTGCAAAGTAAGCAAGTGGTTATAAAATATTCGTTGTGTCGGAAAATATTCGTTTGGTCGAAGAATATTCGTACGACGGCGCAATCATTAGTGGACCCTACAACGGAATGAATGTCGGATATAGAAAGCGACAGAAATAATCTTTTTATAAAAATAAAGGTAAAACTGTTATCGTTAAACTGTTAAATATCCGGTGATAAAAATACAGTAATACGCGTTGTTGCACAGTAGCACACAGTATTGCACAGTATTTTGAATTATTGATTCTTACGTAAGAAGTCACTTACTCAATAATTGTTACAGTAATTACTGTTCAATATTTTATAATATTGACTCAATAATTGCTACATTGATAATTGCATAATTGCTACGTTGATATTTCATATTATTGATTCAATAATTGTCATTGCACAGTATTTCAAATTATCAAATCAATAATTCATATTATTTGAATAATATTATTAGATAGTATTATTGACAATGTCTAAGGAAGTTCTGTCTAGGAAAGGGGTTGATTAATTGCGCGCCAGTAAGGAGAAATCATTATCGGAAGGCCCCCTCTTTCTTGGGAACGACCTGGCTGTCAATATTGTAGTTCTGTAAAATTATTTGTGAATAATTAATTATTGATTTATATGATAAGAAAATATTTATTTTTATGGATATAAAAGAACGAATTAGTGCTGAGGTATTTTTATCAGTATTTTAGTGTGCAAAATCACCCGTTTGTGAATTTTGGCCATTTTTCGTTGGGAATTTAGAAAAACTTTCTTCTACAAGTTATAGAGAATTAAATTTTCTATGGAAAGAACATAGAATTTGTATTTTTCTGATAAAAAGACTATTTATTATGAATTATTAAAGTTTTGAAAATAAATATTTTTATTAAAAATATGGGTGGGCCCCACTTTTGTCTTGTGTGAAAAAAATGCTAATTTTTTAGTCCAATTATGTTTGTAGCAGCTAGCAGCCTCCAATGTTTTCAAATTCAAAATGTGCACCTGCGTAATATTTTGTCAATTCTGGTGTGCTAAGCATTTTCTTTAAATAGAGTGCTTAGTTAAAAATGAAAATCACACCAGAATCAAAAAAATTTCTCTTTATAATATCGAGCGTATTTCTTATGAGTATTTAGATACTTTGAGTGTTGAGAATAGTGCAAGTTTTCGTCAGCATTATATCCGATATTTCAGTCAGATCTAGTATTCTACTAAGGTAAGGGATATTATTTTTCAAGTAAATGATGTTATTGTCTTTCAATATTCATAAAGAATATTATTTTCTTTCATATTCCATATTTGAAAGTAATAATATTTCATTTCATATTCTTAAATCTGAACTTACCATGGTAAATATTGCTTCTATAATTCCTGAAATGATCAGAAATTTTTTGAGTTTTGCGCTTCATCTAGTATCATTTCACCGGAATAATTTTTTGAATTTTCTCATGAAATTTTTATCTTTTCATGTCGAGTTACTATTCACGAGTTACTAGTCACGAGTTACTATTCACGGGATACTATTCACGGTAAAAAAAATATTTTTTTTATCTTTGATTGGATTCAAGTTTTGATCTTCATTCTTGAATTTTGCTCCACAATTGATTATTACGGAATATTATTAAACTTGGATAAACTAAATTTCGAATCCCTAATCTTTGTCCTTTATCTCACTGGATTCGTTATTTATATTATTTTTCATCATCCTCAGTCTTACATAGTGATATAACTGAATATCTTTGGCCTGTAGAACAAAAATGAATGATTGCCTGATGAATATCTTTGGCTCGTAGTGCAAAAATGAACAGGTGTTGAGATGAACATGACCAACTGATGATACAAATGAATATCTTTAGTCCGTAGTGCAAAGATAAATATTTGATTCGAGATGTATATTGATTGATGTTACAGGGATAAAATATTGATGATGAATTTTTAAATCATAGAAGATAGTAGACTTCATTCTCTACTTAACTTTTCTAATGAATTGTTATTTTCAGTGCGAATATTGATCTAAAACTTGTTGTCAATAATATTTTATCTGAATTGTTGAAGACTAACGATAATTTATTTTTCATTATCTTAATCATAATATTCTTTACTGGGCTAGTTGAGCTCACCCTTTTCATCTATTGTCCTCTTCATGGAATGAGAATGTTGCGGGGACTTGTCGGAGAACAGTGTGATGATTAGAGTTAGATCTGTAGAAGTCCTCACTATTCTATAAAATAATGGGATAATAATTGTAATGAATAAAGAAATGAATTTGAATGTTTATATTTCGTATTATATACGATTTACATTGAAATTCATAGTTGTATGGTCGTATTTCTCACGACCTTTTGTTATAAAAGATTTGTATTTGAAATTCTGTACCATGTATTTGACGACTCAGAATGGGTTGGTATTGAACCTATTTTGGAGGGCGTCACAACTATATATTCAGTTTATTGTAATTGTGAAAAAACTACGTAAATGTTACTTAATTTAATTTTTCAATGATAAACTAAGTAAATGCTACTCAGTTTATTAAAAAATGGTACTAAGTAAATGTTACTCAATAAATTTATATCAGTTTTGTAAATATTATCTACCAAGTAAACTAAGTTAATTTTATAATTTATTTTTACTTTATTTGATGTAGTAGTGGAACTAAGTAAATGCTATTTAGTTTATTATATTATATTATTTTTAATGATTTGAATTAATTTAATATACTGTAATTTAATTTAATTTCTTTTAATGTAATTTATCTAATTACTTTAATTAATTTTATTATAATTTATTTTATTTTGTTTATTTGTGTTAAATTATATTATATTAGAATATTTAATATAATTAATTAATTTAATTGATTTAATTTGGTTATGTTAATTAATTAGTTTATTTTCTTTAATTTATTTTCTTATATTACATTATATTAAATCTTGGAATTTTTTTAAATGACATTATTTTATTTATTTGTTATTATATTTAATTTCATTTAAGTTAATAATTTATTTATTTATTTTCTATTATATTATATTATTTAATTTTTTAAATTAGTTAAATTAAATTAATTTATTTTTTATTTTAGTTATGTCTTATTATATTAAATTAAATTAAATTTATTTATTTTATTTAACATATTTTATTTTGTATTACATTACATTAAATTAATTTAATTTAATTATATTAAATTACATTAATTTTTTTATTTTATTTATTTATTTGTCTTATTATATTATATTATATTATATTTATTTTATTTAAAAATATTTTATATTGTATTATATTAAATTATAGTAATTAATTTATTTTTATTTAATTTAATTATATGAAATTAAATTAATTAATTTAATTTTTTATTTATATCTTTTTATATTTAATTTAATTTAATTTATTTATTTTGTACTATATTATATTATATCATGTTATTTTTTTATTTAGTAGTGCAAAACTAAGTAAGTGTTACTTAGTTCATTTCATTTTAGTTTATTAATACGTAAGAAACTAAGTAAATACTACTTAATTTAATTAGTATCGAGAAAACTAAGTATAATACAATAGAAGTGCCGACATATGTTCTAATGCAGAATTCTGATAGAAATTTCATCGAAAAATGTATCGAAAATACCAACTATGACAATGACACAAGGCAGTCCATGTACATATACATCATAAGATGAAGACAAAAAAATGTAAGAAATTAGGTTGACATTCAGTCTGCCAAAAACCTACCACACCCACAGCACCAATACCAACAACATTGACAAATAATTCAACAATATAGTAGCATAACAAGCTTCATCTCCAATTAAACAATTAAATTACACTAACATGAACGCCTAACAAATTGACTAACAGATATAGTAACATTAACACCTAACAGATTCAAAGTACACTAACAATAAAAATAAAACTTCTCCAAAGCATACAATGCGATGTGTTATCAAAACACAAAACATGTTTATGAAAAAATATATATCAATCCGTTCACGGTTCCCAACAAAATCGAAATTTCATACAGAGATTATATAGGGCTTAAAGATACAATGAAGCTCCAAATCATACAATGAAGCTTATTTGGTTAACACCTAATAACAGTGCAATCCTAGAAAAACAATTACAATTTAGGGCTTCAAATAACAGTATTGTGCTTCAATTTAGGGCTTAAACATAAATTAGGATTTCTGCAGTGTGTGACTACAAAAACAATGAACACCTAACGCATACTTTTAAATTGAAGGTAACAATGGAGGAAGAAGAACACGATATAGAGCCACGGACTAGTTAGAGAGTTGCGCACCACCTTGAATCGGTAGATGATTAAGGCTTCAAATAAATGATTCGGCTGAGAAGTGTGAGAAAATAGGAAGGAAAGAATGAGATTATAAGTTGCTGGGACACTGACCTAAAAAACAGATATATTTTCAATGAAATTTCATCAGACTTACATCTGTTGAGTTCATCTTAATTTCGACGAACTATTTCGTCGGCCTTAACTATATTATGTCAACTTTAGTACGCGCGCTGGCGAGAACATTCCGCGCCAAAGATTGTACCCAATTCTGACAGAATTTCATCGATAATATGATAAATCCGACATATTTATGTTCGACGAAATATTCCGTCGATCTTAAATTAATGTTGACGGAATAAAATCTCTCAAAAATAATTCCGTTAAGGTTAAGCTGTGTCAACAATATACTGAGAATTCTATTAATCGTTGCCCCTTTATTCTTCTCTACAAGAAGAATATATAGATGAATACAAGATTGGAGAGCAAGTAATACATTATCTAAAATATGAAATTACCCTAAACTATGGGATTACAATTAATTATCCTAATATTTAGCCTGACTAACTGCTATTCGAAAATAGAAAATACAGCTCATGTTGACATTTTCTTGTAATGTTTTAAAGTCAAATTTTAACAATAAAATTTGTTATTTAAAAAATATTATTAAACAAGTCAAAAAGCATTTTCGAACAAAGGGAGTACTTAATTTCGACAAAACCATGTGGTCATTGCTGTTGACATCCACCATGAGTTAAGCCATCATTCTTAATGATAAAGATAATCTAGTGTAGGAAACAATCAAGAATGCTATTTTAATCATCTTACTAAATGTGCCCTAGTAGCATAAACTTGAATAATATATTGAGCAAATAACTAAATATTCTTAGTGGGTCAAAGAAAAAGAATGAACTAGTCAAAAAACTTTAAAACGCACACAAGACAAAGATAGAGGAGATAAAGTAGAAGAGTTGGCAGTATGATTCGAGGGTTAATTTCTAACAATTTACTTACAAGTTTTATTTTGGAAAAAGAAAACATTAGAGTTATGTCGCGTGTTGTAAAAGTTTTGTATTGAATTATAATTGTAAAATACATTTATATGTGGAATTGAATAGAATTATAAGAGTAGTCTATTATTTTACAATTTTTTTAAAAAAATTACCACTAATACTTACCGATATATAAATTCATAATATTTATCATTTTTCAATACATTATAAAACTCCATGGAAACAATAAAGACTAGGAGAAAAATAAGTATAACTGGAGTTGGTTATATTCCTTCTAGAAGCTCAACAACTCGATTATACAAATTTTATGACCCTTGGAGGAATCATATGAAAGACCACCCTTTGCGGTGATGGGTATTTTTCTCATTTAGAGACAAATTCTGACTTGGGAGCATTGACAATAAGAGCCCTAATTAAGGTGGTATTTGTTTATTTTTTTTAATACCTCTTAACAACTACACATCTGATTCAATAAGAGAATAAAATTATTTGGTAAAATTTTATTTGCTTCTTAATCGGTAAGAAAAAGATATAAATCTAAATCATTAAAAATTGTCTCTGAATGAAAAATTTAAATCTATGGAACCTCTATAAATATTGTACTCTCCCCATTCTAAATTTTAAGATCATTATTGATTTTTGAAAAGCCAATTTGAGATATTTTTAAATTTAAAATTGATATTTTAAAATTTAAAACTCATTCAGATATTTTATGCTTTTTAGTTATCAAATATATTTTTAAATTCAGATGTTAT